>CM060171.1:29867557-30467557 GCA_030549775.1 Tamarix chinensis | reverse complement strand
CGGAATTAATCGGAATTGGATTTCGATGTCAAGATCCGTGTGTAATGAAATTGGGTTACATAAATGAGTCGTTTCACTCAACTAATTTTATAATATCCTTTGAAATGTATTTAATTTCATATCGAAAGTATTGATTTGGGAAAATTGTGTGAAATTGATCGAAATTGGATTTTTAAGTCAAAACTTTTACAAGTCTAAATTAGATTGTGTAATCGGGTTGTTTTATTCAATTGATGATATATTTTACATTAGAATACATTTAATTACAATTCCAAATTGTCAATTTATATATTTTAGCAAGAATTGTTCGGATTTGCATTACGGGCTTAAAACCCCTAATTATGCTAAATTAAGTATTTCTTTTATTGGTTTTGAGAAATTGATTATATGTTATAAAATATGTCTAATTGCATTTCTAAAAATTCAATCTAAATAAATTAATATAATTCAACTAAATTGCATTTTCAAACGTAGAACCCAAGATTTCAAGTGAAATTATGAAATTTGTCATTCATATAATTGTTTTTCTAAAATTGAATTTATATAAATACTTGAAACGGTCTTAATTGCATTATAACATTTTTAATTGGAATTAATTGATTTGAATTATCCGAGTTTCTGTCATGGTCTTTGAAACTTAATTTCGGAAACTGATTGTCTTGAATTGGCTACTCGGAAGATTATTTTTGTTGAAATTGATTATCTAGATTTATCTAAAATTAGTTTAATTGTGTTTTAAAGCTATCAATTTGGAGTAATCGAAGTGAATTGGTTGGTTCATAGTTTGGGCATTAAAAACCCTCATTTTCGGAGATGGTTTTATAAAATTGATTGAGCTATGCATCTTTTACCTAATCAATTCCGGCTTTGATTTTAAATCATGTGAATTGTATTCTTATGTTATTGGGTTGAATTGGTATTCTAAAAATGGTTGGTTTGCCTCTTTAGTTGTAAAACCTAATGAGTAGGTCATTTTTGATAAAATTAACTTATAATCTATTATTCTTTCCTCGGCTTTCCAAATCAATTTGAAATATCCCAAGTGATATGTGTTGAACCCAAATTTATTGATATTTAATCTTAAATCTTAATAGAGCGATGCTCGCGAGTCCTAGGTTTTGGTCACGTTTTCCAAGAAAGGTTATTTGTGTCCATTTATGTTAATTTTATTATAATATTTGAATTATTGATTGATAAGATAGTTTCTAACCTAGTTCTGATTTCCATCGGTGATCTAGAATAACTTTCTCGTTGATTGTTGAGCTCTTGATAGCTCTCTCTCTTTCTCAATTTGCTTAGCTAGCTTCAGATTTAGATAAGTTATTACTTACTTTTACTTATGATGGAATCTCGATGTATGTCTACTTGGAGTGGAAGGTGATGAGTATGCTTGTCGATTATTTAATCATGTCAAGCATATGCTGTATTCTTGTGTGGTAATTATATGTATGTATGAGTTATAGCTTTAATGCAAACGCATGTTCGTATGCCTCTTAGTATTTGAGTATGTGAAGGGCTGAGTATGGATTGGAATTGTATGATACTTTATGATGTATCTTTATATCATGGAATTATTTGGCTCTAACGCCACCTGAAATTATTCGGCCTTAGTGCCACATTAATTGGTTCAGCCTTAATGCCTCTAAAATTATTTGGCTTTAATGACACATTAATTAGTTTGGCTTTAATGCCACTTGAATTGGTTTGGCTTTCATGCCCCTAGAATCAATCGACTTTAATACCACTTGGGTTGGTTCAGCTTTAATGCCACTTGGACCAGATCGGCTTTAATGCCACTTAAAATTGATATAATAACATAAATTCATTGTGTTGATTGATGTGAGCTATGTGCTGTTATTTGGGCCTAATTTATGATTGGTTAAATCATTGAATAAAATATTAATAACGTAAAGTGAAAGATCTTGAGTTGGGACTTGCATCACTCGATGTAGCTATCCGAGTTAGGTTTGGTATTCACTTGGTACCATTTCAGTGTTTTTCTATTATTTGATCTCGGATGCCTTACTAGGTCCAGAGAGGCCCTCTTCTACTCTATAGGTGTCTCAATATATTTCACCCCTATAGGGGGTATGCATACTTAAGTGATTAGGTGTCTTGTTTATTGGTGGTCTGATTACGTTTCTAGACCGGCTAGCTAGGTCTAGTACCATTCGAGTACTAGATTAGTTGTTACGATCTCTTTAAGTCTCTATCCTCAAGATAATATAAACAAATGGTGGTGATCACAATAAAGGAATATAATAATGAATTATTCTTGCTCACTCATGGGCTTTATATTTATTTTTCCTATACATGTTTCTTGGTTGTCTCCCTTACATTAGTGATACTATATGATATATGTTCGTACCCAATTATCATATAATCTATTATTAAAATTGCATGTGGGCCTTATGTGCAGAATAATATGTTCTAGGGTAGTGTGTGTTAGTTAGCATGTGATCGTGATTTTCTTGTACACTTGTACCTTGTGTATTTTCATGTCTAGTCATGTATTATGAGCATGAGTTTGTGACCCCATGCTCTATTGTATGTATCATATGTATAATCAAGCATGAGTTATTATATGAGTAAAATAGTATATGTATCGTATTTATAAATCGAGTATGAGTTATTATACGAGTAGAATGGTATATGTATCGCATGTGTAATGAGTTATTGTATGAGTGGAATGGAATATGTATCATATGTATAATTAAGCATGAGTATTGTAAGCTAAAGATTGTCATATATATTGTCATATCTTATGTGTGTTATGTTTCCTTCCATGAGTTAGGTAGTTGTGATTTACTCAATACTAGACCCGTACTCATACTACCTTCGTTGAATAGGTCTTGTGATGATCCACTGATGATGGGGGAGTAGACCTCTTGTGCAGGTTTGAGATCGGATATTGTTTTTGGGTTGAAGGATTGGCTTAAGAGAGTAGACAATCCGAAGTTTGATCCCTTAAAATTTGTCCTTATTTATCTGTATTCATTTTTGGAAGTTTCAATTGTTGTATTAAATTTTCAAGGGTGTTGTAATTGAATTTTAATTCTCATTAATTTGATAAGCTTTTAAAAATCCAAAACTATTTCACAGGTTTCCACTAATTTATTCAGCGATTATTTTATTTAGTGAAATTGTTCACTTGTCATCTACCTGTGAATATTTCCTTTTGGGAGTTTATCCTCAAGGCATAGATGTTGATTGAATTTTGTTTGACAAGTTTTAACCTTGCATCTAGCACGAGATAGATGGTAGATATTTATCTTATATTAGGTGTGGCGGTAACATTCCCCAAATTGTATTTTAGCTTCCACACTATTCTTTTAAACGAGAAATTTTTCAGGAGTAAAATTTGGGGGTGTTACAAAACTATTCAAACCTTGGATGGGTCCACTGAGACACCATCCTTAGAAATCATATGTCCAAGGAAAGACACTTGATCTAGCCAAAATTTGCACTTCAAAAGCTTGACATACAACTAGTGTGTTCTTAGCAGCACCAAGGTCTATCTCAGATGTTATTTTTGCTGCTCTCATCATCATGTGTAACACCCCCCAAATTTACTACTGAAAAATTTCGTTTAATTAAAAGGGTTTAGTGGAAGCAAAAGGATAAAACCGTAAACTCGGGGGCATTACCGCCACACTTAGTACCAGATCGGTTCACTCCTACCGTTCCAGTACTAAGTTCTAAGGCTAAATAAAGTTAACATTAAACACAAATCATTAATAAAACACAAGTCATATAGAAATCAGAGTGTGATTCAGGGTTACAAACCAAAGAGTACGTGACTAGAGCATTTCAAAACATAGAGAATAGTACGATAACACAATTAAATATGATAATACAGGGTCAAATAAAGGAAACAGAGTCCGACCGAGTCGCTCTCGATCCCCAAGTCAGGTTACGGCTCATCGCTCAGCCCCATCCGATGCCTCGTAAGTGTCGTAGGCATCAAAGTCATCATCCCCTACCTACGCAAGCTCAAACGGGTCTTCTGCTCGTGGGAATGAGCAACACCCATGAAACGGGTGATCAGTACGCTACGTACTGAGTAAGCTAACAAACGCACTAAGGCCCACATACACACAGATACATGACATAGCAGGCATAGCATAATTACGTAGATAGCATGCAATAACACAGATAAACAATACCGGTTATGAACCAAATAACTTTTTCATCAGATCTCTGATAATTATAATCGATTCACATCATAGTCTTTATCAGTCCGTGTGAGTGCGAGAACCCTACTATTATAGCCAGTGGAACGGTCACGAGGGTCATGCACTGCCACTATTATAGCCGGTGGACCGGTCACGAGGGTAACATACCCTGCCACTATTATTTGTCGGTGGATCGGTTTAGGTCCGGCTCAACATCTTTCTTTGTAAGTGATTAGTGTTTTAACATATCTTATTCAAAAGATTTTCACCCTGGACATGTACGAATCATTCTCCTTATACTTCACACTTCACAAATAATAAAATTCCACAATCATAATTACACTTTAATCAATAAATACACATGATAACACAAAAACTCTAAGCAGCCATAACCATCCCTAATTGTCCACACCAAGCCATGATTAACCACTCCAAACCCTATTTTACCATAACAACCATAATTAGCCATTCCAAACCTTAATTAACCACCACAAATCACAATTATCTACTCCAACCTTATTTAATCACAACGACTCAGAGTTAATCACTCCGAACCCTAATTCTGGCTCCTCCATACCCTTATAATACTCAACGTACTATTTTCCGTCCAAAACAGTTCAACCACCCAAATAATACTTGCATTACCTTCCTTACCTCCCAAATCAACCTTTCATATGTAAATTTCGCTCCCATGAAAACTTTACACATCCCATGCAACCTCTCAAACTTTTCACACAAACCCTAAATCCCATACAATCATTAACTCCCATACAAAACCCTAACTCTACCGTGCAAACCCTAATACCACCATACAACCATTAATACCACCCTACAAACCATAATACCACCATGCAAACCCTAATACCACCATACCACCATGCAACCATTAATACCACCATACAAACCTTAATACCTCCATGCAAACCCTAGATTTTGTCACACAAAACCAAAGATCCATCCATACCAAACCCTAGATTCAAACCATATAAAACCGAAAGATTTGTTCATATAATACAATTGATTAGATTCCCCCATTCATAACCACAAATTATATTCTTCCATACAAGATCATGAGATAGATTCTTCCACATAAAATTATAAATTAGAATCTCCCATATGAACCCTAGAATTCTCCATTTTATTCTGCCACTCATAGATCATTAAAATAATTAGGTCGACTCACCTCCCTTGGTCAATCTCTTTCCCCATCCTCCTTTTTAAACCTTTCTCCCACACAAAACATATCAACTCCCTCACATGCACGTTTTACAGGATCTCGACACACATCATCACATATACATAATACACATGCCATGTAAACACACCTCACATACTTCAACTCCATGTCATGCCACACACGACATAATTAATAATGATAAACATAGGGTATGTAGCATGCGAAGCACATAATGCATATAGACACACAAAAGGCCTTAGTTACGTCCTTACCTAAAGCGACGCCGAGCTTGGAGCACGCTCCTACAACTCCTTAGGGTTTTGGTTAGATTCACCTATAAAAGGGAGAATACTAAGTATTAGTTTCCCTCAAAAGTACCATTACTCCTTAATTTAGTCTAAGATTAGGATTGTTCTTATTAAAGGGAGTATTATACGTGAAAACTAGGGTTTTTATCTTCAAGTTAGCCCACTAGATATTACTAGCCCAAAATATGCTTATTTTAAATATTTAATTCCATACTTATAGTATTAAACCTAATAGCTTTATTCTTATAATAATAGTACTAATACTAGTTATAGCAAAATAATGACAATAATAATAATAATAATAATAGTAATGCTAATGTTTATAGTGATAGAAACCCTAGTGTTTTTAAGGCTAAGCCTAATAATAGTATTAGGGTTAAAATAATAGTATAATAATTGCAATACCAACAAGTACAAATATTCCTAAAGATAATAATGATAAAAGTTATATTTTGAATAATAATAATCTAAGGGTTCAAATGTTTTTGTCACAATAATAGTAATAAAATAATAATAATAGTAATAGTAATAACTAATAAGGATACCATAGTAATAATGTTAATGTTAACAGCATTAGGAATAATATTAAATGGTAAGGTACTAAGGTTTAAGTATTCTTCTTATTTAACAACAAAATGATAATACACCAACTTCGGGTTAAATAACATTAATAATAATAAGAGTAGTAGTAATAATAACAATAATGATAAAGATGTTAAGTATCATAATAATAATAATAATAATAATAATAATAATAATAATAATAATAATAATGATGATGATGATGATGATAATAGTAACCAAAATGATAATAATAATAATAATATAAGGGCCTAAATATTTATATTAATATATAAAAGTGATGATGGACAAAAGTAGTTTTAACAATATTAGTAAGGAAATAATGATAATGATAACGGTAATACTAATAGTAATAATAACAATAATAATAAAATAAAGTTAGGTTAAGTAGTAGTAGTAGTAGTAGTAGTAGTAGTAGTAGTAGTAGTAGTAGTAGTAGTAGTAGTAGTAGTAGTAGTAGTAGTAATAATAATAATAATAATAATGTTAAGCACAATAGTAGAGGATAACAATCGAAAAGAATAATAGTAATATAAGAGTCCCAATATTTACACTAATAATAAAAGAGGTAATGGTCAAGTTAGTACTAGTAAGAAAATAATAATATTAATAATAGAGATAATAATAGTAGTAATAATGGTAATGTTATTAATAATGATAAAGATACTATATAATAATACCATATTTATAAATATTCCTGAAATTAGTTTAGGTAATAAGAGTGATACATAATAATAATAATAATAATAATAATAATAATAACAACAACAAAAACAACACATTAATAATAATAATAATAATAAGGGCAATACTATTAATATTACTAAAAATTGTTAACACTTATATAAAAAGGGTTTCTAAAGTTAGATTAACTAATGATAAAGATAATAGTAATAATAATACCAACCATAATAATAATAATAATAATAATAATAATAATAATACCCTTAATATTTGTAAAAATTATTAATCACTTGTGCTAAAAAAGGTTTAGGGGTTGAGGAGGTTAGAGCACCACCTAAGGTTAGTGGTAGAACCGGCGGCGGCGCACGGTGGAGGCAGCGGCGGCGGCGGTTATGGAGGTTTGAGGTGGTAGAAGAAGAAGAAAGGAGGGAAGAGGAAGAAAGGGAGGTGTGGGGAGGTAGAGGAGGCTCCGCTAGTTGTTTTGGAGGGTAGAGGTGGTGCTGGTGGCGGCGGAATTAGTGGCGGGAGGCGGTGCGAAGGACGGTAGGGGCTGGAAGTGTGTTAATTGGGTTGGTGGTTTTGCACGGCTGGGGTGGCTCGTGCAGGGAAAATCGAGGAGCAAGGAGGGTCTAGTTAAGGAGGGTGGTGCAAGGATCGGTTCTGGGGGTGTTTTGACCTTCGGCGATAGGCGGCGGCGGCGGACGGCTCATCTAACAGGGCGGCGGCGAGGATGGCTGACTATAGGGTTTCGAGGTCCAAAATTTCGAATTAAGGTAGGCTATGGGGTATATATATAGGTCGATTGGCTGGGCAAGGACAAGGGGAAGAATACAAGGGTGTGCAAGTGCCAGGCATGCCAGCCAGTGGCGGTAAGGTAGAGGGAAGAGGAAAATGGAAAGGGGCAGGTTGCTCGAGAGAGGGGAAAAGGGTCGGTTGGGGTCGAATTGGTGAAAGAAAATGATGGAAGAGGGAAGGGGATGACGGTGGCAGCATGCAAAGCCGGCAGAGCGCCAGGGTTGCAGTTCCTCGGTCGTCGCCACGCCTCGGGGAAGAAGAAGATTTGGGACCGGGCGGTTCAGGGAGAAAAGAAAGGAGGGGGGAAGAACCGGCTGGTTGGCAACGGTTACTTCGTCACTAAATGAAACGTGGCGTTTCAACCATTCGAGGGGTGAAACGCTGCGTCACGCCTTGCGATGTGGGCTGGACGCGCCAAGCCGCGGGGGGAGGGGGAAGGAGAAGGAGAAAGCTGGGCCGCGCAGGCAGGCTGGCCCAGGTCGGGGGAGGACAAAAGAAAAAGGAAAAAGAAAAAGAAAAAGAAAGAAAAGAAAGGAAGAAAAAAAAAAGAAAATATGTGGATTGGGTATTTTGGTATTTTTTTATACATATTTAAGTTAGATATTTAATTCTAATAATAATTATTTTAAGTATAATAGTTAAATTTATTTTTAGATTAATTGGGCTATTTTGGATAAATTTTCCTTAACTTCCATTTTAATTAGTAAAATGTCCAAAATTTTCTTAAGAATTTATTTATTATTTTCTCTTTAATTTCCTCTTTATTTAATAAAATAATTTATTTTCTAAATTTTCCAAGTAAATCATTATTTGCCATAATTCCTAAATTAGAATTTTTGGGGTATTTTATCATGTCTCTGCTTGTCCCCTCATGTAGTACACTCCCACATTAACTCTCTTATCCAAAGAACACTGACAAGTAGTAAAGGTCTTCTTCATGTCCTTGACCTATCTCTCTGCGATTTCAAGGTCTTCCTAACCATTGAAGATTGGTGAATGACGATGCCTACCCCCTTGAGCCAATCCCTTTAAATTAGTTTGGGTATTGATACCGGCGACAACTACAATGCTCAAATTTGGCCTTCTATGTAGAAAATAGTCTTTATAAACTCATCTATATGCTCGTAATGGTGGATGGCAGCTATCGAACCCTAAAAATTAGGACTAATTAGCAACAAATCACTTATCTAGCTTTAAGGCTAAAATAAAATGAGTAATACAAAATTATCTATGGCACGTTCCCAACCCATTTTCACTCAAAGTTATTTCCGAGTTTGAAATTACTTGAACTCTCAGACACTCGAGGTAAATGGAAAATAGTTATAAAAAAAATGGTGGTGTTGCCTTAAAATGGTTTAAGGGTCATGAAATTCATAATAATATCCTAACAACCGCTTACAATATCGGTTAAAAAGTACTTTAAAATGAGCACTTTTAAAATAAACTTTGATAGCAATATATAATACCATCATTTTTCATTAGTGAAAATTTTCATTATCAAAATTTGTGAAAGCAGCAAAATACCAAATATATTGAGAAAAAATAAGACGTGATAGAAGTAAAAAAAATTACCAAACTAATAAAAAACAAGAGTAATGTGTGCAAGAAACATGATATATATATATATATATATATATATACTAAAAAAATTACAAAACAAGACCTTAATGGTCCCCAAAACATTAGTATACATAAGAGATGATTAAACTGAAGTACATAATTACAATGGCCATTAAATAAAGGTTGGGCATAGCCCCAAACCATGGTCTAAGAAGGGCCAAACACTAGTCTCCGAATGTCCATGCTCTTTAGCGTACAAACCCAAAATGAGGTAGGCCCACTACTGGTCATCCTCCAAAACCTACACATAGTCATCTACTCATGGGATTCAATAGGTGACCGAACCAACAGACATATTAGTATGCTCCATATGGAGTAAGACAAGTTACCTCCTCAACAAGAGTAACAAGATTACAAAGTCACAAGTGGCAATAAAATTCACACTAAACATAGTAGCATGCTTACATATTACACTTAAGTGTACCTATATCACTATAATCATATAACGCACCAAGATTTCATGTCATGCAAGCACATAGAAATTTCATGGCGCATCATGCATAGTAATGCACCATAAATAACATGGATAGGAACATATGATTTAATAGCATGTTATTCCCTTAGGCCTATTTCCAAATTCATACAATCCATTAGATTAACTATTTATAAGCCACTATTCCTCCTTCCCTTTCTTTTCCTTTTCCATTATTAATATCTATATTCTTATTATTATCAAGCGATGGATTATTTAACCCACATGGAATCCTATACAAACTAGAGGACATAAATTATAGCTGAGGCTATGTAACCACAAATTGACATATGTAACAAAATCCTTAAGTATCAATACCCCCTAGAGAATTATTAGTGTCTAGAGTAGGTAAGTCATAGGAATATACTAAGATCACACCCAAAAATACCAATAAACACTTGAAGCGGACTAACCCCTTGGTAGCTAATCAAATATCAAGTAACCTAGACCCATGCACAACTTGACTATCTTCCACTTTAAGTGATTAATGTGTTATTTTTTTAAGGTTATTTTGTCGTAAATGGCCCAAGCAACATCCAAGTATCACATCCACATACTTATTCCACCTTAACCATTATTACCCTCTAACCATATGGTGAGATTTCCATTAGTGGTTAACTAATATTAAATTAATTCATCATGATAATCCATTTATGCCAAGAATCTAGATTATGTTATCTTTTTGATCTCTTAAAATACTCGTTCCAATTTTCCTACTAAAGCCTTCCCCATCACTTATTTAAAATCACATGAATTATGAACCATTTAATCCATCCAATAAGTTAGTTAGTTTATTTCAATTTATTTATTTCTATCATTACATAATTATATACCTGAATTAGGTATAGTCTCAAAACATAATAGGTCTAAAAGATTAAAAATAGCATGCTCTAATTAAATCGATCGATCGGTTTGGCTCAACCAAACCTCATAGTTTCCTAGAACTAGTCAATTGGTTTGGTCAAACGAGTAAACTATTCTAAGGCAAGTTGATTGGTTCTGACAAACTAGTAGATGGGTTTAGATAGAGAGCAACAAAATTCACCAAAGATCATCTGGTCAATTGCTTTGGGCTAACTAGTCGACTATTCTACGGACTAGTTGATTGATTTGGCTTAATCAATCAATTAGTTTACTCCCATATAGCACATGACTAACATTTTACAAGTGATTCACACTCTAAAATCATACCAAATTAAAAAAAATAACAAAATACCAACATTTAACACGTTCATAAACTTAATCATGCCTCATTTTCAAGTAATTGACACTATTTTCCATCAATCAATCCATTTTCTCATAAATCTTAATTAATTCAGCATGCATAATTTAAGGATGCAAAACTCATACAAACATATAAAATTAATATTTTAAAAAGTACACTTACTCACATACTTGTTCATGCCACATTTCAAAAGTAGGAATGACTTACTTGAAACTTAGAAAAGATTCCCACTAAAGGTGAAAAACTCAAGCTAGAATATTTCAAATTCCAAAACCTTTAAGAAAATAATAGGTTGAAACTTAGAAATAATTAAATATTTTTTACAAATCAAGAACTCAAATTAGGGAAGAAATTAAACTTACCACTTCAAAAATAAAAATAGAGAAATATTTAAATGAAAGTAACTCAACTTCTTCCTAAATCTAACTCTTTCTTACTTAACGATAAAATAATATGGATCTAGATAAGATTTAGAATAGTTAATGGAATTATAATGTAAGCTCAAAGCTAGGAATAATTAACACAAGTTCTTGAGGACTCAAGTACCTTTGAGGCTAAAAGAAGGGTGAGAGGAAGAGGTGATTAGGGTTATTTATAACCAACAAATTGGTTAAGGAGTGAGTGAGGTTATGCAATAGATCACAAAACTTAATTTTATAGCTCAAATCTAAGTTGTTTAGGAGGATTTATCAAGAATAAGTTTACTTCTATTTTAGAGCTCAAATGATAATTTTCTGGAGAGTGCAGGTCGAGCTCATCCAAAAAATATTGAGAATGATAACGGAAATGAAAGATCAATGTAGGAAGGAAGTATCCCAGTCGTGTAGATAAAGTGTAGAAATCAAAGTATACTTCTAAAAGTATGTAGAGGAGAGAGAAAGAAGAAGACAAAAGTGAGGTCATCCTCTCCCTCATTATCAAAATTGAGCCCTCATATCTGTTCAAGGTAGCAACTAAAGTTGAATAAATAATCAAAAGGATTAAGGATCACTTAAGAATAACTTGGAGTTGAATTTTCAATGTTCCATTTTGACGCAAGAAATTTACAAAAAATAAAGCTTCAAAAAACATTTAGCCCAACTAACTAGTATTTTGGTTTGGTTAGACCAGTTAATTGTTCTAAAAACCAATTGATTGGTTTCCCCAAACAAGTTAATCGATTCAGTCGAACAAAACCCTTAGTTGAAATAATGAACTAGTTGATTACCAGAAAACTTGTTTTATTCAATTTTATAAAATTTTCCAAATCCATTTTTACCTTAAACCCAATTATAGTTACAAACCAATATCAATCATTATCCAATTTTAGTAAACACATTAATTTTTCATTTTATAAATCTTACAAAAATATGAGGTATTAAACTAAGATCTAATTATCACATACAAGCACAATTCATGAAAAACACATATAACATCATAATAAATCATGTTGGCATTTGGTAATTAGTTCGGCATAAATGAAGAGAGTACAACTTTAATGATAAAATAAAATATATAGTTTGTAAACTATGTTCCATACATTAACACCAAACATATTCACTAATGTATCTTAAAGAGCACATCATTCACATACCACATTTGTCTGTATGGTTAACACAAAATCCTAAAGTATGATCATAAATTATCCAAAATGATGAAAACCACTTATTCAAATGATCACAATAGATCAAAGGATCTCATAAAAAATATTTAGGATAACCTCCAAACCTAAGGCTAAAGGCCATGAGAAATACTTTTTAACAACCAAAAACAATACACCTCTTACTAAGTAAATGCTCCCAAAAAATGTTGAGAATTGAATTCAAGTTAACAAAGCCTTAAATCCAACCTAAGTCATTATTTAGCTATTTAGTCATTCAATGACAAGAATTCTCTTTCTAGGACTTGAAACTCTATACATAGGTTTGGATATCCCAAAATTAGGGGAAAATGCCAAATACATATCTATAGCCAAAAAAATCTTTAAAATGCCAATGGACAAAAATATCAAATGTTTTAGGCTTAACCACCATAAAATAAATTTGTGTGCCAAAACTAGGAAAATCATTATTGATGTAAAATCACTATTTATTGATTGGAAAGAATGTTACTTTATACTAAGAAGCTTAAATCCAAAAGGGAGAAAAATATTTGAATTCTAAGATTTAATATTCACCAAATTTCTTTATTCACACTTAGGCATTAATGTAAAGGTTCAGGTTTAATGGTTAAATGGTCATGGTTAAGGTTTAGGGGTAAAAATTTCATTTTTCTATAAATTATCTAACACATTATTAATATCAAATAAATTCCTAATTATGGCAATTAAGCAAGAATTTGATGAACATATGAAGAACATAACGAATTTGCTAAGATCACCTAGATTATTTAAAACTTGAATCAAATATAATTCATGTTAACCATAACCAAAACATGTCAAGTTATGTAATAAAGTTTATCTAAATATTGAATTACGCAACATGGTATCTTTCAATTAGAACAAAACACCTAAGATCATCATATATGGTTAGGTGGCCAAAACCTTCAACAACACGTAAGATGGAAAATGTCAACAATTAACACAAACACATGCTTATAAGTAGTAAAGATATCCTACTCTAAATATAAGTGCCAAATTAGCAAAAGAGATGAATGATTAAATAGAAAAAAATTCCATAAAACCTCCATGTAACCTAGAAGGGTCAAGGAAATATTAGAGAGAACAACACATAGAATCCAAAATGAAGAAGATAATGATCAAAGAGAAAAGGATGGATAACTTACCTTTAAAATTTTGGAAGAAAAACAATACTCAAACATGGAGGAAAAATAAATCTTGAGCTTCAAAAATGGAAGAGGGAAGGTATAAAAATATGGAGAAAAATAATATAGTATGGTTCGGTAATAGCCCCAATTGAGTGGAGTATTATGATGATTGATCTGGCTACTTATATCAATATGGTATACCATCCTTTTGGTGATTCTATCCTAAGAACTCCACAGTTAAGCATGCTCTTCGTGGAGTGATTTTTAAGATGAGTGACCCTCCTGAAAAATTTCAAAATTTTTATAAAATTTTCTTGCAAAGTGAGTGAGTGAGGATAAAGCCTACTGAAAGGAATCATGTTGATTTGTGGGGCCAACCGATCAATCCAAAAGCACTCTAAGGTAGCCCTCGTGTGGTCATATCGATTTGGGGTGTTACAAATGGTATCAGAGTGAAACCGGGACTATGAGCTGAACTTGGATGAGCCAGTCAGCCACCTAGTGGGGTGATTCTTAGGATAAACTGTATTAAGACAGTTAGTGTTTGAGGCATAATGAGGACATTTTGTTCTTTAAGCAGAGTGTTATAAATATTTATTTAACTACTTATTTCAACATGGTATACCATCCTTTTGGTGATTCTGTCTTAAGAACTTCATAGTTAAGCATGCTGGCTGTGGAGTAATTTTATGATGGGTGACCCACCTAGGAAGTTCCAAACATTTTATAAAAATTACATGGGAAGTGCGTGAGTGAGGAAAAATCACGCTAAAAGGACTCGTGTTGATCTATGGGGCCAACCCATCAATACGAAAGTGCTCCAAGGTAGCCCCCACGTGGTCGTATTGACTTTGGGTGTTACAAATGGTTTCAAAGTGAAACCGCGACCGTATTATGAACTTAGATGAGCCATTCAGCCACCTAGCAGGATGATTCTTGGGATAAATTGTATTAAGACAGTTTGTGGTTGAGGTGCAATGAGGAAGTTGTGTTCTTTGAGTGGGGGTGAATGTAATACCCCCAATTGAGTGAAGTATTATAAAGATTGATCTGACTACTTATATCAACATGGTATACCATCCTTAGAGAGTTTTCGAATTGATCGACTGGTCCCACAAATCAACACAAGTCCTTTCAGTATAATTTGTCCTCAATCATGCACTTTTCGAGAAATTTTTAAAAAATTTCTAAAACTTCCCAAGAGGGTCATCCAAACTAAAAACTACTTCACAGTTAGCACACTTGACTGTGAAGTTATTAGGATGGAATCACTAACAGAATGGTATACCATGTTGATATAAATAGTCAGATTAATTCTTATAATACTCCACTCAATTGGGGTTATTACATGTTTGGTCATGAAGGATGAAGAAGAGAAAAAAATGTGCTAAGTTATGAAAGTGTAGGAAATTAGAAATCTTAAGACTTAAGTCAATATATCCAGTAAGATTTTAAGAGATAATTTGCTAAAATATTAAAGGAATAAAAGGGAGGTGGAACAACATGGAGGGGAGAAGAAAGTATGGCCACAAATCACCCACCGCATATAAAAGGAAAGGTTAGGAAGAAAGAACAAAATATGGCTAAGGGTAAAATGGTTACTTTTCTAAAGAAATAAAACTCAATTTGATTACACAAGAAAGGGGAAAACCACGAATTATTGGGGATAAAATGAAATTTTCTCATCCATCCTAATCAATAATTAAAGGTTTGGATTGATCGTCACAATATTATATAAAGATTAGAAGAAGAAAAGTCCCAATAGATGACTTATTCTATCAAAATAAACTAAATAAATCTAAAATTTATAAAAATATTTACACAATTTTTAAATTATTTTATACCAATAAAAATAAAATAAATGTGTCCCTAAAAGTTTCATAATTTTTAGATAGATGAAAGGGTTGTTATAAAGCTTAAAACAAGCTTAAGGCATATTATTATGATGGGTAGTGTTTTTTAACTAATGACTTTCTCTGGCAATTTGAAAGAATCTAGGAGGCTAAAATAATATGAGGATTTCAAATATCTACATTAGATAAGGTTCTAAAAAAATCAAAGGCCAAGTCTATATTAGAAACCTCATGGTAGTTAAAACTATACGAAAGTGCAAGAAAGTGATAACGAAATATTTTGTAAACATAACAAAGTTTTCTAATTTGCAAAAAGGTGCAAGCAATTATTCAAAATAAGGTAATTCCATTTTAAAATACTAGATGTGATGAAAAAAATTAAGGTTTTTATAAATATATATATATATATAGTTTATTACAACCACTTAGTCTGGATGCTAAAGCGGGGCAATAAACTTTAAGGACTACCAACATGCATATGAAATAAGAAAAAAGAGTTGGTAAGTATTGTGTGTGTATACTCTGAGGGATTCTCTCACCTTACCTCATAAAAATTCCATAGTCTCCTTATGTTATTTTGTGTATAATAGGCCTCTTCCTATGATTTGCATTAATCATTCCAACTCTAACACTTTCTCATAGGCTGGTGCTGAGTTTGAGGTTATATATATATATATATAGTGATAAGGTTCCTCAGGTTATTAGGATATTTTCATATGAGTATACATATATTTCTTATACAAGTATCTCTGTTTACTCCACCCTAATACCTATTCAATAAGTATTTGAGCAAACTCTTACCCTTAAGCATTATTTAACACAAGTGTGCACATGGTTCTCATGTAAGTGCCCCTAGTTACTAGGTGTAATGGGGAGTTGGAGGTCCCTAAATTTCTACCATTGATATATCTTTTATTAATTAACTACTAGACTTTTATTTGATAGGGTAACTTCCCCTTAACTTATTCAATCACCGCATCCTATAAGATAGAACTTCACAAGTCCACCTAGAACATCTTATAGGGTAAAAGATTTGCCTATCTGGTATTTCAACTATAATATAATTCGTGATAGGGTTCACTAAAAATGATTCCCTGGTTTAAGAACTTAATGAATTACGATGCTAACAAGTTCAACTCACTTTAATGCAAGTCAAACAACAAAAACATTTTGGAAAAATATTTAAATTCAAATGTCTTCATAGGATTCCTTTTAATATATTATACTATCCATAAGCTATAGTGTTGGGAACACAATTAAGTTCATAAAAAAACTTAAGATGAATGTAATGATGTCAATATCATTTAAGTATGCTATTGTAGGGTGAGTAAAGATGATATATTATAACTCATTCCCATTGCATAGGTTAAGTAAAGGAACTACCTTGCCTATTTAATTAAATGGAGAAAAGTAGTTTTTCCTGTGAAAAACTGAAGAAGGCATACTGTATACAATAAAATAAGGTTCATCAAAATAAATTGGTACTTTCACTAATAGTGAAAGATAACCTAAATAAGTGTAAAGAACTACTAAAAAAATATTGATAGGAAAGATATAATTTTCCTTAGGATAATTTTTAATAGTGTCAACATTGTTAAGGGATTGAATTGAGTCAAAACTAAAAAAATTATTCACAACTTCTTTAGCCAAAATAATCACCATTATAAAAAACTACAACATGTCAATATGGAGGAAAGATATGAGTTTATTCCTTAGTTGTATTCTCTTCCATAGCTTGAGCCACCCTAATAAGCATTGTATGATTAGAGTAAGTATTTTAAGCCTTTTTGGTAGTTTGTTCCTTTTTAGTTCCCTTTGTCATGGTAACATCTTCATCCACCTATTATTCTTACTTTCTTTCCTTTTTGGTCTACCAAGCCACCACCTCACCTATAGTTCTATGTTCCCCTTCTTTCAGTCCCAAGTCCCCACTACCATGGTTGGTATCCAACAACCCAACAAATTCAAGTGTGGAAAATAGCTTGATCACAATTTCAACAATCTCCTTCTAACCATAAATCAATATTTCAACATCCTTACACACACACTAGAAAAATTTCTTCAAACCACTATAAGTTTGCTTAAATGGAAGGTTTTTAGACTTAGCAACCTTGTAAGGGTTGACATATAACTTATTTACCACAACTTCATTGATTGGGGTAGTGTGGTTCACATATCTTCTTTAACGCCAATTTTTACATCTGTCTTAGCATAGAAGCTTACCGCACAAGAGGTAGGGATAGAAATAAGGTAGTAAGGAGACGAGGACCCCACACCCATCCCTAAACCCGCTAAGAAAAATAATCCCCAAACCCATAGTGATTCTTGATTTTTTTTATTATCAATAAATATTTGACCTAATCCCTAATATATTCCCAATCATTAATTTATTCCCTAACCTTAAACCCTAACTCAATCCCCAAAAATCAACCCCATTTTTTTTACAATTTACCTTTAATATATATATAATATATAAATATAATTTTATATATATATATATATAATCTCCCAAGAAAATCCCGATAGGAATCCCCAAATCCAATCATCAAGTTTGACCCCTAAACCTAAACCCAAACCCAAATGGAGAATCCCTGATAGGGCTCTAAACCTATATGGAAAGTTGACATCCCTACAAAGAGGAATAAAACATAGGACATGTGAGGTTGGTTCGCCAATGTCAAATGTTTTCGATACAATGACATAATAGAGAGGTATTATCCTATCAATGAAATTGTCCTGACATGTGAAGTAGGAAGAAAAAAAGTATGAAGAAAATGGTACTACACCTTGACATATGGCAAAACACTAGGATAAAGATAGTGATGGACACTAACATAGGTAACTTAGTCTACGATTCCAAAAAGGTATAGGGTTTATACCATAGTCAAGGATAGTTAATTAGAAGTGTATTTGACATATTTGGAGCACTTTTCCACGTTATAATAGTGAAGATTATACATGTTGTTAATTTCAGTGGTTAAGTAAGAAAAAAATGTACCCCTGATATAGAATATTTTTCCCTTTCATTTTGCATCAAAGTTGTTATCAAAGTCAAACACTACTAAGAGAGAAAAATAAATAAGTAGTTTGCAAAATTCATACCCGTGATGATGGGTGACAAGGTTGAGGAGGCAGTCAAGCATCTTAGGGAGTTGGAGTCCTCTTTCAAATTAGAAGTAGTGAATGACTATGGAGTCAAAACACTCTTCTCATAGAACTGAATTTGATCTATGAAGTGGTAGAGTGCTTGGGATTTTTAGATAAGGGATGCAAAAGATAAGGTTTCTTCCTTCCTTATTTTAAAAAAACTTGTTAACTAAAGTAGTGGGTTTCCACACTTTTCATATGTAGAAGATGTCTTATATTTTTTAAGGTTCTTACTAGAAACTCAATTAGTAAAATGATTCTATCTATGAATAATGATGGAAGATGAAGTGTAAGGCGATGAAGTGAGAGCGATGGTAGTGTAATGGTGATAAGGATCATTTTTTATTGCAATGAGAATATTTTTTGGTAGATTTCTAGATGGGGAAAGGATAGGGTCATGGGTTTGGAATGAAAAAGTGAAAGGATCAATAATGATACTACTAATTTTATGTTTTTCTTGTAGAGTAAATCCTATTGGAAGGTTTTTAACCATTTTTTAGTTTTATCTAAGGTGGTGGAAGCTAGGTGTATTGCTAAAAAAATGATGGAATTGTATTTTTGGCCAGATGAATGGTGAATGAAAATAATGGTCGTGTTTAAATAAAAGTGAGGATAGCTGTAAAATGGTAGACTAAGGGGGGACCATATCATATAATGTACCTATGATGATATAGGGAAAATAAGATAATGATGATGAGTCCCTGACCGAAGAAATAAAGGATTGGCTTAGCAAAATTTTGTTTTAGGCTCAACAACTT
The DNA here is from genome assembly GCA_030549775.1 of Tamarix chinensis. Taxonomy (NCBI): domain Eukaryota; kingdom Viridiplantae; phylum Streptophyta; class Magnoliopsida; order Caryophyllales; family Tamaricaceae; genus Tamarix; species Tamarix chinensis. The sequence goes on along the minus strand of CM060171.1, from coordinate 30,448,016 downwards.
CCACTTCCCCTTTGACTTGTTCCATGCACTCCATATAGCTAGATAATACTCTCTATTTGAAGAAAAATAAATGTCTTCTTAGGTAGCTCTCAAACTAGAATCGAACACTATGAAAAATACTACAAACCATACTAAAAGAAACCTTTGAAATAAGAATAAGAATAAGATGAAATAAAACAAGATAAGAGAAAATAAGAGAGTAAAGATAAGAATAATCCTTAGACTACCTCCTAAGATCACTTGGTTTTGCATCAACCTAACAACCTTATTGGATTAATGAGCTTGTAGAGTCACTATCTAAGCTTTTTTGTTGAACCTTTCTCCTTTGCAGGGCTTCATACAATGACTATTAACTTCCAAAAAATTTATAACCCTACTATCATTCAAATCCGTAACTCAAAACATATAGACCTTGATAATTTCATGGGTCCTTGACCATGAAGACTTTATCTTTACTAGAAATAATCTCAACTTTGAGTTATACAAAATGGCTAATTGTCTAAGGGGAAATTCTGTTGGTTGGACTTTTTGGTCACGTAAATTTTGGTATGTTCCTTGTAAAGCTAGGAATGATCATAATATAGGTGGCTTAGTTCTTCTAATTCATTAAGTTACAACTTCTTTGCTTCCTTTAAAATAGTAGAATCCAAGTTGGATACCTTGGGAGTTTAATAGGATTTGTGTTGTAGCTTAATGGATAGGTGAAAAGCTTTCTCTAAGAAAACCCTATAGGATGACATCCTTAAAGGAGCCTTACATGTTGTTTTTTATACTCCAAAATCATCATTATCCTAGTTGACCAACCCTTTTTTGTATCATTAATAATTGTCTCCATAATGCTTTAATTTCCTTATTTGAAAGATCAACTTGCCTACTTATGTGAGGGTGGTAGGCCATGGTGACCCTATGATAGAATCCATATTTGCTTAGAAGTTGGATGAACAACTTGTTATAGAAGTGTGTTTCTACATCACTAATGATTGTCCTAGGAGTTTAGAATATAGTGAATATGTTATTCTGAAAATTTTGGTAACTACCTATGCATCATTGTTCGAAGGGTTGTTTCTTCTATATATTTTGAAACATAACCAATTACAACCAAGATATACCTTTTTTTTAACGAAGGTGGGAAAGGTTCCATAAATTCAATTCCCCAAATATAAAAATATTTCATTTCCTAATCACTAAGTTGAGGCTAGTTATTCCTATGAGAGATATTCTCAGACCTTTATCAGTTATCACATCTCTTAACCACCACCTAAACATCCTTGAAATTAATGGCCCACTAGAAGTCATTCTTCAAAAAAAAATTAGTTGTGTGAATTATTCCAAAATTACATTCATAGAGTGCATGGTCTCATGTTGCTAGTAAATTCTTGGCTTCATCATCATTTATCTACTACTTCACCAATATATTTGTATATTTCCTATAAAATAAGGGTTTGTCTTAGTAATAGTATTTTTCTGTGTAAAAGAACCATTTCAACTATTGTTGAGATAAATAAGGGGGCAACACCCTACAAGAAAAAAGCTTGATATGTCATCATACAAAAGTGGTTAACCTTACATAAGCATTAAGAGTTGTTCATTTTGGAATCTCTCTTCAATTAGCATCTAGTCTTCACTATTGGGGTTTCCTTTCCAATATTTACAAGTGATTTGAAACATAATTATCCTTTCCTTTTTTATCCTTTATATACATGTGAGAAACCTACAATAAAAAAATCCATCTTAAGAATATAGGTTTTGTATCTTTTTTGGCAAGCAAATACCTTATAATTGCATGCTCGGTAAAATCTATGACTTTAGTACCTAAGAGAAGGATTTAAACTTATCAAAAGCAAAAAACAGCAAATAGCAACTCTTTCTCTAAGATAGTATAGTTTGATTGATCTTCATTAAAAGTACTAACATAATAAATACTATAAAAGGCTTTGTTCTTCCTCTGCCTTAAGACAACCCGTACTGCATAATTGATATAATCACTCATGACTTCATGGTAGGGTCTAGTAAGGGCCTATGATTATGAATCCTCTAGGTAAGGAGGAATTAATTTTCTCAAAGGCCTCCCTACAAGTTTTGTCAAACTCAAGCTTCTTATATTATTTAACCAGCATATAATGACGTTTTGCAATTTTTGATAAATTTCTCATAAACCTTTAGCAAAATCCAACATGGCCTAATAAACTCCTTACACACCTAAAAAAATTAGGTAGACAAAAATCCTCAATAGCCTCTACTTTTACCTTATCAAACTCTAAACCATCAAAGGAGACCATATCACTTAACATGATGCCCTCTCAAACCATAAAGTGGCATTTCTCACAATGAACCAAATTATTCATCTTCTAGCACCTTGTCAACACATTCATTAGAATTATTAGGCACTCTTCAAAGCTATCCCCTAAGTTAGAAGACCATCTACGAAAATCTCAATTGCTTCTTCCACTATTTTTTAGACAATTGACATCATACACCTCTAAAAAGTGTTAAGGAAATTATATAATCTAAATGGAATCCTTGTAAAGGAAAGGATACCATAATAACACCTACATGCCATGTTGTGTTGATCTTTAGATGTTATGGTTATTTGATTATACACAAATTATAAATCTATACAGAAATAACATTATCTTTAGGCTAATCTATTCAACATTTTATCAATTAAGGGAATGGGGAAGTGATCCTTCTGAGTGGCTTTGTTTAGCTTTTTGTAGTTCATGCAAATTCTCCACCCTATAATTCTCTAATTGTGAATCAACTCATTGTCAGATTTGTGAACTATTAACATACCTCAATTTTTTGAAGTGCATTGGATAGAGCTTACCTAATTTGGTGTGGAATAGTGTGGATTGAAAGGATCCAAAACCAAAATCGAAATTAACAAGATTACAAATAATTTAAGATTTAATCACAAAAATGAATAATTAAGAAAAAAAAAGCAAAGATATTTATTCCCACTCTTGTGTAATTACAAGATGATTAAACTAATCAGTTTGTTAATTACACAAATCTACAATTCTCTTTGAATGGAGAATTCTATGGAGAAGAAGAAGAAGTTGGATCACACGACTCGACGGCCAGGCTTTCTTCATGTATCCTATTATAAAAGATAATACCCTACAAGGTAAAACAACTTGCTTTAAAAATAAAGAAAAAAACACTATCCATGTTAAGGAAAAAAGGGACCCCAATGTTTATTTCCTTACTATCAACTTTCCTCCAAAAAAACATCAAAGTATTTTGTGAGAAACATGGTCCATGTTAATTAACATGGGACCCCCGTGTTTCTCACATAATTCACATCCTACACTTAAACTTCTCCAACATGCACGAATCAACACGTTGTTATGATTTGCTTCAAATACCCAATCAAAACTTACAATTCTCCACCATGATGTAGTATTTGGGACGTTTGACATATAAAGGTCTCTAAAAAAACCTTGGCCCAACAAAGGACCTCATGGCCTATGAACACCAATCAAATTTGATAAACAATCAAGCTTAACTACTATTAGTGGCTTCATTAGAATATCAACCAGATTATCTAAATTACCCACTTTATCCAAAACAACTTTGCCTGCAATAACAATACCCCAGATAAAGGGATATCTAATGTCAGTGTGCTTTATTTGATGATGGAAAGACTTATGATTCCTCACTAAATAGATAGCACTCTAGTTATCACCAAAAATACCTAGAGTACCATGGCCAAACCCCAACTCTCGTACTCAACGACCAACCCACAAGGGTTCCTAAAAGGCCTTTGTCATAGCTATATACTCTACCTTAGTAGTGGATAAGGCAATCACCTCTTGCAAAGAAGACTGCCAGCTAAGAGTTGAACCACTAAGACAGAAAACATATCCACTACTGGATTTTCTTAATATCAAGGTCTCCACTATAATCAAAGCCATGAACCCAACCAACAAATTAGATTTTCTCCCATACTCAATACAAGGTGATGGCATTCCTTTAAAGTACCTAAGGATCCATTTCACTACTTGTCGATGAGCCTTTTCTAAATTCACCATATATTAACTCACAAAACTAACAAATTATGCAATATAGGGCCAGGCACATGCCTTAGTGTATATGATACAATCAACAACATTCGAATATGGAATAGTCGCCATAAACTCCTCTTCCTCTTTTGATTTAGGACAATCCAAAGTAGAAAATTTCAAGTGAGTAGCTAAAGGAGTGATCACCATTTTAGTGTCCATCATATGAAACCTCTACGCACTTTTTTCACATAAGACTCTTATGACAAATACCAAAGCTTCTACACACAGTTTCTAATTATTTCCATGCCAAGGATCCTCTTCGCAGCTCCAAGATCCTTGATCTCAAACTCACTCTTCAGCATTTCCTTCATCTCATCAACATTAGACATATCTTTTTCTTCAAGTACACACATATAGCAAAAGATACATAAAAGATCCACCCTCCATCTCCTTCAAGTACACACATCCATCATACTTAATCCTTGAGAAACCATGTTAAAGTGTAAAGTGATCAAATCATTTATACCATTATCTAGGAGACTACTTCAAACCATACAGTAACCTCTTTAACAGGCATAAATGATCATACATCCCCTTAACCACAAACCCATCAGGTTGTTGCATGTAAATCTCCTTCTCGGGCTCACTATACAAAAATGCAGTTCTAACATCCAATTGCTCCAACCAAAAATCATCTATAACCATAAGCACAAGTAAAGTACAAATAGAATCATGTCTACCACAGGATAAAATACCTCATTATAATCCACACTTGGAATATAACTTAATCCACGTACAACTAAACAAGCATTGTATCTTGTTCTCTCAACACCTGGAGCTCCCTGTTTGAACTTATACACTCACTTACAATTAGCAGTCTATTTCTTCCTAGGCGCCTTTACTTATTCCTATGTCTGATTCTTCAATAAGGACTCTATGTCCTACTCCATAACACCACACCACTCAGCAAAATTAGTACTCAAAATAGCTTATGAGAATGATGGTGGCTCATGCACATCAATAACAATCTCTACACTAGATAAAGTATAGACAACCAATTCTCCATATCCATACATGTGCATAGGCTTGACAATCCTCCATGCTCTACCTTCGGTAATGCCCCTTTGCTCCACCTATTGCCTAGATCCACATACTTTAGAAATAATGGGTTTATCAAAAGGGTCTCTAAAATGTCCCGAAAATTTAACTTTAAGAATTATAGCTAAATAAGGTTTTGTTATGAAAATTAATTAAATAAATTATTTTTAGTAAAATAAAAGGGAATTAATTAGGTTTGTTGAAGAATAAATTTATAAGTATTTTAATTAGGAGAAATTTAGGTATTTTAGCTGATTAAGGATTTTATTTTAAAAATTAATTAAATAAATTATTTTATTTCAAATAAGAAGGAGAAAATAGTTCCAAATTAATATTAATTTTATAAATAATCTAACTAGAGAAATTTTGGGTGATTTGCTAATTAAAATGGAGTTTATGAAAAATCTTTTTAAAATCCTAAATTAGCCTAAAAAGGGATTTAAATATTATTATTTTTAAATATCCCAAATATTCTAATTAATTTAATTAACCCAACCCTCATATTTTTTTCCTTTTTCCTTTTTTCCTTTTCTTTCTTCCTTGTTCCTTTCTTTTTCTTTCTTTTTCTTTCTTCTTCTTTCTTCTTCTTTTCTATTTCTTTTTTCCCTCGAATTGGGCCTAGTCCAACCGCGGCCCAGTCCTCCTTTCCCCCTCCTTCCTTGCCTTCGGTACGACCCAGCCCGCGCAGCCATTCCCCCTCTTCCTTCCTTCTCCACGCTGCATTTTATGCTTTTTTCCACCCTAAATGTCGCGTTTTGTTTAATTTTACTTCCTTCTCGCGCTGACCGGCCCAGTTCCTTCTTTTGTCTTTCTTTTCTTTTCCCGAACTGCCGGTCCGCGCCCTTCTTCCTTCTTCCTCCTTTCTTCTTCCTCCTTCCCGTCGACGACCTGCACCGCCGCCTCAGCGCCCTAGTTTTTTGCCACCAACCTCGCCGTTGATCCGACCAACCTCTCCACCCTCTCCCCTGCTAACTCATCGACCTTTTTGCCCAACCAAATCTCCCCTATTCTCACCCGTTTCCCCTCATCCCAGCCAATTACCTTCCCTACCACGACTTGGATTTTCTCCAGCCACATGACGCCGCCGGTGAACCCTAATCCTACTTTCCCTATTCCCTCATTATCCCACAGACCTCACCCTATCATTTAAACCCTATAAATATCCCCGGATTGAGCTCTATATCGAGCTTTGGTAGTTTTCCCCAAAAAACCTATCTTGCCACCACCGCCCCTTCAGACACCATTTCCGCCGCCTCCAGCCAACTTTTCCACCATCTCTGCCCACCAAACTAACCCTTGCACCACCCTCTAACTACCTAAGCCTCCCTTCTCCCTCGATTCTCCCTGCATGAGCCATCCCGGCTATGCAAAGTAGCCCTCCCGATCAACCCTCTCTTCAACCTCCGCCGCCCTTCGAACCACCCCTAGCCACCACATCTGCCTTTGCCGCCACTCCTTTCACCTCCCAATTTGTTCTGCAGACCACCCTCTACCTTCCCCTACCTTTCTTTTCCTCTCCCTCCCTCTCCTCATCTCTTTCTGTTCTTCTTCCCCATCTGGCCGCCACCACAGTCGCCTTGCGCCGCCACCCTCATTCAACTCCTCTCCCTCTAGGCAGTCTCAAACACCCTTACTTCCACCCTCATTCTTCCTATTTTGTTCCCAGCCTTCATCTTTTCCCCTTTTTCTTCCCTTTTTCCGACCACCACTACCGCCGCCGTGCACCACCGCCGGTGCCCCCTGTCACCACCAACCCAAGGTTAAACCCTAGACCCTCTCAACCCTTTTTCAATATTTTTACAAGCCTTATTTTATTTTATTCCATTTATTTAAAATATATTATTATTATTATTATTATTAGTAGTAGTAGTATTATTATTGTTGTTGTTGTTGTTGTTGCTGTTGTTGTTGTTGCTATTATCTTTATCATTAATATTAATATGATATTGTGATTATGATTATTATTATTATTATTATTATTATTATTTCATTATCACTATTACAACTATTTTACTATTAGTGTTGCTATTATTATTATTAGTGTTATGCAATTAGTATTATTATTATTGTTGTTGTTATTATTATTATTGTTGTTGTTGTTGTTGTTGTTGTTGTTGTTATGTTCATTGTTGGTATTATTATTCTATATGGGGCTGAAACCTTATTGTGCCTATTTTGAATTGTAGTAGTGGTATTATAAATATCAAGTCTTATTATTATTAATATTATCATTATTTTTATCATTAGCATTTATTATTATTATTAGTGTTATTATTATTATTATTATTTAATAAGTTTATTATTATTTAATATAGGGTCAAAACCCTACTTCATTTTATCTTCAATTATTATTATTACTATTATTACCATTATCAATATTATTATTTTTTCAATGTTATTATGGTTATTATTATTCATATTTTATTTTTTTATTAAAAGCCTGGTCTTAGAATAAGTTAGTAAATAATAGTATTTTTGGTAGGAGGGAATCTAATTTTAGCTTTTTTCTTATATAGGTGAGACCAATCAAAGCCCTAAGGAGGCGTAGGAGCGTGCTCCAAGACTAGCCTCGTTTTAGGTAAAGGTGTTACTAAGGCCTTTTGTGTGTTGATGTGCATTATATGCCTTGTATGTTATGCATCCTATGTTTATCATTATAATTATTTCGTACGTGGAGTTGAAGTATGTTTTCATGTGTCTACATGGCATGTATACTATGTGTATATGATGAAATATTATCGTATGTGATGTTATATGTTGTGACCCTGTAAGACATGCATGTGAGGATGTTAATATGGTTTGTGTGGGAGAAAGGATGAAAAAGGAGAATGAGAAAAGAGATTGACCAAGGGGAGTAAGTTGACAAAAGGGGAATAAGTTGACAAAGGGATGTGAGTTGACTTAAGTATTTTAATGATCCACGTGTGGAAGAATAAAATGGGGAATTTTAGGGTTTCATGTGGGAGAATCTAATTTATAGTTTTATATGGGAGAATCTAATTTATGGTCTTATATGGGAGAATCTAATTTATGGTTTTATATGGGAGAATCAAATTTATTGGGAGAATTTAATTTATGGTTTTATATGGGAGAATCTAATCTATGGTCTTATATGGGAGAATCTAATTTATGGTTTTATATGGGAGAATCTAATTTATTGGGAGAATTTAATTTATGGTTTTATATGGGAGAATCTAATCTATGGTTTCATATGGGAGAATCTAATTTATGTAATTTATGGTTTTATATGGGAGAATCTAATTTATGGTTTTATATTGGAGAATCTAATCTATGGTTTCATATGGGAGAATCTAATTTATGGTTTTATATGGGAGAATCTAATCTATGGTTTCGTATGGGAGAATATAATTTATGGTTTTATATAGGAGAATTTAATTTATGGTCTTATATGAGAGGATCTAATTTATGGTTTTATATTGAAGAATCTAATCTATGGTTTCGTATGGGAGAATCTAATTTATGGTTTTATATGGGAGAATATAATCTACAGTTTTATATGGGAGAATTTAATCTATGGTGTAACATGGGATAATCTAATCTATGGCGTAATATACGAGAATCTAATCTATGGTTTGTATGGATTGAATTTAGGGTTTTGTATGGAGAAACCTTAGGTTTTGTGTGGATTGAATTTAGGGTTTTGTATGAAGGAATCTTGGGTTTTGCATGAAAGAACTTAGGGTTTTATATGGATGGACTTAGGGTTTTGCATGGCAGATTCTATGGTGTTGCATAGAAGGATCTAATCTAGGGTTATTGTATGGATTGAATATAAGGTTTTTTATGGAGGAATCTAGGTTTTAATTCTATGGAGGAATCTAGGGTTTTAATTATATGGAAGAATCTAGGGTTTGCATGGTTGAATTTAGGGTTTCACGTGGGATTTTAGGGTTTGCATGGTTGAATTTGGGGTTTCACGTGGGATTTTAGGGTTTGCATGAAAAAGTTTGAAGTTTTGCATGGGGAGGTTAGCATCTGCATGGGAGTAAAGTTCATGTATGAAAAGTTGATTTGGGATGTGAGGAAGGTAATGTAAGTGTTATTTGGGTGTTTGAATACTTTGGATGAAAAATAGTACATGGAGCAATATAAGGGTACGTAGGAGACCGAGCTAAGGTTTGGTGTGGATAATTAGGGTTTGGTGTGGCTACTTAGGGTTTTTGTGGTGTCATGTGTCTTTGGTGATTAAAGTGTAATTATGAGGGTGGAATTTATGAGTTGTGATGTGTGGAGTGTTAAAATGATTGGGTTGTGTGAAGTGGAGTAAGATGGGCGACTGAGGCCTAAATTAGGGTTCCTGGGAAAAACCTTAGAGTAAGGAAATAAGTGGACTTGGAGGTATGTAGTAGTGGGCTTTGACCCACATATTTCGATGTTGGAATTATAGTGTGAGTTTGAGTATAGAAGAAAGGTTGTTGGACAAGTTAAGAGGTGCAGGGTTCTCATGATATGATACGGATCAGTTGGAGAATAAGTGTAAAGGGAGTGATTCATGCATGTTTAGGGTGAAAGCTTTTGAATAAGATACTTCAGACATTAATCATTTAAAGTGAAAGATTATTGAGCCGGGTCACACTGATCCACCGGTAAGAAATAGTGGTTAGGATGTGTTGTCCTATGTGTCTCCGATCCACCAGCTATAATAGTGGTTAGGGTATGTTACCCTATGTGCCTCCGATCCATCGGCTATAATAGTGGCGAACTTCGAGCACAATAAACCAAACAACAAAGTTGCTAAGATACTTAAAAGACACTAAGTACTTACAGCGGAACACCATATGAGCCGAGGCCAACCAATCCACAGGTAAGAAATAGTGGTTAGGGTATGATACCCTATGTGTGACCGATCTACCAGTTAATAATAGTGGCCAGGAGCATTGTGTCCTGCTTGTCTCCGATCCACCAGCTATAATAGTGGGGGCTTCCGTACTCGCATGAACTGGATTAAAAAGCATGGTGTGAATCGATTTCCAATCAGAGATTAATTAAATAATTAATCCAGACTATAAATGGGCCTTTGTGTATCTACCCGAATGATTGTTTGATATTCTGTTATCATATTAGACGATATGCTCTTTTTATTATCCCGCATGATTTTATGTCCTTGTGTGTTGGCCTTAGTGCACTGTTACCTTGCTCAGTACATAGCATATGGATCACCCGTTTCATGGGTGCTACTCATTCCCACTAGTAATAGGCCCTTCTGACTATGTGCAGGTGGGCGAGACATCAGTCGGGGCTGAGTGTTGAGCTTGTGGTTGGCTCAAGTTCGAGAGTGTCGTGGCCATATTCATTCTTTATGCGGTTTATGTCTGTGTGTTATTTCTTTTGTATCGGATTTACCCTTTTTGATTCATTACTTGTATTGAGTGTTTTAAATAAACATTTTATCGATTGTAAGATTATTTCCTTTGAGGAATTTCGACTTCGTACTCTGATTTCTATCTTATGATTGATTTTACTCTATTGGTTTGTAAAACTTCATGCGTACTCTGATTTTTAATGTATGATCTTTCTAGTTCTTTTATGAACTATTGGTTTGAGTTTAATGTCAATCTTTTTTTTTAGCCTTAGCACTTGGTACTAAAATGGTCGGAGAGAACCGGTTTGATACTAAGTGTGGCGGTAACATCCCCAGAATTCACAGGTTTTGAATTCTAAAGTATTCCGCTTTTAAAAAAATAGTGAATTTTGGGGTGTTACAGTCTCTGACATCTAACTAAATCTCAACTTCCAACTAGCCCGAAGCACTATCTTGCTCCACCTTCTTAGAGACATCATCAAAAGGCTCAGTCTTCTAGAGGAATACAGACTCATTAAATGTAACATCCCTTTTAGTCAAGAACTTGGATGCAGATGGGTCCCATAACCTATAACCCTTCACTTTGGATATAAAGCTAAGAAAGATAAAATTCTTGGCTCTAGGATTACCTTCATTCACATAAGCATAACCAAGGCAATTAAAGACATGCAAATCACAATAATCAGTTGGCGTACCACACAATAAATCCTCAAATATCTTCACCTCAATGGACCAATTTGATGACCAATTCACCTAGTATGCTGCCATGCAAACTGCCTTAGCCCAAAACTCTCTGCTTAGCCCTCCCTATGATAACATGCATCGATCCTTCTTTAATATGATTTTCTTTATCTACTTAACAACACCATTCTACTTTGGTCTTCCAACACAGCTGTGCTATCTCGGTATCACATGGTCTTAGCAAAAATCAGTGAAACCTTGTTCAACAAACTTAAAACCATTATCTATCCTAACACTCTTAGCCTTCTTCTCAATAGAAAAGTCTTCCAATGTTTGAAAACACCAAACACATCATTCTTATGCTTTAATAAATAAACCCATACATTTCTAGAGAAGTCATTAATACATGTGAGCAAATACTGTGAACCACCTTCGAAAACCACTCTCACTAGACTCTACAAGGCTAAATGGATATACTCAAGAGGCCCTCTCATACTATGCTTAGCTATTGAAAACCTAACCCTCTTCTGTTTTCCAACTACAAAATACTCACAAAATTCCATAGTACTCATACTCTATCTATCTAGCAACCCCCTCTTAGAGAGCTCAATCAGACTCTTAACACTCATATGTCCTAGTCTCACATGTCAAAGTCTCGTAACATCCAATTCTGACAACCTCAGCAATGTCACATCATTTGTTCCCACAACAGTGGAACCCACTAACTCATACAGTTTCAAGAATCATTTTTTCCTTCATTGCCACCAAAGCCCCTTTTCTAACTCTCTAGGTACCATCCTCAATAACGGACTAGTACCTATTACAATTCAAGGAAGTTAAGGAGATAAGGTTCTTGGTCATCTTTGGGACATGTCTCATGTTGGACAGTGTCCTGATCATACCATCATGCATCCTCATCATTACCTATCAAGATAAATACTCCTTGAGTCAACTTGAATTCCTAAAACTAACTTTTATTGGGACATATATGGTTCAAGCACCCACAATCCAAGATCCATCTATCACCAATATTGTTCTGTGTACTAATAGTGGTCAACATATCTCCATCAATATTATCATGGAAAACTATAACATCATCCTTTGTACTAGATGACTCACCAGACATAGCACTGGGCTTTCTATTAGGATAAAAATTTCTAACATTATCCTTCTTATGACACCCATAGCATGTCGCATTCTTCTACCAACTATTTACCTTAGATCTGGACTTCTTACGATCACTAAAGCCCCACTCTTATATCATCCCCTTGGACACCAATCCTTCACTATATGAGTCCTCAGAAGTACCATTGTTAGTCAACTAACTACCAATCAAATCCTATTGTAGCATGGCAGATTTCACATCCTCAAGGACTAACCTGTTCTTCTCATACAAAACAGTCTCACGAAATTGTTAAAAACTTGCAGCCAAAGAACATAACAACATAATAACCAAATCTTCATCATCTAATTTCACATCTATATTATGCAAATCCATAACTATAGAGTCAAATTCATCCAAGTGACTTTTTACATATTTACCCTCACTTGATTTAAGTTCATAAAGCCAACTCTTTAACCATAGTAGATTTGTTACAAATTTTATCATATACAATAACTCAAGTTTTAACCACAAGACATCCACTATTGATTACTTTTCTACTTCCTATAGTATCTCGTTTGATAAACACAATCGTATGGTAGAGAGAATCTTCAGATCTACTTCTTCAAATCTCTTATCCGTTATTGACTCTGGCTTGTTTGAATGGCTAGATAATGCTTTATCCAATCATTTTTGAATTAGAATCACCCACATCTTCAATTTCAATAATCTAAAATTGAAAGATATATTGAAATTCTCAATATTAAATCTTGTACCTATCCCAATTACGAGATCTCTTCAACAACACAACTCTAATACCAAACTATTGTGGAATAGCATGGATTGAAAGCATCTAAAACTAAAATTAAAATTAACTAGATTATGAACAATTGAAGACTCAATCACAAAATAGAATAATTGAGGAAAAATTAGAGATCTTTATTTGTGCTCTTATGTAATTGCAAGATGATTAAACTAATCAATCATTCAATTACACCAATCTATAATTATCATTGAATGGAGTGTTCTATGGAGAAGAAGAAGAAGTTGGGTCATACGAATTGATGGTAATATTTTCATCATGTCTCCTTTTATAGAAGATAAAACCCTACAGGGAATAACAAAATGCTTCGATAATAAGGAAAAAAACACAATCCGTGTTGGGAAACACGGGACCCCATGTTTATTTTATTACTCTCAACTTTTTCCCAGATAACAAATAAACATATTTATTAAGAAACATGGTTCGTGTTAATTAACATGGGACCCCCGTGTTTCTCACATAACTCACATATTACACTTAAACTTCTCTAAAACCTACATAAATCAACACAATGTTATGTTGTATTATAAATATCCAATCAAAACTCACATTATTACTATCATAGATATCATAAATTACACCTGTGTAGAGCCAATTAATAACTTCAATTTTTATGACCTCCTTCATAATTGGGTTAAGTCTCCTTTGTTTCTCATTTGATGAAATTGATGGATCCTCTAATGAGATTTCATTCATGTAAATTCTTGGACTAATCCTTCAAATATTTGCCATTGTCCACCCTATGGCTCTCTTATATTACTAAAAAAAATTCACCAATTTTTTCCTATCTATAAATAGATTAGAATAGTTAAAGTGCCTTCCTTATAAAGATAAGAATATTACATATAATAAGGTTAGGGTCTGAGTTTCAATTAAGGAGGGTTTTCCATTGAAAGCTTAATAGGTTTAATCTCCCAATGGTTTAATCCTAAGGGTTTCTTGGGTCTATCATAATTGATACAACTATAGTTTACTATGTAATCTTCATCTTACAGGTTATAAGATATTGCAAAGTATTTTTTTAGTTATATGCACTTTTTTGAATAGCATGGCTTCTTCAAAGGTACATTTACATAAAACTCATCAAAAATAGCCAAGTATATGCTATTAAGCTTAGAAAATTCCTATACACTCCTCAAAGAATTTCCTTAAATGTCACATGTTCCTCATTTACACATTTTCACAATTATGTGCCTCCTTTATGATCTTAACTATGTTAAGGAAAGTCCTACCAAGTATAATAGGGAATTTATTGTCAACTTCTTCATTTAATATAATAAAATTCATAAGGAATATGAATCAATATAATTTAACCAAGATGTACACAATTTTTTTCCTTTAAAGTGAACATTTAACCTGTCAGCTAGCTATAGGGTGATTATGGTATGACTTTCCTTTCAAATGCCTAGATTCCTAATAGTAGGTATTGACATAAGAAAAACACTAGAATCTAAGTTATATAGGTCATTATCATAGTATTTGTCACCATTTGAACAAGTAATGATAAAACTCACTAGGTCTTGCAGCTTCAAATGATGCCTTTTCAAATGAATGGAGCTACACCCTTAGGACATCAAAACCATCTAATAATCATGAAATATTCTTCTTCTTTTTCTCAAGAAACCTTTCAAAGTATTTTAATTCCCTGTCCTAAAACACTTAAAAATATGTTTAAGACTATGTGAATATAAAATAAAGTTGTTTTGGTTTTTGGAAATTGATTGAAATTTTAATATAAATACGAATTTCAAAGTCAACTAGTTTTCCTAATTGACTGATCGATACACTCATGAACTAATATTTTTATTTCACAATAAACCAATCGACTAGTTTTCCCAAATCCATCAACTTGTTATCCTATGGTTTTAGATTATTTTTTAATTTTGGCTTCAAATCTCTTTCCAATGATTATAAAAACTTATAATCAAGATTTATTTGTCTTAATAAGTATATTTTGGATTTATTTTACATTATTTACATTATTCTATAACTGTTATTTAGTTTAAAGTTCTCCAAAAACACTTTTATGATATTTCTTACCTTTGTCTCTCTCTTTGTATAGCTATGGCTATGTGGTTGACTTATCAAACCCTTTTCCTTGAATTAACAACCCTCATCCATGGTTTCCCCTAACTACACTCTACCTCTCTTCCCTCATCATTCATTTATCTTACACTTGGTTACCCACACTCAATTAAGGAACTTTTTCTCTCTCTTCCACTTAAGGATGTCGACCAACACTTCATTACCCTCCATTTCTTATTCATTTTGACATCTCACCTTCTAGATTTATACTATTTTCCCTTTCACTTGGTAAAATTTTATAAGTGTTGAGGTATCCTTCACTTCCCCCCATCTTCTTTATTATTAAAAAAACAAAATAAGATAGAAACTTTCCTCTTTCATCCTCATCCTTGGGTTGATTCTTATATGTTATTTCTTCTCCTAATATTAGCTTTATGTCTACTAACACGCAATTTAAACCCACTTGTTTTCAATTGTAATATTGGTAAATAAGGGTATCGTTCTAGGTCGGAGATTAAGAGAGTTTACTTAAATTTATCTAGCTCACAAAAAATGAAAACAAAATGCTCTAAATTACATAAAAATTAATAAGAAAAAATAATTATGGGGGATTTTAAATAATAAAAAATCAAATCAAATCAAAAAAATAAGTATGGGTGAATGATAATATAACAAATATGATAGGAAAGATGAAATCCACTACTAGACTAGATCGGATTATAATAATAACTTTAAGTCATCTTTTAATTACAAAAAAAAGAGATTAACCATATTGTAAGCCAAAAGGAGGTTTATACACCTTATATTACTTTCCTAAAATAAATAATACGACAAATTACTAATATTAAATCATATTAAATTCTAGAAGTATAGTCACAACAAGTGGCTTCTATATTTAACTAGATTTAAAGCATTAAGCATAATAGGAAGGATTTTATTCTAAGCACCCAAACTAGTACATTAAGTGTTTATATTTATATTCATCTCCTTTGACCCACATATATCTAAACAACTTATTACTCAAATAGAATCACAAAACTATTAGGTGAATTATTATCTAACCTAGCTTTAGTTTATAAACATGAATTCTAGCATGTTCATATAAGCACCTAGCAAGCATATATTCCTACATGTTGTGACTATGAGGAAGTCAGAATGAAGTGTGAACTATATGAATCATACTTAATACAATCTCAAATATAAATTATAATATTAAATTAGAGTAAAATGATAATCCCATGACATAAAGAAGATTATTGTTATATTTCAAACCATAGTCTAGGACTTCAATTTATTCCTTAAAAACAATTACATAGTCATCCATAATAAATTAATTAATTAATTAAACAAAATTTTATATTAGAAGTATATATTAGAAATAGAGAAAGAAATAAGCAAAAATAAATATGAATGAAATTTAAGCAATTTTAATCAAATGAAAATTTACTTATTTTTATCATAAATAAATTTATTTGGCTTTAATCTTTTTCTCTCTCTCTCTACTGCAAGCACCTCACTCTCTCTCTCCTCTTTTTACATGCTCTATTGGTCCCTCATTTGGCCTTCCCCCTGTGCCCATAATTCCAATTTTTCTTTCTATATTTATTTTTTCTCTCTCCCTATCCTCTCTTTCTCTCATTTTTCTCTACATCACCCCATCTCTACTTCTCTCTACTCTTTCCACTGCACGCATGTCATTCTTGCATGCCCATTCTCCTATGTTGTTACCTCCATTATTCTCTTTCTGTCTTATGCTTCTCTCTTTTTAGGGGCTTTCCTTATTTTTCTTTTTCTTTTCATCCAAGCCTACCATCTTCTTCTTCTTTTTTCCTTTTTTTGGGGCCTTCTTGTAGCTCTACGCCTCCAACCATTTTCTTTTTTTCTTTTCGTCCTTTCTCTTCCATTTGTATCATCTCTCTTTTTTTCCTACCAGTCCTTTGGGCCTTTGGGCCTTTGGGCCTTTGGGCTAGGATATAAGACCCTTTCTTTATATAATTTTGAAATGAAAAATTATACTTACAAAATAAAATTTAAGAAATCAATAAATTATCTCATCTTTTAAGCATACCAATTTATATCATTTTAGCTCAAATAATTAAATATATAAGATTATTATCACTTAAGATTAAAATTATAATTATCCTCATATATTTTTGAAATAAAAGGCCAAAAATATGTTTAAAAGGGTATAAAATATACAAAGATATTTATTCATCAATACTCCTATACTTAGCTTTCTTGCTTGTCCTAAAAAAAGACATGATTTGAGATGAAATTTAAATAAATAAAAATAACCACATTTATAAGTCTCATGATTGCACATAGCGTGTGCAACAAGTCCTTTAAACCCCTAGGTCACCCTAAGAGGCCAAGTAAGATCTTGTGAGGATTTTATAGATGATATACCCACATAATCACAAACAATTCAATAGAAAAATAAAAACACACCTTTAACACCCTAAACTTGCTGTCTCTAAATCTTCTACTTTCATAACACCAAGATTAGGAGTTAACCAAGATTCAACATTGAAATGTTTAAAAGGCTAATTTCAAAGTATGGTTTACACATAAACAAGATATATATGAACAAAGTAATAATATGGATGAAAATCTATCAAGCCTTACTCATGTTAAAACCTATCCTCACTAAGGACACCCTTTATTTTTCTCTCTATTAGATTCATGGCTATAAATTTAAAAAATATGCTCAAATATGTGAGATATGAGATGAGAAAAATAGCAAGCAAATCAAATATATCAACAAATAAGGATCATATTTTGTGGATAAAAACCTCATGAAATATATTAAATACCTGTTAAATGGACCAAACCATATACTTAACTCTTGTGAATACTCTTCATCAAATCATAGGCTACATGTCCCAAGAATCAAACAAGACTTTTATAGGTTGTAACGTGCTAACGTACAAAAGAGTACTAAGTATTACAGGATTGTGGTACTAAAAGGCCAAAAAATAGTGAAATTCTAATGATTAGATGAAATATAAAAATCATAAATACAGCAATGATGATCAATATTACACACCTCAACCTCAACACCAACTAAGAATAATGAGATAATACAAAAATAGAAAATTAATAGAACTCTCTCAAAGTTATCTCCATACCTCCCTCCCTTCCATATATCATATCTTTTTCTTTTCTTATTTTTATAAAAAGAAAGAATGACAATAAACAAATAAATATATTTTCATATCCACTACTAGAAACAACCAATTCCTTGCTCAAAATAAATACATATATTTCTTTCACATAGTAGTGCATATATAAACACTCTATTTCCATCATCCCCTTCCACTAGCTCTAAGCAAGGGTAAGGAAAAGGTTCAAGGATTATCTAATGTGAGTAATGAAGAAAAATATATGGTGAATAGGCTTAAAGTTCTTATACTAGGTGTACATCCTATGTACATATATTAGCACAGAAGCTATTTGGTCATATGGTGGAAAATTTTACATGATCTTTATCATATTCTCAATCAGAGCATGTTTAAATATAAGCTTTGACCATCATAAGAGTAAGTTATATTAATCTCTAGAGTCCATTACAAGAGATACAACAAGTAATTTCATCAAATAAATATTAGAGCCTATGGTTTTAAATCTTGAAGTTAATTCGTGAAAATTAAATCTCCTTTTCCATCCGAACTTGAAGAATCTAGTTTAGTCTACGAGCGAGCATTAGGTTGGGTTGACATTTGGATTAACTTCTAGCCTTATGTGTAATGTGATACCTTCATGTGTACTAATTGTGTAGTTAGAAGTCAATTCCTATCTAATGCTACCTATTATTCTAAGGTTTTAATGGCTATGAATCGGCGTCTTGAGATTTTTGTGGAGATGGTTGGAGCCTTCATGGAGGCGCATATTTAGGGAGAGGAAGCTCTATAGCCTCCACCGCCACCTCCATTTATGGTACCACCACTAGAGGACTAACTTTGTCATGTTTTTCTTCATCACCCTTCGGTCTTTGAGAGTCAAGAGGATCTGGATGTGTTGGACTATTGGTTAAGGGAATTTGAGAAGATCTTTAATGCTAGTGGTTACCCATACAGTAGGCAGGTGGAAATTGGGATATTCCATTTGTATAGTCGTGCTGATGAATGGTGGAGAGGTTAACAGTTGAGGAGAGCCATTATAGACCAGTAGGAGACCTTCATTGAGATGGTGAGGGCACAGTTATACCATACTCACCTAAGGATGGTGAAGTAAGACAAATTCATGGCGTTACATCAGGGGACATCATCGGTGGAGGAGTATTATAGCCTTTACATAGACCTATTCCAACTTCCTATAGAGGTCAACACTGACGAGAGGATGAAGGTGCACCGATTCTAGTTGGGGTTGATTCTGAGGCTCTAGGAGATGATGATTAGGACTTGTGCACAAGACCTATAGGCCTTGTATAATTATGCTTTAGATGCATCGGCTATTGAATAGGCCCATAGTGCCCAATCAGGGGCCAAGAGGAGGTTTGAAGGCATTCAATGCCAAGGAGGAGAGAAGAGGTTCCAAAATTTCAAGTAGTTATTAGTTGGGAATGGTACCCTGCTTTGGAAGGTAGTTGATTCAATCGTGTATGAGGCATTTCTTTTTTGAGCGGTGTGGTAAGTACCAATCTAGGAAGGATTTTGCTATGCAGCTAGTTTAGTGCCATAGTTGTTGAAAGTTGGGGCATCATCGGTTTGAGTTTCATTTCATCAAGGGTAGTGTTATGCAAGAGCTGACACATTTATATGGTACTATAGCACAACACCGCTAGTTCAAATAGCTCAACAGATAGATAGAGGAGCTAGTAGGATTCCTCCACATGAGAGGATGAAGAGGCCTAGTGCTTTTCAATAATGGCAAGGCTTAGGCAGTGCTACATGACCAGCTCCAAGGATTCACCTGAATATGATGAGTGAGACAGAGGCTGACAGGCTAGTTGATATAGTCAAGAATACGTTCATGACTTCTTCCCTTTTTGCTTACATGTTATCTAACTATAGAACCTCACACTCATTTGTGTTTACTTCTTTTATAGCTAAGATGGATATGATTCCTTCTAATAGGATAGAGACTTAATTCTGCTCCTGTTTGGGAGAGACTTCCATGTTCTAGGCTATATAGAGATGTGGTCTTTGTTATTAGTGAAATCAAGATTCCTGTAGACCTCAAACAGCTTGAGCTATGGGACTTAAATTTTATCCTTGGGATGGATATGCTCACGAGATATTAGGCTTTGATCAACTTCGTATAGGAGTACGTGGTTTTTAAGGGACCAAAGGATGCTAGCATCTCTTGCTAGAGATGAAAGCCTAGACCCACTCTTCTTGTTTACAGTTCAGGAGCGGTATGATAAGGAGTCGTTGATTGATGGGATTCTAGTGGTACGAGAGTCTCTAGATGTGTTTCCCCATGAGATCCTAGGGATGCCGCTAGTGTATGAAATGGCAGAGTTACATGCTCAGTTGGAGGAGTTACTAGAGAAGGGGTACATCTAACTGAGTGTATCACCTTAGGAAGCATTGGTCATTTTTGTGAGGAAGTAGGATGGTAGGTTGAGACTCTACATCGATTACTATAGGTTAAACCAAGTTATGGTGAAGAACTATTATCCTTTATCATAGATCGATGACCTCTTCAATCAATTGCATGGTGTTATAATGTTTTTGAAGATAGATCTCAAATTATGATATCATTAGCTAAAGCATTCTAGGAAGGACATATCAAAGAATGCTTTTAGAACTCATTATGGCCATTATGAGTTCATGATGATGTCCTTTAGACTCACAAATGCACCAACAGTGTTCATAGCTCTCACAAACCACATCTTCTAGTAGCATCTTGATTAGTTCATTGTGGTCTTCATCGATGATATCTTGATTACTATTAGATTCATAAGCTACATGAGCAACACCTTAGGCAGGATTTGGAGTTGTTGAGGACCCATCAGTTGTATGCCAAGCTCTCAAAGTGTGAGTTTTGGTTGGACAAGGTAGCATTCCCTAGTCATATAATCTCAAATTAAGGAGTGTTAGTGGATCCTTCAAAGATCTGAGTAGTGTTATAGTGGTTTGCATCAATGAATATCAGGGAAGTTCAAAGTTTTTTAGGGTGAGTAGACTACTACTGATGGTTCATCTAGGATTTCTCTAGGATCACTCGTCCTTTAAATACCTTATTGAAGAAGACGATGCGCTTTCTTTAGGATGATAAGTGCATAGAGGTTTTTGAGGAACTAAAGAGGAGACTGACTTCAACTCTAGTGCTTACCATATCATAGGGTACCAAGGGGTCTGAAGTGTATAGCCATGCATCCATGTTTGGTCTACGATGCGTCTTGATGCAACATGGGATGGTAGTGGCCTACAATTCTTACCAGTTGAAGGAGCATGAGAATAACTATTTTATGCATGACCTTGAGCTAGCTGTAGTGGTTTTCAAATTAAAGATCTAGAGACATTACATGTATGGAGCATAGTGTTAGTTCTACACAAACAATAAGAGCCTCAAGTACATCTTCACATAGCAAGAACAGAACATAACACAGAGGGTATGGCTAGATTTGGTTAAGGACTATGATTTGGAGTTAACCTACCATGTGGTTAACCCCCAACATTGTAGAAAATGCTCTCAATAGAAAGACTTTGCATGCCTTGGGTTGGCTAGTAGTCTCAAATTAGATCTAGCGAGATCTTCAAGAGTTGAGTATAGAGATCATTAGATTTGAGGATCTTGAGATCAGGGTGAGAACCCTCTCAATTACCTCGACCATCCTCAATGAGATTCAAGCTAGTCATCTAGGAGATGTCAAGCTTGAGTGGATCAAGTGGTGATATCTAAAGGAAGAGCAATGGGCTTTGAGATTTTTTAGGATGGTAGTATCCATTTTTTAGGAAGGTGGTGTGTCTTGTAGAGTTGTGGTGAACTTAAGAGGAGGGTCATCGTTTGCCTTATTCCATCCATCCTAGAGGGGATAATTTATACAAGGATTTGAGATGAATCTATTGGCGGCACTATATGAAGCAAGAGTTTACAGACTTTATAGCTTAGTGCTTGACATGTTAGAAGGTTAAGGTGGAATGAAAGCATTTGGAGGGATTAGTACAGCCATTGGAGCTCCCTGAGTGGAAATTGGATAATGTGTTGATGGACTTCGTGGTTGCATTACCAAAGATATGTATTCGTTCAGATTCGATGAAGGTAGGGGTTGACTAGTTGACTAAGTATACGGTATTCATACCAATGAAGTTGATGTGGAGTATGGAGCAGATGGTGTGTTCTTACAAGAAGCATGTAGTTCGTTACCATGGGGTTCCTAAACACGTTATGTTGGACTGAGATTCTAGATTCTTGTCATACTTATAGTAGAAGTTGTAAGAATCTTTCGGGACACAGCTTAAGATGAGCACAACTTTTCATCCAACTACAGATAGGCAGACCGAGCATATTATTTAAACCCTAGAGGATATGCTTCTAGCATGCATACTTGAGTTTCAAAGTATTTTGGAGGATGGTATGGACTTGGTGGAGTTCTCCTACAACAAAAATCATCACACAAGCATAGGGACAACACCTTTCGAGGTACTTTATGGACAGAAGTGTTGTATTCCTATGTGTTGGAGCAACTCTAGTGAGATGATTATGTTAGGACTAGAGATGGTAGAAGACACTACCAGGCAGATCAAGTTGATTCGAGAGTGGATGAAGGTAGCTCAAGATAGACAAAAGAGCTATGTAGATTTGCAGAGGAGAGAAGATGAGTTTGGGGTAGGTGACCGAGTCCTTCTGAGAGTTTCGCCAACTAAGGGAGTGATATGTTTTTGGTTATAAGGGCAAGCTTATCGTTAGGTTCATTGAGCCATATGAGAATTTAGATGGGGTTTAATAGGTTTCTTACCATCTTGCCTATCCTATTGAGCTCTCACTCATGCATAACGTTTTCCACATCTCTCAATTGAGGAAGTGCATATCGTATCCATCACACATTATTCAACCTAAGTTAATTTAGCTCGATAAGATGTTGATTTATGAGAAGGCGCCGTTGAGGATCCTTGATTCCAAGACTCAAGAGATGCATTTAAAGATTATTCCACTCTTAAAGATCTTGTGGTCACATTATGGGGTAGAGGAGGCCAATTGGGAGTCTAAAAAGGAGATCAAGACAGAGTATCTAAAGTTGTTTGCTTAGGTGCGTTACATGGGTAACACTGCCTCTTTTAAGGGGTTAGTACCCTTCTCTCGTGTATTAACCCTTAGTTTATGTACTCTTCTAATTGATGGCTTAGGGTTTCCTTATGTTTTGAGCTTATAGTAATACTTTTCATTTTTGGACTTCGAGGACAAAGTCTCTTTTAAGGTGGTAATGCTATAATACCCCGTCCTAAAATCCTTCAAAATGTATTTAAAATTATGTTAACTAAATAACCTTAGTGAGAACCAATACTCTTCATCAAGAAGAAGTATAGAAGTCTAAGGTTATGCATCAACTACCAAGGATTGAATTAGGTTACAATAAAGAATCATTATCCTTTACCTCAAAATTGGTTATCTATTTGACCAGCTTAGAGGAACTACAATGTTTTTAAAGATTTATCTCTAATTAGGTTACCATTAGTTGAGGATTATTAAGCAATATATTTTAAAGACAACATTATAGACTAGTTGTAGCTATTATGAGTTCACTTTGATGTTGTTCAAACTCGCTAATGTACCAACAACATTCATAGCTTTCATGAACTAAATCTTTAGGAAATTTTTGGATCAATTCATCATGATGTTCATCAATGGCATTCTTATCCACTCTAATAGTTGTGAGGAGCAAAAACAACATCTAATACATACATTGGTATTGTTGAGAGTGCATTAGTTGTATGCCAAATTTTCAAAGTATGAATTCTAGCTAGATCAAGTAGCTTTCTTTGGGCATCTGATCTCAAAGGATGGTGTGATAGTATATCCTTATAAGATTCAGGCAATTTTTGACTGGCCAACACCAACATCCATTAAAGAGGTGCATAGTTTTTAGGGATTAACCAATTATTATCACAAGTGTGTTGTAGATTTTTCGAAGATAGCTCGTCCATTAACTAGTTTGTTGAAGAAGGCTACATGATTTTAGTGGGATGATAAGTGTAGTGAGGATTTCAAGGGATTAAAGAAGCATTTGGCTTCAACTCTAGTGCACATGTTATCGACTGGATTAGATGGTTTTGAGGTGTATAGAAATTCTTCTAAGCATAGATTGAGTTTTGTATTAATATAGTATAGGAGAGTAGTGGCTTATGCTTCTTACCAACTAAAATTGCATGAGTAATACAACTTAATGCATGATTTAGAACTAGTCACAATGGTGTTTACTTTGAAGACTTGGAGGCATTATCTCTATGGTGTTTAGTGCAAGTTCTACACCAATCATAAGAGCCTCAAGTATATTTTCATGTAGTAGAAATAGAATTTGAGATAGTACCGAGGGTTAGAATTGGTCAGGGATTATGACCTAAATTTGACCTTCCATGAGGGTAAAGCCAATATAGTGGTAGATGCTCTTAGTTGGAAGACGTCGCATTCCTTGATCACAAATGTGTTTCCAAATCATTTGTGTAAAGAGTTCAAGGAGATGGATATGGAGATTGAGTTGATCCCCACTAGTAATTTGGAAGCAAGGATGAGTGCCCTCACCATCACACCTTCCATCTTTGACTAGATTTAAGCTAGTCAACCTAGTGATGCTAAGTTCAAGAGGATTAGGCATGGTATCGCAGTGGGAAGAGTTGAGTGATTTCAGATCCATGAAGACAGAAGTATCAAATGCCATGGTAGGTGGTGTGTAACACAAGGGTGTATTGAGATAAAGAGGAAGATCCTTAAGGAAGGTCATTATACTCCTTATTCCATCCATCATAGAGGGGTTAAGTTGTATAAATATTTGAAAAAGGAATATTGGTGGCCTAATATGGAAAAAGGAAGTTTTAGAGTTTTTTGTCTGATTTTTAACTTACCAAAAGTTCAAGATTGAGCACAAGAGACCAAAAAACTTAGTAAAACCACAAGAAGTTTTAGAGTAGAAATGGGATAGTATATTCGTATATTATGTTCCCGTAGTGGATTTTATTCCATATGGGTTATTATAGATCATCTGACTATGTCGATAGTGTTATACTAATGAAGTTGACATGGAGTATGGAGTAGTTATCTAATGCTTACAGGAAACATATTGTGAGACTACATGGGATCCATGAAGAAATCATGTCAAACCGAGATTCCAGGTTCTTAGCATACTTTTGGTAGAAGTTACAAGTTGATTTTAGGACTCCGTTAAATATCAATACTACTTTTCACCCAACTATGGATGGTTTGACAATGAAGATCATTCAAACCTTAGAGAACATACTTCAAGCATATATGATGGACTTTGGAAGTAGTTGGGAGAACCTCTTTGACTTGATCGAGTTCTCTTCAATAATAGTCATCATACGTGTATCGGGATGGCTTATTATGGGAGGAAGTGTCATAGTCCCTTTTGTTGGAGTGATATCAAAAAGATGATTATGACAAGCCAGACATGATCAAGAAGGCTATGAAAAAAAATTAGAGTAATTCAAGATCACATGAGAGATGCTCAAGATTAGCATAAAAGCTATGTAAACTTGAAGAGAAGGACCAATGGTTATGAGTTGAGTGATAGAGTCATACTAAGGATCTCTCCCACCAAGGAAGTGATGAGGTTTAGGAGGAAGTGTAGGCTTATTATGAGGCATATTAGGCCTTATGAGATCTTAGAGTGAGTCAGCGAGGTTTCCTATTGGTTAGCGCTACCAGTAGAGTTGCCACATGTGCACAGTATCTCTAACATTTCCTATTTGAGAAAGTATGTAATTAATCTTTTACACGTCATTTAGTCCGAGATGTTAGAGCTCAATGAGTTTGACCTATGAAGAATAGCTAGTGAGCATTTTAGATATGAATACCAAAGAGAAACATAGAAATACCATTCTACTAATAAAGGTCCTTTGGTCACAAAATGGTGCTAAGGCGACCACTTAGTAGGCCAAGGAGGAGATTCATGAGAAGTACCCTAAATTTTTCTCTTAGGATTTTATCTCATGGTGGACTCCTTTTTCTTTTCAAGAGGTAAAAACCCTTAACATGTTGAATATGATGTAAACTTGTTATTTCATCAAGTGATGTTGCTTAATTTTCTTTAGTAGGCTTTAGGGATATAGTCTCTTTTCATGGGTATTGTAGTCATACCCCATAAATTTGAAATTTATTAAGTGTAAAGTTCTTGTGTTTGTGGAGTTTTGATAGTGTTTGATCTTAATTTGGAACTATAATTTAGTTTTAATATAAAAAAAGTGAATGGAAAAGTTAGGAAATTTTGAGAAAAATGATTTTTTTTTTGCATACTAGTCGATTGGTTCTATAAACCAATTAAATCATCTATTTTTAATGAGACTTTATTTTGATGGAACCAATCAATAGGTTTAGGAAACTGATCGACAGGTCTGTAGAACAATCGAGTTATTAACCAAACAATTCAACCAGTTTGTCTAATTGTGTGATTTTTCAAACATGATTTTATGAGAAAATTCTTCTAATAATTTAGAGCTTTTGTAATCCAACTCCGATTTATTTTCTGAGCAATCTTTGATATTTTTCATCATTTATTCTAGCTTTTTCAATATATTAAATGGATTTGAAGGTCTAAATTGGTAGAAAAGGGGGAGGATGACCTCAATATTGTCACTACACACTTGGGAGATTTATTTCAGATTCATTTCCCACACCTTTTTTCCCTTCTTGTGTTCAATTTTTTTCTTTTTTCTTTTTTCTGAGAAATATTAACCAAAATTTTTCAAGAAATATCATTTGATCTCTAAGAAGAAAGTTATCCATGTACTTGATAAATCCACTCTATTTGGTCTGATTTTGAGCAGTATAATTAGGGTTTTGACTCTCTCTTTCCTTTCTTAACTAATTTGTTGTGTATAAATAGCCCTGATCCTCTTTTTTCTTCACTTCCTTTTGGCAGCTAAGATACCTGACTCTAAGGTACTCATGTTTCCACTCTTCTTCATTTGTGTCTTCATTTTGACTTGTTTACCTCTTTGATCCTTCCTCTAACTACTTTTTTTTTATCCTCAATGGGTTTGGGAAATTTTTGAGGCTTTTAGCTGATTCTTCTTGAAGGTGGTAAACTCTTATTTTTGTTTCTCATATTTGTATTGTTTTGATTTATGACATTTTAAGAAATATTTCTGAGTTTTAACCTCTTATTTTCAAGTGCTTGAGAGTTAGATTTTTCCAACTGAAGATTTTGCTATTTTGTGTGGATTTTGCTGAGCTTACAAGTCATTTTTATCTTTGAAATGAGGAATAAATGAGCTTGTGAGCTAGTGTATGTGGTAAATTTTTAATATCTACATGATCGTGTCATAATGTTGGTATTTTGGTAACTCATGATAGGACATTTAAGGATTTTGAGAAAAGTTATAATGTTAGGAATATGTTGCTGACTCTTTATAAATACATCATGATTTAGCATGTGATCATGTTTAATCTTAGTTTTTAGTAATGAAAATGTTATTTTTTTGATATTTTTGGAGTTACAAGCTTAATCATGTTTAAAAATGATTGAATGTGTTATATATGAGCAATTGATCAACTAGTTAAGCCAAATTGATCAATTGGTTCCTAGAACATTTGACTAGTTAACCTAACCAAATCGAATGGGTTGTTTGTGGTGACTTTTGGTTGCTCTCTATTTGAACCCATGGACTAGTTTGTCAAAACCAATTGACTAATGATCTGCTGGTTAGCCCAAACAATCAGTTGGTCCTCTAGTGATAATTCTAGGTAGTCTCTGGTTAAACCCATTGACTAGTTTGTCAAAACCAATTGACTGGTCTTAGAGAAGTCGACAGGTTTGACTAAACCAATTGATTGGTTTTGATAGGGAACTCTAGATTTTTGCTAAGCCAAATTGATTAGCTAGTTTGCCCAAACTGATCGATCAATTCAACTACAGAGTGTTAGTCTTAGCATTAATGGATTTTTTGTCATATTTTTTGAATGGTGATGATGGTTAAGTTGGAATGGTTATCAGGAGAGGGTTTCTAGTTGTTATGTGGACCTTATGTGATAACATGACCTTAGTGAATAAAATACTAATCAATTAAAGTGAAATATGATCGATTAGTACTTGGGTCTAGATTATCTAATCCTCAAATAGGTACCAAGGGTTAATCTACCTTTGGGTGAGATCCTAGTAAATCCTAGTACCTTACCTACTCTAGACACTAATTATGAACTAGGGGGTATCAATACTAAATAAGTTAGTCACCTAGGTAATTTATTTTGCTTAGTCTAGGACTTTATGAATATTGGTGGCTATTTGACTTTAGTTGGGACTTTATGTCAATTTGTTGTTACTTAGCTTCGGTCATATTTTATATCCATTGGTACTTATTTAGCTTCAACCTGACTTTATGTCCTCTAGTTTGGTGTGATTTCCATGGTATTGAGAGACCATGGGGTAATCGAACCCATTCTCAAAAAGGAATAATGGCTTATAAATAATAAATCTAAGGGACTATATAAATATTGAATATGGATCTAAATGGGTGATTTCAGTATATGGACCTTACAGGAGCTTGGTGAATTGCTTATATAACCTACTTACTTGAGCATATGTTGTTATACTTGATATCTACATTGTGATGATCAGCATGATGAGCCATGAATTGTCTAAGTTGGTATGGCATATAATCCTGACATATTCTATGATCATGATAGCGTATGTAAATCTAGTTGTAATGCATGAGTATTCTCATGTGTACCGGTATGAATTCTATATTATATATTGGTCTTGCATGCTTATAAATCTCATTAAGGATCTAACTTAGCTTACTCGGTACATAGCATATTGATATGGCCATTTCTTCGGTCACTTGCTCAATACCATGTGTAGAAAACCCTGTAAGTTTATTAAGATGGTTGGTAGTCGACCTACCTTGTGTTGGGCTAGGGGAATAGAGAGTGGGAATCCAGAGATTCCTTTTCTAGGTCCTTAGAGGACCAAGGTTTTGGCTTTTCCCTACTATTATTCTACTTCTAAAGTATTATAGTATTATTAGTTTACTCTCTATTTTGCATTTCAAATATTTTAGTTACCCAACGCGGTCTCGTTTGTAAGTGCTTACATTTGGTATCCCTATGATATATATTTTGCACACTATATTTCTCATATTTGATTTGGTTGGTTTTCTTAGCCTTGTATCTAATATGATACCAGTAGTGGATATCTATCATGTGTTAGGTGCAGCAGTAACATCCTATTTTTTTAGGTATATTTATTTTTTCTGCTTTCAAAAATGTTTTTCAAATGATATTTTTTTATAGTAAAAAATGGGGGTGTTACAAGAAAATCCTAGCATGATACTAAGCTTAACAACCCTACCATGCTCACACCCATATATTCTACCTTCTTAAAATTTTATTGGATTTACCTAGATCTAATGTTCAAGAAAAAATACAAAAATGCCTTATCTCAAAGCTCCCTTAAGCACCACTTAGATTACCTTCAAAAATGTAAAAGTATAGAAAATAATAAGAAAAAGAAGCACATAGCAACAATCATAAAGTAACAAATCAAAATCAAAAATTTCAAAGGAGAAAAAGAGAAAACTATCCTCCAAAAGAGAGAAGGACCAAGAGGAAGAACAAAAGGGAAGATCAAGGTGTCAAACTTGTCTATAGCCACAAATATACCCTCCTTTATTTATTTGAAAACAAATTAGGCTAGATAAGGAAAATATAGAAGAGGAACCAAGAGAAACAAGAAGGAAAGGAGGATGAGAGGCTAAATTCAAGCCTGTAAGAATAAAGAAGAAAGAACAAAGGAACTACACTTATCAAACTTAATAAAAGGGAGGAGAGAGAAGAGAGAAAACAAAAGGGGTTGTAAGACTTATGAAAAAACCAAGCAAGCAAAGGCATAAAGAGGGGGGATAGGATAAAAAATCTACTAATCACAATAATGATAACATACACAACACTTGAATGAAAAGGAGGACAATATAGTAAGGTGTAGAAAGGATATATATAGATTGCAAGCAACCAATCATAGGCAAGTCAACCTAGATGACCCCTACCACTATTGCTACTGCACGAAATTAGTGGAGAGAAGAGATAGGAGAGTTGATTTTGGTAGGTAATGAGTGTTTACGTAGAAAATGCACTTTTGGTAGATTTTGGATGAATTAATTGGTATAATGTTCTAGAAGTCAGAATGATAACCATAGAACCCCTAAAAATGATCATTAACAAGGATACAACAAGATTAGAAGATTAGGAAAAGATTCAGAATTAGAATAGAATTGTGAACATAAAACCTACATCAATCAGTTGATTGATCTAGCCAAAGACCCAAAAATAAAAATAAGTAGATATAGTAATTGAATTACTTAGGAGCAAGTTGATCAATGACCTTATAAACCCAAATCTAGCTTAATTCCTCATCATAGGAATATAATCAAGCAATTAATGTTTATAAAATACGAGGTATTACATCTTTGAGGGAGGCCTAAGTAATCTAACGCCAACCCAAATTTTCAAGTTTGAAGGCCTAGAGAGTGAGATGTGGATGGTATAATTTATGCTTTAAAGCACAACTTTAAAGCATATGCAAGTTGAAATGAATTGTGTTTGTTGAAGATAGACATATTTCACTTATGACTGTACAGAATTTTTTGAAGATAACCAAAAACCGACTATATTGGCCCTGGATTATTAGCTATGATAAGCATCAGAATTATTTGAAATGCAAGTTGAATGCTGATGTGCATGGAGAATGAGGGGATTGGCTGGCTTTTAGTAGAAAGATATACGGGGCTTGTTACTCGATTGTATAGCTGTCTCTGCAACTATGGATTAAATCATTTTTTTCACGTTACAGATCGTTCTAATTTGCAGATTCTCTGCAGAAAATATAAATTGAACATGTTTATGGATCCGTTGACAAATCATAACGTTCACGGTGTTCTTTCTTTCTTTCTTTCTTTCTTAAAGAACGGTGTAATTGTACATTTGTTCTTATGTCACAGCTGCAGACCGATGAATTCCCGCAACCGGTGTTGTATTAATACACCTGATGGGCAAATATGTAATTGTGCCCTCATGGCAGCACTAAAGTACGTCGTGGATGCTCCCGCTAGCCCGAGTCGGGAGCCGTACGGGAAAATCATTAACTGAAATAATTGACAATCAAAGATTCAAATACTCGTCAAACAGTAACAAGCGTTTTGCCGTTTGCATATATAGGTTCATCTGTCTTTACAGCCTCAGCATTGTTCTCGTTGTTTCATTTATGCCTCCTGAAATCGATTCTGGTTCAAATCACCAATATTAGTAAATTTAACTTTGAATTAGCATTTTAGCAGGGCTCGCAAGCGCGTATTTCCTTCTTTCACTAATTTCCAAAGGAACAGAACTACTGCGTTGAGCATCTGACTCCCAAGCTTGGATCAAATTTCATCAGCATGAGCCCAGGCCAGAAAGTAATTTTGACAATAGGCTTTTAAAGCCCAGTCTCGCTTAAAACAGAATGCGGAAAACTTCGGTGCCTGACGAACCACCGCACTTAATGATAAGAACAAAATACATCGGTTTATCACATTTCGAGGCTACCTTCCATGCACCATGCAGATCATTGTCCCCGTTTCTTCCCTACCCGATTCTTCCATTCCTCCTCATTTTGTGGCGGTTAATGGTTGGCACATATAATATCAGGATATTCATAAAAACAAAAATAAAAAAAAATATAAAGAATCCAGACGAGTGCATTCTCAAGGAGTAGCCTCAAACTCGTAGTTTTGACGTGAGATGGGTATGAGCACTCAGTCAGGAAGAACGCTATTGCTACCCTCCTCTTTAGTAACCGTGTCCTCTTCGTCAGCAGTAGAAGACAAGCCATGGGAATTATCCATCTCAACATTCAAGTTTTGTATGTCGCTCATTTTATCTGTTTCCTCGCCCGCAGCTGAACTGCTGACTGGCATTTCATTAGAAGAGGTATCCACTGTCAACGAGATCTCTGTCTCAGGAACTTCTGTGCTTAGCTCAGCGGGCTCATTTGTTGCAGCATTGATATCCGTTTCACGAGGACACTGCTTAGCTTCTTTTATCTCCTGTGTCGTTTCCTCATCATCATGCTTAGCTCCCTTTGCTTCCTGTGTCATTTCCTCATCATCATCGTGCTTAGCTCCCTTTGCTTCCTGTGTCATTACCTCATCATTATGCTTAGCTATATTTTCCTTCTGCGTGTTGTCATCGTCATGCTTAGCTTCTTTTTCCTGCTGTACCTTTTCTATTTCTTCCTGCCTCTTCGCCTCCATTTCTTCCCGTGCCTTCGCTTCCATCTCTTCCTTCTCTTTCGCATGGAATCTGTACTGGTCAACGAGTCTTTGGACCCCTTCGAGCTCTACCACAAGATCCCCATAACGCTTTTGCAAAACTTTCTCCAGCTCCTTCTGCTTCTGCACTTCTTCCCAGAGGCCATTGATCCTAAAGGACGCTGCCATTTTTTCTTGCTTCTGTAGAGCCAAAAAGCAATCCAACTCGGTTCCTGCAGTGCCCATCTGCTTAACAGTTGCCTCAATTTGTGACCAGAGTTTATCACCACGCATCTGTAATTTGAACATATACACAACCACTCAGAGGGGGGAAATGCCTAAAAAGGAAATAAGATAAGGTGATTTATATAGGAGATTCAACAGAAATCAACTCATGGAATTTAATATACCCCTAAATTTCTCACATGAAGAGGAATGGTTATAGGTAAAATAAAAATTAAATCCAACACAGGCACTGAATGGCTTGCCAAAAGCAGATTTTAATCCAGCATTGTTGATATAAAGATGAAACACTTACAAGTTGTTCACAGGAGGATAGTTATTTATCTAATCAACAATTAAACTGAGTGACTGTCCATAATATTCCTGCATCTCTGACTCAAATTTTTTTTTTCCACTCTAAAACATCATTATCAACAGAAGTCAAAAGTTGTAACAAAGCATACCAACCTTGTAACCATCAGTAAGGATCTTGACCTTCTCATCCAGACGAACTGCCTTCTTCTGCTCATCATCTAGTTTCTTTTTTACATTCTCAAACTCATTCTGCAGTGCTGCAAGCTTATCCATGTTTCCAGCAACAGTCGAGAGACCATAAGCATTACGAGTGGGAAAGTACATCAGATCATTCAAACACATCTGGTGTGCCCCAACATATTCATCAATTGATTCCTCCTCGTGCCCCATTGCTACACGAAGATACAAAGCCTCCTCCTGTATTAATGCACCAGCCTGAAAAGGGGAATCAAATTAGCCATAAAGTTAGTGTGAACACTACATAGTTAAAAGTATTACACCCTCAAACTGGACACAAATATGCCAGATAAAAAGAACATTATTGCCTAGGTAGTCGACAGGTCCACTTATTCTTGTCAAAAGTTCCATCTCAAGTCCAAATACTAGTCAAAATTACATTTCATTATGGGTCAAAATTGAATTCAAAAGTTTGTTTATTCGTATTTAACACCAGACACAGCTTATTTTTCACATTCCCCACGTATGATAAATACTGGAGGACAGGAGTACCATCTTAATCATTTGAACATAGTAGCTCAGAAGCCCATTCAGCCATTTTTCTTGCCAATTACGTTGAAGAAACTGTTTTCGAAGCTCTATTTCTTTCTCAAAAGCAATACAAGAGTTAAAACCTGAGTGGGAAAAAATATACAGTTTACAAGTACATATAATCAAGGTTGGTAGTATCAAGATTCTACCTATAATCAATTCGAACGCTCAGAATCAGATCGTAGAATTGTAGCATCCTATAAAACTATGAAACTTGTATACTTGGGTGGCATAAAATAACAAACTTGAAGAGAGAGAAAAAAGAATTACACTCTTAAGCTTTCATGTAGTTGCTACTTAAGCTATAGCAACTTCCAATTAACACAAATTATCAAAGTTGTTTTACATATTAGAAACTATATTAAGTCAAAAACATTAAAAATAAATTGTCAAATAAAAAGTAAAAATTACAATGATATTTTCGATGAAGGAAAATACATAATTAAAAAAGTAGATAATAATGAAAACAACAACAAAACAAGGGACAATATTTTTTATCATTTAAGAGAATAAAACTCAAAAAAAAATTATGTTGTCTTTCAAACTTTAGATAAACTAAGGTTATAAAAGGGGGGAGTTATATGCACACACACAAACCATGTGTACACCATGAACTTAAAACTTGTTTACATCATACAAAGACATGGTTATAGAAAAAGGAAAAAAAAATTGAATTGAATAGAAGTTGATAATTAATCCTATTATTAAATTTAATAGATTTATTTATTTTTCTATCAAAAAAAGATTACACTCTTTTATGAACAATTTACTCTAACAATCGACTTCATTATCATATAAGTATCTTAGATGTACTTTCTTCACATCAGCTTAACTTCAAGATATGTTGCAAAATAGCGCAAAGACGAAATTAGAGGACTACAGAAGAAATATAGTGGAAATTAGAGGAAAAATAGATTTAAAAACAAATAAATAAATAAATAAGATTCTTCGTAGAATCTTTAGATTCTATTCATCCAATGTAGGATTTTAAGATCAAAATGAAACTTTAACAACTATGCATGTAATTTGCCACCTTGTTGACCTCAGCACAACTGCAATATCTGAATTTGAATGTCATGCAGAAGTGGTGATTGACGGGAGTTTGGAGGTAAAAGGATGAGAATGTGCACTTGCAGAAAAATGAGAATTTGAGATTATGATGAGTGCAATATATTAGAGATCCTAAGACATCAGAGAGCAAAAGAAACAATCAATTTAAAAAATAACATGGATTTATTATTTTATTTTATTTTTTTACCAGACAGACTTGTGGTTGACTATGGTTGACCTTTCTTGATCATGTAGGATAAAGTGGTTCTAACTGAATTTGGCCACCCCATTTTTTATATATTTGGATGATCCAGGATTTTGGGATGGAAGTGGGGTCTTCAATGGTCAAAAATTATCTCTATTAATCTCTTATTGATTATGTCAGCTAATCATGGCTAGCTAAATAAATAAAGGTGGGCAGGGGGATCATTGAGGTGCAGATCAGAGATATTATGCAAATATATAGGAAAGAAAAGATGAAAAATAGCCATGGTGAGGCAAAAAGAATTGGGAGATACAGAAAAAAGAATGTGGTGTGTGGGTTATATAGATAAACATAAAAGAGAAGAATATAATGACTAAACAGTGATTAAAATAAGAATTTCCAATTTTTGCCTTAACTACAATGATCAACTTGGTAAAAAAGGAGGAAAGTGACGAAATGAAAAGGCGAAGGAAAAAGAAAAAGAGACAAGCCATGGCTAAGAAGAAAGGAAGAAAGGAAGAAGGAAGAAGGGTCTACAAAGAAAAAGGAGAGATCAGCCAAAGCAGTAACACAAGAAGGATGGATAGAAAAAATAGACAAAAATGAAAAGAGGATGGGTGTGTGTGTAATGATGAATCTGGAATGTTAAACAAAATATATTTCTCATAAGCAATTAATTAAACCCAATCTTCGAGGATGATGGCTGCTAAGGGATTGCCACAAAGATTACAAAGAGGGAAGTTTACTTAACTATACTCAGAGAATTCCTATTTGAATGGTTTTGTTTGATGATCATGATAAAGAAATAATATGTTCGAGGCCTTAATTTTCATTTAATGTGGACATCATGGTAGGTATGGGGAAAATGGTGTTATTAACATTAATTTCTATTATATGATTTATGATTAATTCTGCAAGTATAAATATGGTTGAATTAAAGGATGATTAGTTTTTTTTTTTCCTTATTATTTGGAGGTTGAACATATTTCATTCAATTGGTGATTATGAAGCTTTAACCTAAAGAAAACTATAGGGCCAAAAGATAAAGCAAACCATCCAAATAATGGTTAGGATGACGTGTCTGAACTGGATGGACCAATGACAATCCACGATGGTGTCCTCTCAATTGTACAGCAGCTACCATCTTTTTCAGCTTGATAATTTTTTAGGTTTTGTGCAACCTGTAAGACTGGTTGTTAGCAGGAAGCTGAAGAGACAAAAGCTAACCCTATTAGAAGTGTTTGGAAGTATTCAATGATGAAATACCAAGGACACATGTTATGAAAGTATGATGGGTAAAATATAAGGATACTTTTTAAGGCACAATCAGAAATAATTTGATTAGCCGATGACAATATATGTGTATGTCAGGAAGGGGAAAATGGCTGAGAAAGGCCCATGATTTAGGAGTTGATACTGATAGGCCTGATAATTATTCGGTTAGCTAAGCTAGCATTAATCTGTTATTAGAGTATGCTCATTGGTCAGTTTGTTAGTGCATAGAAGAAAATTAAGAATTGCAGGTGCCTGTTACTTTTCATATATATTAGTGCCTGGGAGGTTTCTGGCTGGAAAATTGTATTGGGAAGGTGGAAGAGCCAGGTACTTGAACTCCTGGATTATCACTTACTGCTAGTTCTCTGTTACCACAGCACTTTCTCTCTCCCTTCTCTCATAATTTTCCCACTGTTCCATCCTTAAATTCGCTGAAACCAATGTGTTTTAAGAAAAGTTGCCTGTGTTAAGCTAACTTACATTTCCTTTCACACACACACTTAATGGGTTTGGTATTTTTGGAGGAAAAAAAACCATTGTGCAGCATATTTTGATGGATAAGGTGCTCCAGATGTATTATAGCATATTTCTGTTCCTTGCAGTAGAGAAAGGGCCTTTAATAATTTTGTGCACTGTAGCATATAAGTACTTTAAAAAAAATACTGTTTTATAATTTTTATCAGGACCAGAGCTATACAAAGGTGCTGGGGGCAACCAAACTTCAATGCACATAACCAGGTGAGTGGTCATCATGAGAAGAACTATATATAAAATGTTCAACTGTAAACTCTTGAAAGGAAAATTAGAAAATGGCCACTTCCTTTATCACAAGTATAGTTGCACAAAAAAATTATCATTATTATTATTATTATTATTATTATTATTATTATTATTATTATTATTATTATTATTATTATTATTATTACTATTACTACTACTTTATCCAATAATATCAAAAGAGATAAACTAAGAAATTTCCTTTATATCAAATCAAAGTCAAAGTGAATAGATATAAAATCATTAGCAGAGACATGCACATATTAATTCATGAAACCCTATACAAGCAGGTAAAGAGACTGAAATAAAAAGGGAAAAGTGAATAGCCCAGTCCTTGTATTAAGCATTGAACAAGCAAGCGAAAAAGAAGAGAATGACAGCTAACTCTGCTTCAATTTGTATGATTACAAGCGTTAAAACAAAGAAGACAGGCAATTAAATGGTCAACACACTACAAGTGAGAATGCCACAAACGTGGTTAATTAAGATCCAATCTTTAATTGGTCAGAATAACGTAAAGTATATAATTATAGAAGCAGCTTGATAAGAAGTTGGTCGGTTAGGATTTTTATCGATTTATTTAGGAGTTTTGCATCTGGCAGGGTTTGTTTAACTGACTCTGATAAGGGATCTTGGTCCACTAAGTATAGCCAAATCTGAGGCTACCCACACAAGAAACTTACTTTCTGTGTAGTTTTCTTAAGAATTTTCTTGATTATCTTGAAGGCTTAAAATGAAAACCAGATGTCAAGGGACTTGTGTTTTAAATATGATGAACCACACTGCAAGAAAACCAGTCAAGAGATAATTTTAGCTACAGGCTCAAGACAGAGATTCTTCCTTCTATTCTTTAGAACAAAGGAAAAAAAAAAAAATTAGAGTACATCCGAAACATGCCTAATTAAACAGTAAAATTGCAAACAGATCATTATTTGAAAATAATAAAACATGCACAATTAAATAATAATAAACTAAGATTTTTATATATAAAAAAACTATATATGCATCCACATTTTATACTCGTGAATGGTGATCAAGGGGACAGAGCAATCACAACACTGATGAAATTACTGCAAAAATGCAAGATCAAGCCGTTAACTTATATTAACATATTCTAATTCAAATCACTAAATGCATATCACCACACTGACTCCAGTTTCAGAAATTAGACAGGCAATAATATATCAGACAATGGATGCAAGCAGGTACTAGATAATATTAAAGAAGGGAACTAGCAATCAGATGAAGTACCTCTTTAAGCTCATTTTCCTCAAAATCTTCGATTTCAGGAACAGATTGACCCAGTTTACCACTAGCAGATCGCTTAGCTCCTTTCTTTTTATCCTTCTCTGCCTTCCCATCAAGCGGATACTTTGCATTATCATGTTCTAACAAGCTTAACAGCTCTTTTCTAATCAATTCATCAGCCAGCTCAATTGAGGTTGGTGGGGCAAATGAACTTTTATCAACATCAGCTCTAATTAAAGAATTCTTTATCCATTCCACAGAAGCAGCAGGAGGCCGGGGGAGCTCCCTCTGCAAGACTTTTGATCTTTTTCTGAGCAATGCTTGCTGCCTTGCTTCTTCCTCAGCCTTCTCTCGGGCAATCCTGTCAGACATATCTTCCTCAATCTTGTCTTCTGGTTCTTCAGAATCCTCTGGGGTTGGTTGGATAACTATTTGATACTCATTCTTAGGCTGTGGAAGGTTGCTTAGGCCAGAACGCAGGTTCCTCTTCAATTCAGCCTGCCTGCGAAGCTCGAGCTTTGCACTATCACGCATATCCATTTCTTCATTTATCTGGAGTTCATCCCTTATAGGTGTGCCTTTGGGTGTCATGCCAAAAGAAAAGCCATCCCTGGAAGAATTCATACCAATCCGAGGAGTAAGACTTGTCTCCCCAGGTGTTGATGAAGGTGTAAGCATTGGATTAGGAGTTTGAAGCTCCCTTTTCTTAGGAGTGACACCAGAAAAATCAGAAGGATGCAAATCGGGGTTATTCCCTCCCAGCAATGGTGTCTGTGATTCTCTCAATCGAGCCAGATTTTCAGCTTCCATCATGATTGCATCACCTTTACCAGCAGGAGTTCTCTGCGGAGTTCGTGCAGGAGTCATCCCTTGTCGTGGTGTCTGGGAATAATTTGCCAGAAGAGCAGATGTTGCAACACTCCCATCTGCAAGGTCCTCATTCCCCGCCAAGAGATCACTTGCATAACCCATCTTTGCTATTTCCTCCAATTCATGATCTGAAATCTGCGGAGGTGGAAGCATAAGTTTGGACCTTTTCCTTACATTTTCTGGATCATTGAGCTTATTGGCCTGCATTATTGCTGCAGGGGCATCTTGGCGTTGGGCAATCTTATTCTTTGCAATATCCTGTTTCCTCAGCCGCGCTTCCTTATCAATTCTTCTCTCTCCTTCAAGTTCTTCAACTGTAGTGGGAAATTTTGGCTGGTCTGCAGACCTATCTTCTTCATCTGTAACATCATAGAATCCAGGTGGTGGCCTCTTCTCAAATGGTATCTCAGCATTATAATCTATCCCTCTTCTTTTCCTCTTCCTTTTTCTAACGTCAATACCAGCAGCTTTAAGTTCTCTACGCTTTTGCAATGAAGCAAGCCTCCTGGCTTCCTCAAGCTGCTTCTCTCTGGCTTTTCGTTTAGCCTTTTTGCCTCTTGTATTGGCCAACCTAGCCCTTGCTTCAGAAAGCATTTCCTTCTCATCCTCATCCATATCAACAGGATCCGGGCGTGCAGGCTTTGATTCAGGATTTGGATCAATTTCTCCAGGACGGAGCTTCCTTGGATCATCACCTGGTTCATAATTCTCATCTTTTGCACATGCAGCATCCAGAAGCTTTTCATAGCGCTCAAGGCATTGAGATGGAGTCCGACCCACGATAGGGGCAATCGTCCTCCACTGGGTGGGCATAAGCTTAGCAAGATGCAAAAGTTTCTCATCCTCTTCTCTGGTCCACTCAGTCTACAAGTTTCAAAAAAATAACAAGACTTGATTGAAAACTTCATTGAACAGTTATTTATTCATGAGCTATGTACATTAAGAATCAACATATCTGGATAGATTCAGGAAGCGACCAGAGCATTGAATTTATTATCAAATTTTATTCGCACTATCTATCTTGAATCAGTCAAAACTTTGGTATTGCTTAATTTATACCCCTATAGTTTCCTTCCAATATAGAAAATTAGCAGTGATCAACTTCCGTGCTAAATATATTCAGCATAGTATCAGCCTCACAGCATTTTCCATTGTCAAACAAGAAATAAATATCAGTGAATAAAAATCACAGCAGAACAGGTGCTCCTGATAATGAATACCAAGCGTCTAAAGGAAAAATAGAAACAAATAGGAAGTTTTCAGTTCAACGGCATTATGGATGAAGAAGTAAGGACACCTATTAATGACTACAGTGCGGTTATGAAGTAAACATCACAGCCACACTTACTCTAAAGGTTGAACATTGTTAAGATGTACAATCCAAGCAAAAAATACCAAGGCATTGAAGAATGTGATAAGATGAACAAAGCAGTGGAAAATCAAAGTGTCCATATCAAACACAGAGATGTCATGTGAACAAAATTAACACAAGGGATCAAATATTCTCACAGTAATTCAATACCCTCCAAAGATAATCAACTCTATGCAAACTAAAATGATAAATAAATAAAAAAACAAAGATAAAAAACAAATAATTGATTATATATTAAAAGACTTTGAAGTACTGATAAAGGCATACCTTTTTGATGGAAGGGTCAAGCCACTCATACCATCGAGCTTTACACTGCTTGGCAGATTTTCGAACAAGAAGTGAAGAGATACGAGCCCACTGGTTTTTTCCATACTTCATAACAGCAGCTTTAAGGATCTCATCTTCAGTGTTTTTCCAAACACCTCCCTTTATCATAATCCTCATCTTGGCCTTTCTTTCTTTTAGCCCTCACAAATTAGCAGATTCTTTATCAACAAGTATACTGCAACTTGGGCGTTTTACTCCCTTTGCCGTGCACTGGATAGCTTGTTAATATCACAGGACAGGTCCGGATGATATGGTGGCCCGGCAAAAAAGCAGTGAGGCCCTATTGTTAAAATATTTTGCTATCGTTAAAAAATACCTACAATATGATTCAAACATAATTTAATAACATGATAAAATAAATGAAAATTCACCTTCCAAGTTCATCAATAAATAATTTACTAAAACCGGATAGAGATCTTATGGTTGTTATTGTGCCAAGTAGAGCCAAACCCGTAGAGCTCCAGCTCAGGGTACTTGGCTTAATTTGTTTCAGTGGAATGAGCCAAATCCGCATCTTTAAACATGACTCGTTCAACTATTCAGCATGATTAACTATTCAACTAGATTAACGGTTCTTTTAGGTATTCAGCTCGTTTAATATCCTATAAGTAGCAGAAGCAATCAGCAGATCACCCTGCCACTGTCATTGTACTAAATTGATACCCACGAGCCAAAATCAACACACTTCCTCAGTAAACCGAACTTATACAATCCACTAACCTCACCTATAACCTTACTCACTCTATCTCTTTCAATGGCCCTACAAGATCCCCATATTCAAATCCTCCAAAAACACACCACTAGACACGAACTGATTTCCCCATATATTAGCCGTATTCGTGACCCCGAACACGTAGAATCATAACAGTTATATAGCGACAGTCAAATATGAACAAACCTCGACTTACACAACCCTGATTAACAGAAAACAAAAAAAAAAAAATGACCCCAATGAAGAAAAATGACATAAGAAGAAAATTTGAAAGAAGAAATCGAATTCAAACAAAGTTCAGAGAGGCTGCAATGAAATAAATCGAAGCATTAACCTTAAATTGAAAGCAAATCGAAGTGAAATCAAACTTAAAATGATATTGAATACAAAATAAAGCAAAAAATCAAAGAAATTCACCTAATATTAGAGGAGAATACAAGATCGAGAACTGCAAGCCTCTTGATCTCTCGCACGCACGACCGGAAGATGACGAAGAAGAGAAACTGAGCAGGTGAGGAAGAAAATGAAAAACCTGACCGGGGAAGCTAGGCAACTCGTCGATGACGGCATTCATTAACAGGCAGGCAGGAAAGCACGAAGACGGAACTGAGCGAAGAGAGCTACAACAACTCTACATCCACAACTACAAGTAGCGTTTTAGGCAATAGGGCTACGATAGGAACGAGATTGTATTTTTGTAAATTGTGGTTTAATTCTGTAACACAGTGCAGGGTTTCAACATAAAATAAAACTCGATTATCATCCGGTGCGACAGACGGCGGTGATATTTAGATCTAAATTAGTTTTGCTGCAGTGGCGATCCACGTACCGAAATGATAATATGGGAGAATAAAAAGTATATATACTAAAATTAAAATAGGTAAATAATTATTATATTACTAGTTTTATATTAATAAAAAAGTTATTTTATCACTAAATTTTTATATAAAAAATATTTTTTAAAAATTAAAACTTACTTTTTATTTTTACCCTCACTTTTTTCATTAGTTGTATATTAAATATTTTATTCTTTTTTAATAAATAATGTAAGTATAATTTTAAAATTAATTTTATTAGTTCCTTAAAAAATGTACATAGAGATAGAATAATTATATGAAGGGAGTATTAAATACTTCTTTGTAAACAACTTAATCCTAAAATTAGTTTTAGTGTCTTAATCATCACATATTAATATTTTTAATCTTTACGACATGTAATTCTTGAAAGAATAATAAATAGTTGGACATGACAAAAGATGGATTTTTTCAAAAAAAGATTGATATTAAATAATAATTGGCCTTGATTTTTATCTATTATCATTATATAACAAACTATTAGGAAAAACTATCTTCATTTAAATTTAAAATACAACCTTAAATTATAGGGGGTCAAAAACATTATCGGGATCAACACCTTATCAATCAGATCAAAATGGAACATACACATTAAACATGATGTGTGTGTGTGTAGCTAAAAAATTTCAATGTAGTTGAGCATGGTGTTGATAATGGCAATCTGCAACAAAATGTAAGTATCTAAGCCATTAAATTATTAAACCCTACAAAGAGAAATATAATTCCATCCACTCCATTTATTTGCATTATAATTTTAAAAACCTAACCAATTATTTAACCACTCTTATCACTAATTTATTAGTCAGATAAATAATTCAAATTGTTTATTCTAATTTATTCAAAATGATAAATTAATATAATTCAAATGAGTATTGTGTAATATAATACTTGAAAGAAAATCAAACGTTTATTATCTAATTTAACACTAAGCCAGTTAAAGATTAACTAATAATAAATGTCATCCACTTCTCTTTTATTTTAGCAACAACCACCCCCTTTATTCTCTTTATTTCCTTTCTTATCTTCTCTATATTCCCTTTCCTTATTTGCTATACAATTTATTTTTTTAGCTTTAAATATATCAATTGAAGGACATATTGTGTGTGTGTTGTCGTTAGTGGTGATTTAGAGACAGTAGTGGAGTGTTTGGTCGAGGTTGCAATAGTAGTCGTCCTCAATAATGGAGCTTCTGTGATGGAATATCTATGATTCGTCCCTCCTCATCATTGAACCAACATTATGCATCAATTTTTAAACAAGTCTTAGGTTGAAGGAAGAGATGCATCAATTTTTCATCAAATTTGAAGCATGTTCAAGAAAAAAATCTTAG
This sequence comes from Tamarix chinensis, assembly GCA_030549775.1. Lineage (NCBI taxonomy): Eukaryota > Viridiplantae > Streptophyta > Magnoliopsida > Caryophyllales > Tamaricaceae > Tamarix > Tamarix chinensis. The sequence goes on along the minus strand of CM060171.1, from coordinate 30,404,233 downwards.
GCAGTGATTATAAGTTTCAATTTAATGTTTTAGCTATCTATTTAATTATGGAATTTATTTTCATTGATCTAGGGAGTATATTATTTTCGTTGAATAACTTAAAAATAAAATGCTTGAATACTTTTATAATAATATATTTCCTCCTTCAGTTTTAAAAATCCTTGTACTTTCCAATGAACTTCTGATCAATTAAGTAGTGCATCCTTACAAACTACAAAGTAAAAAATAAAAAATAAAAAATCAATAATGAACCAACAAAAGAAAACATCAAATCAGTAGCAAAACTATTTATGAATTTTTAATTAAGCACACCTCATAGCTATTCATGGAATACAAATTCAATGCTATTGATATGACCACATTCCCTTACAGGAGTGGTATATACTCATATTGCCCTGACCTTTTGTAACTGTAATACCCTCAAAATTTACTACTAAAACATTTTTTTTAATTAAAAGAGAATTAGCTGGAGTGAAATAACAAACCGTAAAGTTTGGGGGTATTACCACCACACTTAGTACCAGATCGGTTCATTCATACCGTTCAAGTACCAAGTGTTAAGGCTAAAGGAGAAAAATACAAATTACGAGAAACTCAACTAATAATTAAATCAGAGTAGCGCAAGTAAATATAATCCATCAAGTGGTGGTTACAAAATAACGAATACATTAAATTTGTGAAATTTAAGGAGACAGCGTAAACCCCTAACAATTCCGGATAGTTCCTTACGCTCTTTCCCGAGGCCCACTTGAATGGCACCTAAAACGACCTACAAGGGACACTACCCATTGAATAGACAGGGGCCCCGCGAATGGAATCCTTCAGTACTACGGTACTGAGTAACTCTTTAAAAACACACTTAAAAACAGGTCCGCAATGTAACATATGATATACTACTATATCCATACATAACGACAGGTATAAACATAACATTCAGATCCATACATTCACATATTCAACAAGTTAATTAGATATTAATGGTGTATACGTAATATTCACTTTCGTACATTCGCATACTTAACAAGTCAACCAAATATTAACAGGTCATAACGAACAATCGATACTTTTAGGGCCTTAAGGCCATTAGTCCATCATTAATCAATCATCTCGGATTATACATGACCATATGAGTGCGGGAACCCCACTATTATAGCCGATGGAAAGGTCATGCAGGGCAAAATGCTCCTGGCCACTATTATAGCCAGTGGAAAGGTCATGCAGGGAAAAATGTTCCTGGCCACTATTAGTCACCGGTGGACCGGTCTGGCCCCAACTCACAAGGTATTCCACTGTAAGTAATTAGTACATTTCCCGTGTCTTATCGTTTTTTACATTTGGTTTGTTGAGCATGGAATCCTCCACTATTATAGCCGGTGGAAGGTTCATGCAAGGCAAAATACACCTAGCCACTATTATTCGCCGGTGGACCGGTCATATAGGGCATCCCGGCCCTAGCCACTATTATTTACCGGTGGATCGGTCTGGGTCCGACTCAACATCTTCCTCTTTAAGTGATTAGTGTCTTAAATGTATCTTATTTGAAAGTATTTCACCCTTGACATACATGGCTAACTATATCCACACTTATCCTCCCAAGAGGGCTCATCCCATATCTTGAGACTTTTGCACCTCCTAACTCACTCCGATATCCTTTCCTTAATCCACTTCCTCACATCGGGAGTCCGACTCCTAAGTGTGTGGGTCAAGCCCACTCACTGCCTTACTCTAGGGTTTTCTCCAAAAACCCTAATCTGGGCCTATGTGGCCTATCCTTCTCTGTCTTACACATCCCAAACTATTTCAAAACCCTACATGTCATGACCCTGAGATCCAACCCTCACATTCTACCCCCACTCATTCTCATTTATTTTTATTATTTTCTTTTTCTTTTTCCACTTTCTCACATTAGGGTTTCCTCCCAAACCCTAGTCTAGTCTCCTACGCACCCTTATACTGTTCCACGTACTATTTTTTTCCCGAGGCCCCCAAACACCCAAACAACCCTTCTATTACCTTCCTCACGTTCCAAGGCAACTTTCCATACGTAAAGTTTTCCCCCATGTGGACTCTAACCATCCCATGCAAACCCTCGATTCTCCCACTCCTTCATTAGCCAACTTACTTCCCCTTGGTTATCTTTCTCTCCCATTTCTCTTTTTCATGCCTCCATCACACATTACCACATTAATTATCCTAGCATGCATGTCCTAAAGGGCCACATCACATCACATCATAACTTACAGCATATCCGTATTATCACATACCAAAAGAGGACACATGTACACATCTCGGTTCTAAGCCATGCCACACATAAAACAGTTAAGATAATAGTATATAAAACACGACATATAATTATATAGGACATCCAAGACATGTAGGACACATAGCACACATTCGCCCTTAGCTACACCCTTACTCAATTTAGGTTACCGAGCTATTTCCCACACTTGTTAGGCCACTAATCACCCTTCGTAATCATTACACTTAATATATTTTCCATATGGTTGGTTAAATTACCAATTTGCCCATTTCCTTTATTATAATTAACAAATTGCCCTTTAGTTGGTCGAATTAACAAATTACCCCTATTCATTATCCTAATTACCAAATTACCCCTTTAGTTGGTTAACTTACCAAATCGCCCTTCACATTTATCATATTTACCATTTCACCCTTCTCCATTATTAAATTATCATTTTACCCTTCTATTTTATTAAATTATCATTTTACCCTTCTTAATTATTATAATTATCAAGTTACTCCTTTCCAATTTCCGCTTTACCCATTTTATTAATAAAATTACCATTTTACCCCTTTACTTTCAAATTTACCATTTTACCCCTTAACTTTCAAAAATTACCATAACACCCTCTCACTTATAAGATTATCATTTTATCCTTAATTACAGGATTACCATTTGACCACTTTTAATTTTGAAATTTCCATTTTGCCCTCTAATTACGAAATTACCATTTTACCCTTTTATTACAAGATTACCATTTTCCCCTTTTATTATAAAATCACCATTTTGCCCTTTAATTATAAAATTACAATTTTGCCCTTTAATTATAGAATTATCATTTTGCCCTTTTATTATAAAAATACCATTTTGCCCTTTTATTATAAAATTACCATAATACCCTTTTTAATCAAAAGTTACCATTTTGCCTCTTAGTACACCACTTATATCAAATTATCATTACTACATAAAATATTAATATTAATACCTCATCCACAACTCTTATATTTAATATAATACTTATTAGCACTTATATATACATACTATGCCATATTCTTGTATAAGATATATTACTAAGATACCACTAAGGCTCACAGAATACTAATCATGCATTAAGATCACAATAGCATAATACAACATGGATAATACTTAACATTTTCATTAACAACCAAACTCTTACCTTAAACAATATTCCCATACATATTATATAACCTATCATGCTTCCTTTTATCAACCAACACAAGAAACCACATATAATATATTAAACAACATATATCAAACATAATACACATTAAAAATGCCCAATGTGCTAACATACGTTATCCATACGTTTAAGTGAGATTTAACGGTTACCTCGATTCCCACAAAAACGAACCTTACCGGTATTCCGGTTTAAGGTTCAAGCTTTGATTATCAAAACTAATACCTAAAAATATTATCAAGGTTTATTATGTTAGAAATAGTAAGGATTAAAGTATAAAACTTTATAATGCTTAATTAATCAAATACTTAATCAAAATATTGTTATACCTTAAAAATCATTACCCTACTAAATCAAGAGAGACAGCAGCTCATCCTGCTCATGCAGCATGAGCTGCATGCAAAGAAATGAGGGGAGAGGCTCAAAATGACAAGAATGGGAGGAGGGAGTGGTGTTTTCGGGTTGGGGTTTTGGGGCTAAGAAAAAGGGCATGCGGGGGAGGATTTAAGGCAAGGGAAGGATGCAGAGGTGGAGAGGGGTGTAAGTGGTGGTCGGGGATGGGTTGAAGGCGGCTAAGGGCGGTGGAGGCAGCGGCAGCGAGGCTGCGAAGGTGGCGGCCTAGGAGGGAGTCGAAATGGGAGCTGATGAGGAAGGAAAAGGGGGAGGGAAAATGAAGGCTTTTAGGTGGTAGTTTCAGCCAAATGAGGATTGGAGGTGGTAGAGGGGGTTGCAAGGATTAGCTTGGTGGCTTAGGTGGCGGCAGAGGTGGCGAAATGGTGGCGGAGAAAGGCGGTGCAGGGTGGCTTCCGAGAAGGGAGAAGAAGAAGAGAAAAAGAAGAGGGGAGGAGGAAGGAGACCGGGGGTGGCTCAATGGGTGATGTGATCGGTCGGGGATGAGGTAGAGGGTGGCAGGGGGTGGTGTAGGTGGCTTTCGAGGCAGCGAAAGCGGCGGAGCTAGGAGACGAAGCCAAAAATAGGGTGAGAGAGGGGAGGAGAAGAAATGGAGAAAAGGAGGTCGGGGAAGGCATGTGAGGCTCGAGAAAATGGCCGAATGGAATAGGAAGGGAAGAAGAAAAAGAAGAAGGAGAGAGAGAGGAGGGGATAGGGAGCTTGGGGTAGCATTAGGGTGGTAGGGGAATGGGAGTTGCAGGGAGAGGGAGAAGGGGAGAGGGGAATGGCGATGGCAAGGAGTGGGGAAGGGAGAGATGGTGGGGCCGAGCTGGGGTAGAGAAATGGTGGGAGAGAGAGTTAGGGAGATCAATAGGGGAGAGGGGGTTGCAAGTGGGGTGGTAGTGATGGCGGGTTGGTCGGGGTTCTTGCCAGGGAAAGAGGAAGAAGAAAGAAAGAAGATGAAGGGGAGGGGCGATGGTGCGACGGGCGACTAAAGGAAAAGAAGACGCGGGCCAACCCGATCGGAGAAGAAAGGAAAGAAAAGGAAGGGAGCCAGGCCAGCTCGCACGGGAGAAGGAAGAAAGGAGCCAGGCCAGGGAAAGGAAAAGGAAAGGAGGGAGGAGGGGGAGAGACGGGCCGACAGCCCAAGCGCAGGGGAAAGGGCAGGCCAGCTAGCCGGCGACCCAAAGAAAAAAAGAAAAAGAGAGAAAAGAGAAAAAGAAGAAAAAGGAGAAGGAAAAAGGGGAAAAGGAAAAAAGAAAAGGAAAAATGGTATTAAATAAAATAATTTAATTTATAAAATAATACAATATAATATTTGTAGGTAATAAATTGATTTAATAATTTAATTTAATATAATTAAAATATAAGGGTAAAAAAGGATAATTTTAGTAAAATAAGGGTTTGAAAATTTATTTAAATAATAAGAGTGTGATAAAATAAAAAAAATATTTATTTTAATTTATTAAATATTTATACCCAATTTTATTTACTCAAAAATCCATAAAATAATTAAATTAAATAGGTTTAAAAGCTAATTTATCCCAATTAAAATTTATTTATTAAATTATAGGCTTTTAAAATATAGGGGGATTACAGTAACACCTCCATTTTTAAAACTAAAAAATTTCATTTAAAGAGTTTATTATAAAAGGTAAAATGGTAAGAATGCAAGGTGTTACTATCATACTTGGTACAAGTCCAATTTTCTCTACCTTTCTCATACCAAGTGATATGATTAAACCATTACTTCGTTTAAATTGATAATACAATTAAAAAAATAAGAATAGAGAGAACAAACAGATTAACATTATTCTAAATAAAAACAAATGTGCAGCTACAAAACTTAAAGAAAGATTACAAGAGGACATAAGAGTCCAAGAACAACTGGAGTCAAAGATACCAAAAATGACACCGGATAGTCTGACTCTCAACCCAAAATACTAGACTTAAACTAATCTCACAATCTAACCTACAAAGAATACTACCTATTACATAAACAAGGGCTCACAAAAAGAAACCCTTCACTACAATGGTACTGAGTAACCCATTATACAAAATTAATATAAAAAATTCACATGGAACACATAAGAGATCTCATAATAGACATGTTATAAAACATTAAAAGATACAAGAGATTATCAAAATACGATAATCATAAATTACTAAATATCACGAAGGCCATATATTGCTCATACTCTTTAATCTAGAACATACTGATACTTACCAACCAAGCATTTAAGAAATACTCTTTAAAGTAATGATTAGAACCAATATTCATCTAATAACCATAACAATCACAATGTATCACATGTCTCATTATCAATAACAATAAATTCCATGACATCACTGGTAGGGATCAAAGGCACAAAACCAATCATAGGTAGGTACAAAGGCTGATACTGAACTATAGACAGGTACAAAGGCTACTACCAAACCACAGGTAGACACGAAGGCTATAATAAACCAATCCAAATATCATTTCAATCTAATAACAATTATCTTTATTTTTATTTACTTAAGAGAAGATCATATCAACTTGAAGACCCTAAAGTAGAGTCATACTGGCGCACTGAAACAACATAATATCTTACCGACTATCAATCTAAGTACACTAAGATATTGTAGTGGTATTGGCACACGAAGGTAGCATTGTACCTTACCAACAATGACACCTAATTCATAAGTATGCAAACCCTTTATAAGTCCGTAAAACTAAATAGAGTAAGATACAGGTGTAACACCCCCAAAATTTACTATTGAAATTTCGTTTTATTAAAAGAAATAGCGGAAGCAAAATATCAAACTGTGAATTTTGGGGATATTACCGCTATACTTAGTACTAGGCCGGTTCACTCCTACCATTCCAGTACCAAGTGCTAAGGCTAATAGTGTAAAATACAATTTACAAGAAATCAAACCATAGTTAAATTAGAGTAGCGTAGTAAACCATTTACAAGAAGAGAATCCACCGATGGTGGTTATAATAATATAGATTACATTTAAATCAGGGATTAAGGGAGAAAGAATGAAAGCCTAAAAGTCTGGATAATTTCCTTACGCTCTTTCCTATTGCCCACTTGAATAGCACCTAAAATGGACATGCAAGGGACACTGCCCATTGAATAGGCAGGGGCCCCACGAATGGAACCCTTTAGTACTATAGTACCAAGTAATCCTTTAAAACATACTTTAAGGCAGGCCCGCAATGCAACACATGATGCAAAACTATAAAAATATATAATGCAAGGTGCATACATAACATTCACATACTTAGTAAGTCCATCAAATATTAATGAGTCATAATGCAAAATCAATACTTTCGGGCCTTAAGCCATTAGTTCATCATTATTCAATCATATCTTAAATTTTATATCCACGTGAGTGCGGGAGCCCCATTATTATAGTTGATGGACCATAATACATATAGGGCAGAACTCTCCTAGCCACTATTATTCGTCGGTGGGCCGGTTTGGCCTCGACTCACATGGTGTTTCACTGTAATTACTTTATGTATTTTCCATGTCTTATCATTATTACATTTGGTTTGTTGAGCATGGAATCCCCCACTATTATAGCCGTGAAAATCATGTAGGGCAAAACACTCCTAGCCACTATTATTCGCTGGTGGACCAGTCTCTAGGGCACCCCGGCTCTTGGCCATTATTATTCGCCGGTGGACCGGTATGGGTTCGGCTCAACAATCTTCCTCTTTAAATGGTTAGTATCTTATTCCTATCTTATTCAAAAGTATTTCACCTTTAACATGCATGTCTACTTCTATCCTTCTGAGAGGGCTCGTCCCATTTCTTGAGACTCTTGTGCCTCTTATCACACCCCTATATCCATTCCTCCTTCCATTTACTCATAACGAAACCCTAACTCCTAAGGGTGTGGGTTAAGGCCCATCATCGTATGACATCCAAATTCTCTCACTACCACTCTCTAGGGTTTTCCCTTAAAACCTTAATCGGACCTATGTGACCCAACCTTTCTTTTATCGTCCAACACCTCATCTCATTTAGATTCAACCCAAATCCTATCACTCTACTCACCAATTATACATGTGACTGTGAAACCTTAGTTGGCCACTCAAAACCCTAGCATCTTTCTTACGTAAGGATTATCCCCTACAGACTCTATTCACCCCATGAAAACCCTAGAAATCTCCCATGCAAGAGTTACATCACTCGTTCATTTTGATCATAACCTCCTTTTATTTTCCCCCTCATGGATCATGAGATAATAAGGTCAATCTCATGTCCCCTTAGTCAACTCACTTCCCATTTGTTCCTTTTTATCCTTTCACCCCATATCTTATTATTAAACATCCTAGCGTAACATACATAATCATCATCCATATGCCATAAGGAAGTCACATAAGCATACCTTCACTCCAAATTGCGCTACAAATGATTAATTATTAAGCATAAAGTACACAATATGGCATAACACATGGCACACAAGGTACGTAACCCACACATAGTTGTTCTTAGGCACATCCTTACTCGATTTAGGTTACCAAGTTATCTCCCACACTTTTTAGATTACCAATCACCCTTCATAATTGTTACACCTATCATATTTCCCATAAATTGCCCTTCTTCATTATCATAATTACCAAATTACCCTTCTCCATTATCATAATTATCAAATTGCTCTTTAGTTGGTTAAATTACTAATTTGCCCTTCTCCATTACCATAATTACCAAATTGTCCTTTAGTTGGTTAAATTACCAAATTACCTTTCTCCATTTTCATAATTACCAAATTACCCTTCTTTGTTATCATAATTACCAATTTACCCTTTAGTTGGTTAAATTACCAAATTGCCCTTTTCTATGATCACACTTACCAAATTACCCTTTAGGTGGTTAAATTACCAACCGCCCTTCTCCATTATTATCTTACAAAATTACCATTTTGCCCTTTACTTCCAAAATTACTATAATACCCTTAACTTCCAAATTTACCATAATACCCTTTTACTTATAAAATTACCATTTTATCCCTTTACTTACAAAATTACTATTTTACCCTTTATTTCCAAAATTACCATTTTACCATTTACTTCCAAAATTACCATAATACTCCTTTTACTTACAATTTATCATTTTGCCCTTCTCCTCCAAAATTTCCATAATACCCTTTACTTACAAATTTACCATTTTACTCTTCTCTTTCAAAATTACCACAATATCATTTTACTTACAAATTTACCATTTTACAATTCTCTTTCAAAATTACCATTTTACCCCTTTTATTGACAAATTTACCCTTTTTTCCTTCTCTTTCAAAATTACCATTTTACCCTTTACTTATACATTTACCATTTTACCCTTCTCTTTTAAAATTTCCACAATACCCCTTTACTTACAAATTACCATTTTGCCCTTTTATTACACCACTTTTATTAGGTTATTATCACTACATGAATATTAATCTTAATACTCCATTCTCCTCATCCAATTCCACCAACTCTTATATTTCACATAATACTCCTCAACACCTACACATATTAGGCTACATTCTTGCACAAGAAATTTTACTAAAATGCCCCTAGGGCTCATAATGATATTATTCATGCATCAATGGTCACAATAACCTAATCTAACATGGATAAGTACTTAACATATTCTTGAATTACAAATCTCCTTCCTTAAGTATTTCTTCCATACATGGCATATAAGCTAGCATGCTTTCCTTTTTATCAATCAATACAAGAAGCTACATATATTATATTGAATAGTATATATCAAGCATAATAATATATTAAAAACCTTAATGTGCTAACATACGTTTATCCATGCGTTTAAGTGGGGTTTAACGATTACCTTAATTCCGCAAAAATCAAACCTTATCGGTATTCCCATTAAGGATTCAAGCTTTAAATAGCAAAATTAACACCTAAAAAAATATCAATATTTATCACATTAGAAATAAGAAAGCCCCAAAGTATAAGACTTTATAAAACTTAATTAATGAAATACTTAAGTTAAATATTATTATACCTTAAAATTTATGAATTAAAATAATCAAGGCATGTAGCAGCTCATCCTGCTCATGCAGCATGAGTTGCATGCAAAAACAAGGGTAGAAGGGTTAAAGGTGGCATGAAATAAAAGGAAGGAGGGGGTGTTTTTGGGTTAGGGTTTTGGGCTAGGAAAGAAGGTAGATGGAGGGGGATTTAGGGCAAGGGAAGGGTTCAAGGGTGAAGAGGGGGTGTAGGTGGTGGTCGGGGATAGGTTGTTGGCTGCCAAGGGTGGCAGAGGCGGCGGTGGCGAGGCTACGAAGGGGGCTGTCGAGGTGGGCATGGCTGAGAAGGAAGAAAAAGGGAGGGGAAAATGAGGGGGTGAGGGTGTCGTTTTGTTCGAAAGAGGTTTGGGGGTGGTAGAGGAGGTTGTAGGGAGTAGGTTGGTGGCTTGGGAGGTGGCAGAGGTGGCGGGACGACAGCGGATGGAGGGATTGGAAGGAGGTTGCCGAGAAGGGAGAAAAGTAAGAGAGGAGGAAGAAGGTGGGCCGTAGGGGGCTCGAGGGGTGGTGTGGTGGTTCAAGGCTGAGGTAGAGGGTGGCAAGGGGTGGTGCAGGGGGTCGGTGCGGTGGTGGAAGCGACGGAGGGAGGTAGCGGTGCAAAATAGGGATGGAAATGAAAGGAGAAGAAGGGAGAGAAAAGAATCAGGGGAAGGGGAAGGCTCAAAAAATGGGGCAGGAAAGGGCTCGTGAGGAGAAGAAAAAGAAGAGGGCAATAGGCAGTTGATCGGATGGCAGGGTGGTAGGGTGGCAAGGAGAGGGAAGGGAAGAAGAGGAAAGGAAGGCCATGCATGGTGGGGAGTGCATGGCTGGATTGGTCCGAGATGGTGAAAAAAGAAGGAACGGGGGGAGAGAGAGAGAGGGAGGGTTGCAGTGTTGGTAGGTGGTGGCAGCTGCGCATGATTGGGATGGCAAGCATGGCGTTGGAATCGGTGTGTGGTCGGGGCACGAGCTGGAAGAAGATAGAAAGGGAGAGGAGGGGCAGTAGCAGCAGGCCGATAGGGGTAAAAAAGAGGAATTTGGGCAGGCTTGGGTAGGGGGAAAGGAAAAAGAAAGAAGTGGGGCTGGACTGGCCGCGTGGGAGAGGAAGGAAGGGAGAGGGGAGATGGGCCAGCAACCCAAGCGTGCAAGGGATGGGGAGGCAGGCCGGCTTGGTAGCCCAAAGAGGAGGGAAAAAAGAAAAAGGAAGAAAGGAGGAAAAGGAGAAAAAAAAGAGAAAGAAAAGGAAAAAAGGAAAAAAAGGAAAATTAGTAAAATAATTTATAGGAAAATAGGATATAATATTTTGGTAGATAAATAAATTTAATAATTTAATTTAATATATTGGTTTAGAAAAGATAATTTTAGTAAAATATTGGTTTGGAAAATTATTTAAATAAAAAGAGTATGATAAAATAACAAAATATTTATCTTAATATATTAAATATTCCTATCAAAATTTATATACTCAAAAATCCATAAAATAATTAAATTAAATAAATTTAAAAGTTAATTTATCTCAAATAAAATTTATTTATTAAATTATAGGTTTTTAAAATTTCGGGGGATTACAATAGGACCTGGTTGGGACACTAAGGCACGCCAACAAAAATCTATGACCAATCATAGGTTAACCATTTTTTTTAGGGAAGCAACCCCTAAAGAGATATTATTTTCGATCTTAAGGTCTTTTACTTTAAATATTAATACTTTATTTAGGTGACCACGAGATACTCATATTAATCACATAAATTAAATTTCCATGCTTAACTATTTTTTTAGTTTCCCATTTATTAAAGGTAAACAGAAAAATGTTAAAGCTAAAGCCAACTAAACATCTACTAAGGCCATCCTAGGTTCAATTATTCTCATTTTGGTGCATTACATCGAAAATGGCCAAAATTCCTCTAAGACCATAATTACCACATTATAATCCATTTCAAATACTAATTCCATTTTATTTATTAAATTATCATGAAAAATATAAAATACCACAATTAAATTAATTATCATGCAAATAAATCATCAGACAGGCCAAAAAAATATTTTACACTTACACATAATATAGCATGTAAAACTCTAACATGTGTATCTAATCTATCCAATCCATAATCAGATATTATCATACTCAACAATACATAATGCCCATTAGGCATGCTTATTGGTATAAATAACATGGTGTGGTTAGAAAACAAATTGTCCCTAGGAAACACGCATTGATAATAATAATACTAGATATGCCTAAGTACGCTCAACATGTCATTTTACACGTACATATCATATAAAATAATTTTCTAACAACCATTTTAATATACTTTCATACCTGCAATATTTTACATAAGGTAACATTCTCCTCTTTCTTTCCAATTTTTTATGTCGATAATAATAAGAAAACAATTACAATATAATGAATCATGCTTAACATAGTATATACACCAAACTCTAATGTGATATCATGTAATATCTATCATTTTAGTGAAGCATAAGAATCACCTAATATCTAGCAAAATCACAAATAATAAACAACCTACTAAAGTTTATTGGCTCAGATAATCAAACTTTTCTACCTAAAAATAATACCAAATTAACCATACTAATATTTAGCCAATAAAATACTAATTTTTTATTAAAATATTTATTAAACAAAATTACCAAAATGCCCCAAGTGTTAAAAATAGGGATGTAAACGGGGCGGATTTTACCCGAAACCCGACGGATTTTATTCGATGGATATTTAAACGGATTGGATATCTATACCCGCACCCGTTTACCCGATATATAATTACCCTTTTACCCTTAATTTTAAAATAAATATAGTATTAATTAAAGTTAAAGTTGTAATTTGGCTTAACTATAAATGGGTTTATCCATTAGGTAATGGATTTATTCATTGGATAATATCCATTAATGGGTAAACGGATAATCCGTCAGGTAATGGATATCCGACGGATACGGATATAGATGTGTTAGTGGATACCCGTTTGAGTACAGGTACGGATTTGGGTATGGATTTTCTTATCAGGTACGGATAAGGGTATGGGTATACCTGCCCCATTTACATCCCTAGTTAAAAAGGGTAAAAGGGTAATGGCCAGTGTGGGTCACACATGAGGGGGTGTTGGATGGGATAACTGTGGGGGCTCGGTTGGCCAGGTGGAGGTGTAACACCCCCGAAATTCACTACTAAAAAATTTTATTTTATTAAGAGAATTAGCAAAAGCAAAATAACGAAACTGTGATTTCTGGGGATATTATCGCCACACTTAGTACCATACCAGTTCACTCCTACCGTTCCAATACCAAGTACTAAGGCTGAAGAGGATTATTGTCAAACACGAGTTAATACTTAAACCAAGAATTCATAAAAGAACTGAATGGTTCACAATATAGAAACCAGAGTAAACATAAAAAGAGTTACAATCCAAAGAGAACATGATTAAAGTTCCTAAAGAGACAAAGGGTACAGTATGACAAAATAACACTAAAGGAAAACTGTACAAGATAGATTAAAAGAGAATCCGACCAAGTTGCTCTCAGTACCCAAGCTAAGTCTAGGCTCAACTCTCAGCCCCTCCTGATGCCTCGTAAGTATCGTAGGCATCGAAGATATCATTTCTTACCTACATAAACTCAGGTGGGCCCTTTGCTTGTGAGAATGAGTAGCACCCATGAAACGGGTGGTCAGTACGCTACGTACTGAGCAAGGTAACCATGCAGTTAAGGCCAAACATGTAAGTCATATAACACAACATGATTGTAATCCCCCAAAATTTTAGAAAACCTATAATTTAATAAATAACTTTTATTTGAAATAAATTAGCTTTTAAAATTATTTAATTTAATTATTTTATGGATTTTTGAGTGTACAAATTTGGATAGGACTATTTAATAAATTAAAAATAAATATTTTGTTATTTTGTCATATTTTTTTAAAATAATTTTTCAAACTAATATTTACTAAAAGTATCAATTTCAAACCAATATATTAAATTATATTAAATTAAATTATTTATTAAAAGTATTACATTTTATTATTTTCTAAATTAAATTATTCTCCCTTTTTGTCACTTTCCTTTTCTTTTTCCTTTTTATTTTCCTTCTCCTTTTTCTCCTTTTTATTCTTTCTTTTCTTTTCCTTTTTTTCCTCCAGGCCAGCCCTTCCCCCTCTCCCCTGCACACTAGGCCTCAACCCATCTCTCCCCTTCCTTCCTCTCTCTCCTGTGTGGCCCATGCGACGCAGCCCAGCCCCATCCGTCCCTCTTTTCTTCTTTTCCCAGACCAGACCAGCCAGTCTGTCATTCTTTCCTACGCCAGTCCTCCCATTCGCACCCCTCCCCCTACCTTTCTTTTTTCTTCCACGCCCGACCACCATTCTCTGCCATGATTGAGCACGCCGGTCGCACCTATAGTGGCCATGCTCGACCACCACCTACCTCCCTGCTACTCCCCCTCTCTCCCCCGTCATTTTCTTTCCTATTTCAAACCAAACTAACCCCTACATCCCTATTCCGCACGCCCTCTTCCTTTCCTTCTTCTTCTTTCCCTTCCCCCGCCAACCAACACCCCTGCCACCGTACTACAGCCTCGACCGGCCACCTACTCCCCCTATCTCTCCCTCTTCTTTTTCTTCTCCCCACCAGCATTTCTTGCCCCATTTTTCGAGCCTTACTTTCCCTTCCCCGATTCTTTTCTCTCATTTTCTCCTCCTTCCCATTTTTCTCGGTTTTTGCACGCTGCCGCCACCCACCGCTCCAACCACCGCACCAAGCCCTTGCGCCGCCCACTACCACCCTATACCTCAGCCCTGCACCACCATGAGACCACCCAAGCCACCCTCGAGCCCCTACAGCTCCTCCCTTCTCCACCTCTCCTTTTTCTCCCCACTTTTCTCCCTTATCAACAGGCCACCTGCAACCGCCCCGTTCACCGCCGTCCGGCCACCTCTTCTACCACTCAAACCACCAATCCACGCCCTGCAACCTCCTCTACCACCCCCATACCTTAATTTCCCGAAAATAGCCCCTACACCCCTCCATTTTTCCCTTCCCTTTTCCTTCCTTCTCAGCCACACCCAGCCCGACAGCTAACTTCACCACCTCACCGCCGCCGCCTCTACTACTCTTGGCCGCCAACAACCCATCCCCAGCATCCACCTACACCCCCTCTTCACTCCTGCACCCTTACCTTGCCTCCAATCCTCCTCCATCTACCTCCTTTTCTAGCCTAAAGACCCTAAGCCAAGCCATCTCCCCCTCCCTTCTACCTCACCCCCTTCGACCCTTTTCTCCCCCCTTAATCTGCATGTGGCTTACGCTATTCATGCAGCATGAGCTCCACATTGATTTGGAGTTTATTTGTCTAAATTTTGAAATATATTAATAGTTAATTAAAGTGTTTTATTATTAAATAATTTTTTATAAAGTTTTATCCTTTTTAATTTCCTACTTCTAATATAATAATTATTGATATTATTTTTAGGTGTTGAGTTGCTAATTAAAGCTTGAATCTTTAACCGGAATACCGGTAAGGTTCGATTTTTGTAGGATTAAGGTAATCGTTAAATCTCACTTAAACACATGGAAAAATGTATGCTAGCACATTAGGGATTTTAGTATGATTTTATGCATGTTTTGTGTTTCCTAGTATGATATATGTGGTTGCTTATATTGATTGATAAAAAGAAAAAGCATGCTAGCTTTTGTGCCATGTGTAGAGATGATACTTAAAGAAGGAGTTTGATTATTGATGGAATTTTTAAATGCTTGTCTATGATGTATTAGGTCATTAATGCATGAATAATATTATTGTGAGCCTAAGGGTATTTTAGTAATATGCCTATGTAAGTATGTGATCTAATATATGTAGTTGCTAATGAGTATTATGTTGAATAATGACAAGTTGGTGGAGTTAGATGATAAGAATGACGTACTAATATTAGTATTTTATGTAGTGGTGGTAAATTCATAAAAGTGGTGTAATAAAGGGGTAAAATGGTAACTTTATAAGTGAAAGGGTATTTTGAAAATTTTGAAGTAAAAGGGTAAAATGGTAATTTTTGTAAGTAAAATGGCATTTTGGTAATTCTGGAAGAAAAGGGAAAAATAGCTATTTTGTAAGTAAAAGGGTAGTTTGATAATTTCAAAAGAAAAGGGTGAAATGATAATTTTATAAGTAAAAGGGTAAAATTGTAAGTAGTAAGAAAAAGGGGTATTATGGTAATTTTGGATGTAAAAGGGCAATATGGTAATTTTATGATTAAATGGTAAAATGGTAATTTTATAAGTAGAGGGGTATTATGGTAATTTTATAGGTAAGGGATAAAATGATAATTTTAGAAGAGAAGGGAAAAATGGTAATTTATAAGAAAGGGGTAAAATAGTAATTTTGGATGTAAAGGGTATTATGGTAATTTGTAAGTAAAAGGGTAACATGGTAAATTTGGATGTAAAGGGGGTAAAATGGTAATTTTTATAAATAAAAGGATATTATGGTAATTTGGAAGTAAGGGGTAGAAGGATGATTTTGTAAATAAAAGGATATTTATGGCAAACTTAGGAGTAAGGGGTAACTTGGTAATTATAAAAACGACGAAGGGTAATTTGGTAATTAAATTATGATTATAGAAGGGCAATATAGTATTTATAAAAATAGAGAAGGGTAAATTGGTAATTATAATTATGGAGAAGTGTAATTTAGTATTTATAATTATGGAGAAGGGTAAAATGGTAATTATAATAATTAAGAGGGGTAAAATGGTAATTATGGTAATGGAGAGGGGTGATTTGGTAAATTAACCAACAGGAGGGTAATTTGGTAATTTTGATAATGGATAAGGGCAATTTGGTAATTTACCCAACTAAAGGGGCAAAACAGTAATTATGATAATGAAAAAGGATAATTTGGTAATTTAACCGACTAAAGGGTAAATTGGTAATTATTTAACCAACTAAAGGGGAAAATTGGTAATCATGATAATGAAGAAGGGTAATTTGATAATTTATCCAACTTAAGGGTAATTTAGTAAATATAACAAAGGAGAAGGGAAATTCGATAATCTAACAAACCAAATGGGAAATATGATAAGTGTAGAAATTATGAGGAGTGAATGGTGATCTAAAAAGTGTAGGAGATAACTTGGTGACCTAAACCAAGTAAGGGGTAATTTGGTAATTATGCAACCTGAAGGGTAATAGGGTAATTTGTCAAGTAAGGAAGGGATGACTTAGCAACTATGTAAGTAAGGGGTAAATAAGTAATTTGTACCTAACATGTCGTTGTGATTGTGGAATTTCATAATATGTTTCAAATAATGTTGATTAGCAAGGTAATAGTATTTGATAAATAGTAAGTACCACGAGAACGAATCCTAATTTGGAATTAGATGAGATTATGATGGCCTTAATGATTTCTTTGTGTTATCTTGGATAACCGTCTGAATAACAAATGACTAATGATATCAGAACGATTGAAAGTGAATAAGTATCTGCTTATTGTGCTTTTCGTGATCACCTTAATTAAGACATTAATACTTAAAGTGAAAGACCTCGAGATTAGGAATGGTGGCTCTTTAGGGGTCGCTACCCTAAAGACGTGGTTTAGCCCACGATTATTCTGGTATTTGCTGGTGTGCCTTTGTGCCCCAGCCAGGCCTTATATCTTACTCTATCTAGCTCTACGGACCTAGTTAGGGGGTATGCATACTTATGGATTAGGTGTCCTTGTCGATAGGGTACTGAGTAGCTTTATGCACCAGTACGACTAGGGTACCTTTGCGTCCCTGGTTTCGTGGTTGAAGGATACTGAGTAGCTTGTATGCACCGGTACGATTGGTGTACCTTTGTGTCTCGGGTTCTTGATCTGTCATCCTAGGCAAATAAATAGAATTGTTGTGCTGACTAAAGAAAGGAAAAACACTAATTACGAAAGTGAAAGATTAATGAGCTAGGCCTAGTTGACTTATGATAATGAGTACCAATCCACCAGTTATAATAGTGGCCCAGGAGTGTGTTGCCCTGGCAAGTGATTATAAGTACCGATCCACCAGATATAATAGTGGCCCAGATGCGTTTTGCCCTGGATGATGATTTTATGTATTCCGATCCACCGGCTAAAATAGTGGGGGTCCCGAGCTCAATAAAACAAGCATTGGATGTGAATAAATTATGGAAAGATATTAATCACTTATAGTGGAACACCTTGTGAGTCGGGGCCAGACCGGTCCACCAGCGAATAATAGTGGCCAGCAGCGTTCTGCCCTAGAGACCGATCCACCGGCAATAATAGTGGTCCAGAGCGTTCTGCCCTGTATGTATTCTGGTCCATCGGCTATAATAGTGGGGTTCCTGCACTCACTTGGATATAACTAGAGGGATGATTGAATAATGATGAAATAATGGCTTAAGGCCTAAAAGTATTGACGGTACCTTATAACTTGTTGATATGTGGTAGCCTTATTATATATGTGATTGTTATGTATGTACCTCTCATTACATATGTATATAACTTGCATTATGTGCCGCATTGCGGGCCTATTTTTAAGTGTGGTATTAAAGGGTTACTTAGTACCATAGTACTGAAGGGTTCCCTTCGTGGGGCTCCTGCCTATTCAATGGGCAGTGTCCCTTGTAGGTCTTTTCAGGTGCTACTCAAGTGGGCAACGGGAAAGAGAGTAAGGAATTATCTGGAACCGTTAGGGTTTTCTCCTTTTCTTTTAAATTCCTGGTTTTAATGTTAATGTTGTTAATGTAACCACCATTGGTGGATTTTATTCTTGTAAATGATTTGATACGCTACTCTGATTTAAGTATGTTGAATTTCTTGTAGATTGTATTTCATTTTTTTTAGCCTCAGCACTTGGTACTGGAACGGTATGAGTGAACTGGTCTGGTACTAAGTGTGGCGGTAATATCCCCAAAATTCATAGTTTGTTGTTTTGCTTTCGCTAACTCTTTCAAATAAAACAAAATTTTTCAGTAGTGAATTTTGGGGGGTGTTACAAAGACATCATACAACAATACAGATAATTAAGGCCAAGTTACAGTCTAGATAACTTATTCTTTAGATCGATGGTCAATATATTCATTTCACACATACTCTTTATCAATCTATGTGAGTGCAGGAACCCCACTCTTATAGATGGTGGAACATAATACATACAGGGCAGAATATTACTGACCACTATTATTGCCGGTGGACTAGTCTCCAAGGCAGAACACTCCTGACCACTATTATTCGTTGGTTGACCATTCTAGCCCCAAATCACATGGTGTTTTACTGTAATTACTTAGTGTATTTCTCATGTTTTATCATCATTACGTTTAGTTTGTTGAGCATAGAATCCCCCACTATTATAGCTGGTGAACTGAAAAACATTTAGGGTAAAATGCTCATGGCCACTATTTTTTGCCGGTGGATCGGTCTTCAGGGCACCCCGACTCCTGGCCACTATTATTTGCAGGTGGACCATTTGGGCCCAGCTCAACAATCTTTCTCTTTAAATGGTTAGTATCTTATTCGTGACTTATTCAATAAATATTTCACCCTTGACATGCATGTTACCAACCTTCTACTTCTATCCTCCAAAGAGGGCATGTCCCATATCTTGAGACTTCTATGCCTCCTAGCACTCTCCGACATCTATCCCTCCTTCTATTTACTCCTAACGAAAACCCAAATCCTAAGGGTGTGGTTTAAGACCCATCACCTTATGACATCCAGATCTACTTACTACCACTCTCTAGGGTTTTCCCTTAAAACCCTAATTAATCCCATGTGGCCCAACCTTTCTCTGACTTACACTACCATTATTTCTTTTATCGCCTAATGCCTCATCTCATTTAGATTATACCCAATTCATATCACTTTACTCACCGATTACACATGTGACTGTGAAACCCTAGTTGGCCACTCCAAACCCTAGTACCAATCGTTCCAATACCAAGTGCTAAGACTAAAAAGGATTATCATCAAACAAGAGCTAATACTTAAAACAACAATTCATAAGGAAGTTAATTCATTCACAATATAAAATTCATAGTACATGTAAAAAGGTTTACAAGCCAAATGGGCACATAGACAAAGTTCTCAAGGAACATAAAGTATCTTACGATAGAACATAACTAAAATAAAACGATACAGGGTAAAACGAAATGAAAAGGAGAGTCTGGCCATGTCGCTCTAGGTCCCCATGCCAAGTCTAGGCTCAACTCTCAGCCCCGCCTGATGCCTCATAAGAGTCGTAGGCATCGAAGATATCATCTCCTACCTGCACAAACTCAGGTGGGTCCTCTACTTGTAGGAATGAGCAGCACCCATGAAACGGGTGGTTAGTATGCTACGTACTGAGTAAGAGAACTATGCAGCTAAGGCCAAACATATAAAACATACAACATAGCATGCATGGCATAATCACATAAGTAGCATGTAGTAATATAGATAATGAAGGCCGGCTATGGTCCGAGTAGACTCATTCTTTAGATCTCTAGTAAATATAGTTTATTCACATCATAGTCTTTATCTATCCATGTGAGTGCGGGAACCCCACAATTATAGTCGGTGGAGCGGTCATGCAGGGCAAAAATTGTCTGGCCACTATTATTCGCCGGTGGACCGGTCATGTATGGCAAAACGCTCCTGGCCACTATTATTCGCTGGTGGACCGGTCTGGCCTCGACTCACATGATGTTTCACTATAATTACTTCGTATCTTTCCCGTGTCCTATCATCATTATGTTTGGTTTGTTGAGCACAGAAAGCCCCACTATTATAGCCGATGGAACGATCATGCAGGGCAAAATGCGCCTGGCCACTATTATTCGCCGGTGCACCAGTTTGGGCCCGACTCAACAATCTTTCTCTTTAAATGATTAGTATTTTATTCAGGTCTTATTCGGTAAGCAATTGATCATTGACATGCATGTCACCAGCCTTCTAATTCTATCCTCCCGAGAGGGCCCGTCCCATATCTTGGGACTCTTGCACCTCTTATCACGCCCCGATATCCATTCCCCTCTACACTTACACATAATGAAAGCCAACTCCTAAGGGTGTGGGTTAAGGCCTAACACCTCGTGACATCAAACTTCACCCACTATCACCCTTTAGGGTTTCCCTTGAAACCCTAATTGGACCTATGTGGCCCAACTTCCTCTTACTTTACTACCATTAATTCATTTATCGTCCAACACCTCATCTCATTTAGATTCAACTCCAAATCATATCACTTTACTCATTGATTTCGCAGGTGATCAAAAAACTCTAATTGGCCACTCCAAACCCTAGCACATTTCTTCCCCCACAAGTAATCTCTCTACTTTTCACCTAACATTACTTACTTCCCATAGCACCCATACTCATCCCTCATATAATAAATTTCCACTCTTAACCCATACTCCACTCTTCCTTAATTGTTCCTACTTCCACATTTTCCCCTATATTAGGGTTTCCTCCCAAACCCTAATTAAGTCCCCTATACACCCTTACACCAACCTACGTACTATTTTTCATCCAAAGTTTCCGATCAATCCACAACTCTCCCCTTACCTTACTTACACCCTAAAACAACTTTTCTCACGTAAAGATCCTTCCCATGCAAACTCCATCCACCCTATGTAAACCCTAGAAATTTCCCATGCAAAGTTCACATCCCTCATTTATTTTAACCACAATCTCCTTTTAATTTTTCCCTCATGGATCATGAGGTAATTAGGTCAGTCTCATGTTCCCCTTTAGTCAACTCACTTTGTATTTTCTCCCTTTTTATCCTTTCACCCCACATCATATTATTAACATCCTAGCATGCATGTCCTAGAGGGTCACATCATATAATATCATAAACACAACAGAACAATCATTATGCACATGTCATAAGGAATTCATATAAGCATACCTCAACTCCAAGCTGCGCTACAAGTAATTAGTCATTAAAATCATAAAGTACACAACATGGCATAATACATGGCACACAAGGCACATAACACACATATAATTGTTCTTAGCCACATCCTTACCTAATACGACACTAGTCTTGTAGCACGTTCCTACGCCTCCTCAGGGTTTTGACTTGATTCGCCTATAAGAGGAAAAACTATGGATTAACTTCCCCCTAACCAAAATTACTATTCTTCCTACCTCACCCCTATCACAACTTACTATTAGGGCTAATAATAATAATAATACCTTTATAAGTAAAAGTAGGGTTATTATTCCTAAGGTAGCTAATCATGCTACTACTAATAAAAAATAGGTCTTAATAGCTAAAAAAATTTAAGTAATTATAATAATATTTATATTATGAACAGTAATAGTTTCAATATTACTAATAATGATAATAGTAGTAGTGATAGTAAGGTTAGTGGTATATAAAATATTAACCATAGTGACAAGGTGATAATAATAATAATAATAATAATAATAATAATAATAATAATAATAATAATAATAATACTAATAATAATAATAATAATAATAATGTTAAAATAATAATACTAAAGTTATAGGCCATTAATAATAATAATAATAGTTATAAATATTCTGAAGTTAGGTTAAATAATAATAATGATAAATGTAGTAGTAGTAGTAGTAGTAGTAGTAGTAGTAGTAGTAGTAATGATGATGATGATGATGATGATGTTAAAATAATAATACTAAAGTTATAGGCCATTAATAATAATAATAATAGTTATAAATATTCTGAAGTTAGGTTAAATAATAATAATGATAAAGGTAATAATAATAATAATAATAATAATAATAATAATAATAATAATAACATTACGAATAATACTAATAATACTACTAAAAATAACTAACATTTGTATCAAAAGGGTTTAGGGGTTGGGGAGTTTAGAGGACCACCTAGGAATGGTGGTGGAATTGGCGGCGGCGATAGCGATGGAGGTAGAAGAGAGGTGGAGAAATGGTGGTGGAGGGAGGAGAAAGGAAGAGGAGAGGGTGGCAGGGAAAAATGAAGGTACGAGGAGGTAGAGGGAGCTCCCCTGGTTGTTTTGGAGGGTAGAGGGGGTGTTGGAAGCGGCAGGACTGGCGGAGGGCGGTGGTGCGAAGGGCGGTGGGGCTCAATGAAGGGCTGATCGGGGAAGGGACTTTGTATGGCCAGGGTGGCTCATGTAGAGTAAACCGAGGGAGGAGAGAGGCTTATTTTGGTAGAGGGTGATGCAGGGAAGGGTTCCGTGGGTGGCTCGGGCAGCGACGATGGGTGGCGACAACGGGGTGTTTGTTTAAACTAGAGGTGACGCAATGGCAGGTTTTTCTAGGCTGCGAATCCAAAAGGTTCGATGTTGGTTTCCTTGGTGGTATTTATAGGCCAAAAAGGGGGGAGAACCAAGAGAGGGGACAGAGGAAGGTAGGGGTAGGTGTCGTAGGCACGCCGGCTGGCGGTGGCAGGCCGACGCAGGTTTGCCATGGCAGGGCTGCATTCAGTCAGGGAGAAGAAAGGGGGTGGGGGTCGGCACGAGCGAGGTGAGAGGGAGGTCGGTCGGCCGAGGAGGGATAGGCAAACTGTCGGGGGAGAGAGAGAGAAGGTGGGTAGGCTGCGCAGGTGGTTGGTCGTCGTAGGGGGTGGGCTACGAGTTGCAGCGGGGCGCAAGGAAGAAGGGAAAGAGAAAGAGGGGCTAGACCGAGCCGGTTTGGGGGAGAAAGACAAGAAAAAAGAAAGGGAGGGGTGGACCGACTGGGGCGACGGGCGAAGGAGGAAGAGTCAGGCGGGTTTGGGCTGCGCTAAAGGGAAGGGGGGAGAGAGGCTGGGTAGTGTGGGGAAGCTGGCCCACGCCGGGGAGAAGAGGGGAAAAAAAGAAAGGAGAATGAGGGAGAGAAAAAAAGAAAAAGGAAAAAGGAAAAAAAGGGAAATTAGGGGGAAAGTAGATAAAATAACTTATGGGAAATAGGTTGTAGTATTTTTGGTAGATAAACAAAATTTAATATTTTAACTTAATATATTTTAATATATTGGTTTAAAAAGTAAATTTTAGAAAATATTGGTTTGAAACATTATTTAAATAAAATGAGCATGATAAAATAACAAATTATTTATTTTAATTTATTAAATATTCACATATAATTTTATATACTCGAAAATCCACAAAATAATTAAATTTAATGAATTTAAAAGGAAAAATCCTCAAAATAATTAAATTAAATAAGTTAAAAAGCTAAGTTATCCCAAATAAAAGTGATTTATTAAATTATAGACTTTGAAAATTTTAGGGGATTACACCTACTGTTATACGTCAATACACACCCTAACCCATGCTTAGAAGCATCACTGTAGACTTTAAATCCCTCATATCCCACTAATAGAGTTAGAATAGGTGTTGTAGTCAGATATTTCTTCAATTCTTGAAATTCCCCTTCACAAGTCTTATACCAGTGAAACTTGATAGTTTTCTTCAATAGGTTTGTCAGAGGATGGGCAATCCATGAGAAATTTTGAACAAAGCATCTATATTAACCGACTAGACCCAAGAAGCTATGAATCTCTAGCACATTAATCAAGGCCTTCTATTTTATAACTGCCATAATCCTTACTAGGTCTATAATCCCCTTAAATTTTAAAAACCTATAAATTAATAAATAACTTTTATTATGGATAAATTAGCTTTTAAATTTATTTAAATTAATTATTTTATGTATTTTGAATATATAAAAGTGGATAGGAATATTTAATAAATTAAAATAAATATTTTTTTATTTTATCATATTCATTTTATTATAATTTTTCAAACCAATATTTTACTAAAATTATCCTTTTTGAACCCATATATTTAATTATATTATATAAATTTATTATCCAAAAATATACACTCTATTATTTTATCAATTAAATTATTATAATTTCCCCTATTTTTTTCCTTTTCCTTTTTCCCTTTTCTTTTCTTTCTCCTTTTTCTCCTTTTTCCTCCTTTTTTCCTTTTTCCTTTTTCCCGGCTTCGGGCCGCCAGGCCAGCCTCTTCCCCTCCCTGCACGCTAGGCCATAGGCCCGTTTCTTCCCCTCCTCTCCCCCACCGCCACCCCCCGACGCGTGCGTCAGTCCAGACCAGCCCTCTTCTCTCTTTCCTTTCTCCCCCTACCCGGGCCGACCCAGTTCTTTTTTTCCCTCCACGCCCAGCCTCTCCCCTTCTCCTTCCTTCTTCTTCTCCTTCTTGTCTTCATCGTCCAACCCCGACCTACCCTCAATGCTATGCCCGACCACCGAGATGCCCTACAGCTGCCACCACTGCAACCATCCCTCTCTCCCTCTCTCTCACCCGTCCTTTTCTTCCCCATTTTGGACCCAACCAACCCTGCACCCCCAACCCGCATGGCCCTTCTTTCCTCTTCTTCCCTTCCCTCTCCCTGCCACCCTACCACCCTACACACTGCCACCCGATCATCCACCTACTACCCTCTTCTCCCTCTTCTTTTTCTTCTCCTTAAGAGCCCTTTCCTACCCCATTATTCTTGGAGCCCTTCCTTCCCCGATTCTTTCTCTCTTTTTCTTCTCCTTCCACTTCCATCCCTATTTTGCACCGCCACCTATATCCTCTGCTTCCACCATTGCACCGACCCCCTGCACTACCCCTTGCCACCCTCTACCTCACCCTACACCACCACAACACCCCCTCAAGCCCCCTGCAGTCCCTTCTTCCTCTCCTCTTCTTTCTCCCTTCTTTTTCTCCCTTATCGGCAACCTCCCTACAAACCCTCCGTCCATCACCGTCCTACCGCCACCCGAGCCACCAAGCCACTCCCTACAACTTCCTCTACCACCCCACACCTTTTTTTAAACAAACCCCATTACCCCTTTATTTTCCTCCTCCCTTTTCGTTCCTTTTTAGCCTCGTCCACTCCTGCAACCCACTTTTTAGCCTTGCCACCGCCATCGTCGTCACCCTTTGCCGCTGCCAACCTATCCTCGACCACCACCTAGACCCCCTCCTCACTCCTACACCCTTTCTTTGCCCTAAATCCTCCCTCACCTGCCCTCTTTCCTCACCCTAAAACCCTATCCCGAAATTGGCTCCCTCTTCCCCCTTTCATGCCATTTTTGACCCTCTCCCTCATTTCTTTGCATGCAACTCATGTTGCATGAGCAGATAAGTTGCTGCATTTATTGGTTTATTTGGTTAATGATTTTAAGTTATAATAATATTTAAGTTAAGTTTTTCATTAATTATGTTTATAAAGTCTTATTCTTTTGGTTTTCTTATTTCTAATGTGATAAATATTGATATTATTTTTAGGGATTGGTTTTGCTAGTCAAAGCTTGAATCTTTAATCGAGATATCGGTAAGGTTCGATTTTTGCAGGAATTAAAGTAATCGTTAAACCCCACTTAAATGCATGGATAAACGTATGCTAGCACATTAGGGTTCTTAATATGTTATTTTGTATGATATACATATTGTTTAACATATTATATGTAGTTGCTTATATTGATTGATAAAAAAAAGGAAAGCATGATAGTTTATATGCTACGTGTGGAATTATTGCTTAAGAAAAGAGTTTGGTTATAAATGAAAAATGTTAAATACTTATACATGATGTGTTATGTTAGTGTGACCATTAATGCATGAATACTATTATTGTGATCCCTGGGGGTATTTTAGGAATATGTCTTATGTAAGAATATGGCCTAATATGTATGGGTGCTAATGAGCATTAGGTTGAAATATAATAGTGGTAGAGTTGGATGATGAGAATGGAGCATAAATATTATTATTTTATGTAATGATAGTAAATTAATAAAAGTGGTGTAATAAAGGGGTAAAATGGTAATTTTATAAGTAAAAGGGTATTATGGTAATTTTGAAAGTAAGGGGGAAAATGGTAATTTTAGAAGTAAATGGTACAAGGGCAATTTTGGAGGCGAAGGGTAAAATGGTAAATTGTAAGTAAAAGGAGTATTATGGTAATTTTGGAAGTAAAGGGTAAAATAGTGATTTTGTGAGTAAAGGTATAAAATAGTAATTTTATAAGTAAAATGGTATTATGGTAAATTGGAAGTTAAGGGTATTATAGTAATTTTAAAAATAAAGGGGCAAAAATGGTAATTTTATAAGTAAAAGGATAAAATGGTAATTTTATAACTAAAGGGATAAAATGGTAATTATAATAATGGAGAAGAGCAATATAGTAATTTAATAATGGAGAAGAGAAATTTAGTAATTTAACCACTTAAAGGGTAATTTGGTAAGCATGATCATAGAATAGAGCAATTTGGTAATTTAACCAACCAATGGGTAAATAGGTAATTATGATAACGAAGAAGGGTAAATTAGTAATTATTAAAATGAAGAGAGGTAATTTGGTAATTTAATCAACTAAAGGACAAATTGGTAATTATGATAACGAAAAAGGGTAAATTGGTAATTATGATCACGAAGAAGGGTAATTTAGTAATTATTAAAATGGAGAAAGGTAATTTGGTAATTTAATCAACTAAAGGACAAATTGGTAATTATGATAACACAGAAGTATACTATAGTAATTATGATAATGAAGAAGGGAAATTTGGTGATTATGATAATGAGAAGGACAATTTTGTAATTCAACCAACTAAAGGGCAATTTGGTAATTTAACCAATTAAAGGAAAAATTGGTAATTATGATAATGAAGAAGGGCAATTTGGTAATTTATCCAACTAAAGGGCAATTTAGTAATTATAACAAATGAGAAGGACAATTTGGTAATCTAACCAACCAAATGGGAATTATGATAAGTGTAACAATTATGAAGGGTGATTGGTGACTAATAAGTGTGGGAGATAGCTTGGTAACCCAAACCAAGTAAAGATGTGGTTAAGAACAACTATGTGTGGGTCACGTGCCTTGTTACCATGTGTTATGCCATATTGCGTACTTTACTTAATGATTAATCATTTGTAGCGCTACTTGGAGTGAAGGTATGCTTATGTGACTTCCTTATGGCATGTGGATGATGATTATATATATGTTGTGCGTATAATGTTATATGATGTGACCATCTAGGACATGCATGCTAGGATGTTTAATAATAGGATATGGGGTGAAAGGATAAAAAGGAACAAATGGGAATTGAGTTGACTAAGGGGACATGAGATTGACCTTATTTTCTCATGATCCATGAGGGGGAAAATAAAAGGAGGTTATGATCAAAATGAATGAGTGATGTAACTCTTGCATGGGAGATTTCTAGAGTTTTCATGGGGTGGATGGATCTACATGGGATGATCCTTATGTAAGAAAGGTGCTAGGGTTTGAGTGGCCAACTAGGGTTTCACGGTCACATGTATAATTGGTGAGTAGAGTGGTAGGATTTGGGTTGAATCTAAATGAGGTGAGGTGTTGGATGATAAAATAAAGGTTGGGCCACATAGGTCTGATTAGGGTTTCAAGGGAAAACCCTACAAAATGGTGGTGAGATAATTTGAATGTCATAAGGTGATGGGCCTTATCCCACACCCTTAGGAGTTGGGTTTTAGTTATGAGTAAATTTGAGGGGGAATGGATTTCAGGGTGTGATAAGAGGCCTAAAGGTCTCAAGATATGGGACGGGCCCTCTCGGGAGGATAGAAGTAGAGATCGGTGACATTCATATCAAGGGTGAAATACTTTCAAATAAGATATGAATAAGACACTAACCACTTAAAGAGGAAGATTATTGAGTCGGACTCAGACCAGTCCATCGGCAAATAATAGTGGCCAAATTTTTTTTCCTACATGATTTTTAATTCACTGGCTATAATAGTGGGGTTCCTGCACTCACATGGATATATATAAAACTCATGAGAATATTGAATAATGATAGACTAATGGCTTAAGGCCTAGAAGTATTGATTATACATTATGACCTATTAATATCTTATTGACTTGTTAAGTATGTGAATGTATGGATGTAAATATTATGTACACACCTGTCATTGTGTATGATTATAGTATTATATCATATGTTACATTGCGGGCATGCTTTTAAGTGTATTTTTAAAGGGTTACTTGGTACCATAGTACTTAAGGGTTCCATTCGTGGGCCCCCTACCTATTCAATGGGCAGTATCCCTTATAGGTCCTTTTTCAGGAGCTATTCAAGTGGGTAATGAGAAAGAGCATAAGGTTTATCCGGAATCCTTTAGGGTTCACCTCTCTCTCTCTTAACTCTTGGTTTTAATGTAACTTGTATTCTTGTAACCACCATCGGTGGATTCTATTCTTGTAAATGGTTTACTACGCTACTCTGATTTAATTATGGTTTGAGTTCTAGTAAATTGTATTTTACACTTTTAGCCTTAGCACTCGGTACTGAAACGGTAGGAGTGAACGGGTCTGGTACTAAGTGTGGTGGTAATATCCCAAGAATTCACAGTCTTGTATTTTTCTCCCACTAACTCTTTTAAATGAAACAAAACTTTTTAATAGTGAATTTTGGGGGTGTTATAGGGTCAATTATGAATTTCTCAACTGATACTATGTGTCTCAAAAAAAGCCACTTAGGAAATCCAAAACCCACACTAAGATAGCTTAGCGCACAAGCGGTGCTCCTAAAGGAGAGATAGTTTAGTGCAATAGTGTTGTTCATGCTCTTCCTTTCCTCAAGAGTACACCAAAATATCATCAATGAACACTACAAAGAACTAGTTGAGGAATGGCCATCAAATCTATAAAGATAGCAGGTGCATTGGTGAGCTCAAAAGGAATCACCGTGAACTTATAATGCCCACACGAAGTCCAAAATGACATTTTCATGATGTAAACATCTACAATGCATAATTGGTGATATCCTGATCTCAGGTTAACCTTGGATAAGATAGTACCACCCTGTAGTTGATTAACAAGGTTGTTGATTCTCGGAAGTGGATACCATTTTTTTACTGTCAACTGATTCAGCCCTTGGTTGTCAATGTAGAGATGGAGGCTCCCATCCTTCTTCTTTATGAATAGGACGGGTGCTTCCCACATAGATATACCAAGTCGGATGTATCCATGGTCCAGTAACTTTTCTAGCTAATTCTTTAGACCCTTTAACTCTACTAGTTCCATCTGGTAAAGGGCCCTTGACACAAGTTCAGCCCCTTCCACAAGGTCGATGGTGAATTTGATATCAAGTATCGATGGTATATTTAGGATCTCCTTCAAAAACACAATGGGGAAATCTCAAACAACAGGAATATCACCTAAGGCCGCAAGATCCTTGTTCAACTCCAGGACACTATACAGGTATAGTGGGTACCCATTTTGGATCAATGAGTGCAGTGTGATAGTAGACACCACCTTAGTGGTGGGTTTGGGTTTGGATTTCCTATACGACACTTTAGTACCCTTTGAGCCTTTAAACACTACGTGTTCCTGTGCATAGTCTATCCCTATGTAGTATCTTTAGAGCATATCCATCCCTGATATGACATCAAAGTCCCATAGATCCATTTCGATCAAGTCCATTAGGAAGCCTACCCCACCTATCACTAAGGCCATCTCTGAGTAGAGCCTAGTGCAATCCATCCTATCTCCTAAGGGTAGCATCATAGATATGTCTACTCTAGCATATGGTGAGAGTTCAACCCTAGCAACAAACGATGTAGACACGATTGATAAGGAGGCACATAAATCGCATAATACATGAACTAGTAGCGAAAAGATGTTAAACATATCCATAACTACATCCAGCTGCCTATCAGCCTCTACCTGGCTAATGATGTTCAAGTGTTTACTTGAATGACCACCCTAATATCTCCCTTGATATCCTTTGGTACTCTAGGCTTGACCACCTCTCTACTTTGCCTCTCGGCTTTATGTACCAACTAGGGTAGGTGCCCTTTGCTAAGACTATAGAGGCGGTGCCTAGTAGGTATGTTGCTAGTAGGCCTGCTACTGTGTTATCAAAGGTCTTCTCTATTGGAACTAATATCCCTAAGGCTAATTAAAGCTTCTCTAGTTTTGGCACTCGAAAAGTTAGCGGCCTGATCTGCCCCAAATCTTACAACGCAATGGTCTGCTACCACAATCACATCCTGGGTGGTTCCTACGACAACATCTATAGGAAAAACACCTCGGTGGCTCCTAGTTCCTAATTGGACCCCTCTACTAATGTCTTGAGTGTTTGCCTCCTCAAGGCTAGGTCCTAATTCTAGAACCCTAAGTCTTTGGCCTCCTCTTACCTAGGATAGATGCTTGCTCCTCGACCATGGTGGTTGTAATGCATGCTCGCTCATATAGAGTTACCAAATAAGGGAAAGCCGCTACCCCCATTATCCAACAAATACTGAAATGGAGCCCCTACTCAAGCTAATAGGCCACGATTGACTCACTCACTACTATGCCTAGGGCAAAACTAAAAAATCTTGGTGAACTGGGCCTAATATGGCCTCTCTATCATGCCTCCCTGGGTAAGGTGCATAAATTCCTCAAGCTTATCCCTTTTCAATCTCTCTAGGTAGAACTGAGCATGTATGGTGGCCTTAAAAGCCTCCTAAGACATCTATGGATTGACCCAAGTATGACACTTGACCCACCAAACATCTATAACACCTGTCAAGAAGAATTCCACGATGATAGACTAACAAGTCGGGGGTAATCAACTACCTCAAAAGTGTAGTACATATCTCGAATCCACTCCTCCAAAATCATAGGGTCCTCCTCACTAGCATATAGTGGAGGGTGGTGTCCAGTGACCCTCTAGAGTCAATCCACCCCAACACCCTCCTGATGATGAAGTGGGGGTGGGGGTGGCAGCTGAATCTAGGGTTGGCACTGTTTGAACTCCATGAAGGCCTTAAATGCCTCCTCAAGGTGCCTAACCAGTCTGTTAATCTTATTTAGCTAACTACAAAACAAGAGATGGGTTAGCTCTAAACCTTTAAGTTCAATAAATACCATTCACACATCCCCCCCCTTTGGGGGTTTCCTAGGCTATCCATTATGTCTCCTCACCGGTGGATATGGGTCAGTTGGAAAAATTAAAAATTTCTAAGGTACAAAAAACCATTTTGAAAAGTCTAGGAAAACCTTGTTATGACCAAGTTTTTTGAAAATAAATCATGGTTATCCCTTAAACCATTAATTTCATATCCCATTCCCCTTTATTCCTCACATATGATAACAATTGGATCCTAAAGTTACCCCTTAAACCCTAGTTTGGCCCAAATGGGCCTAACCCTTTCTCTACTACTTAGTTATCCCCAAACATCCACAACCAAGCATATGTTACCATGATTATACATATCTTAAGGTTTTATAGCCTAACTCCTTCATTTTTCACATGTGATAACAACCTCCCTAATGGACTCCTCTCGAAAATGATAATTTCCCTTTAATTGTTGTATCCACTCCTACTTATGCCACCTAACCATTAGAATTAACACACAATCCCCACAAAGCATATTCACCATTATAGTTTAGAGGCACAACTCAACTCCCCTATTTCCTACATGTGATAATGACCTACCCCTACCATTTTGTACTGCCAAAACCCTTACTCCACACACTTAGTACTCTCCCATCCCTTAGCATCTAAGAACTACCCCATTTTTTGCCAAGCTACCGAACAATACCATCATCATCTCCCCGACATGCATCCTTAGCAACCATCACACACTTAGTCACCCCTAAACATAACCCATACTAGGTTTGACTCGCCTCATGTATAGTCAACCCTCTCCATGCATAACCTACCCTAATCCACTTTTATAATTACCATAATTATTATTTAACATCTTCCAAATGATATCTGACTAAATTTTTTCCCTAGGGATTCCCCATACACCATTTTTTACAATATTGACTAACTTCCAAAAGTTCCAATCTTGAAGCAAGAATAACCTACGCCTCCTCTCCTATGGTCATCAGAACAATACTTAAAAATAAAAATACCTGAACTTAGGCTATCTTATCCTTTTTCTTCCTTTTCCCTTTTTTAAAAATAAAATAATAATGATAACAACAATAATAACAACAATAAATTTAATTAATGGAACTCAAAATGGAGGAAAAGGAAGTGGTGGTGACCATAAAAGGTCAGAGAAGTGGAGGGTGGTGAAGTGGTGGTGGAGACACAAGGTAGGGAGTAGTATTTTTGTTGGGAGAAAGAGTGGGGTTACCCTTTTGGGGGTTGATGGTGGCGTTGGAACTAAGTAGTCTAATGGGAGGGAGGTAGATCACAGAGGTGGTCATGGCAGCCATGGTGGCTCAGCCGAGAGGAAGAGAGGAGAAAAAGAGAGGAAATGGAGGAGAGAAGGTGGTTGAATGGCTGACTACACAAGTTGGGCACCTGTGTAGGGGTTAAGGTGTGGCGATAATGTAGAGAAGGGAGAGTGGGTCGGTGGTGGTGCAAGGTGGTGTAGGGTGGCTTGAATTCCACACTTTGTAGGATCAGGGAGGGGGAAGGAAAGGAAGAAGGAGGGGAATGGGGGCTCAATAGGTGTAAGGAAGGAAAAGGGGAGGATTTTGAGGGTGACGTGGCCTAACTGCGATAGTTGTGGTGGTAGAAGACTGGAATAGGGGAGGGTGATGGGCATAGGTTAACGAGGGAGAAGAGAGGAGAGAGTAATGTTAGGGGTATTTATAAGTTACAGGGGGAGAATGAGGACAAAAGAGGAAGGGGATAAGGTGGTCGGTTATACGGTGACACGGTGGTGGTAGGGCATGACGGTGTAGAGGCTAGTGTAGGGATGTGTAGTGTAGGTGTAGGGGGTGCATGTAAGGGGACTGTATAAGGGCATGCCATCATGCATGCCCTACATGGTCGAGAAGGAAAAGAGAGAGGGATATTGGCTAAGTTGTAGGGTTGTAGGTGATGAAAATGGAAGGAGGTGGATGGGCATGTGGTTTATAGGTGTGAGGTAGGAGATGGTGTGAGAAAGAGAAAAGAGGAAATAAGGGAGGGAGAAAAAAGGAAAGAAGAAAAGATAGGAAGGGGTTAGGCCATCGCCGGAGGGATAAATAAAAGGGAAGAGGGGAAAGGAGTTAGGTAAGTCCGAGGAGAAAGGATGAGGCCACTTAGGCCAGCTATAGTGAAGCTAGGTGGGGAAGGAAGAAGGAAAAAAAGAAGAATAAGGAAGAAAAAGAAAAGAAAAAGAAAATGAGGAAGGGAAAAAAAAAAGAAAAGAAAAAGAAGAGAAAGAAAAATGGAAAAGGAAAAAAGAAAAAGGTTGTGGGATTTTTAGGTTAAATTTTTGGGGAATTTATTGGAAATTATAAAAATAATTAAATTTTTTTAAAATTTATTTTAGGATTAATAATTAAAATAATGTCTTAGAATTAGGCTAGATAATAAATTTTAATCTCATATTATTATTATTATTATTATTATTATTATTATTATTATTATATGTACATCTATTTTACTTTGTTTGTTATTTTATTATTTATTACTATATAAAATTTTGGTGTATTACAATGACTCTTATTTAGAGTATATTGAGGGTGACGGCATGGGCCATTAGTAGGCCATTGCTCGGGGTTAGAGGTTTATGATTGTGCCTAAGATTTAGGTTAACTGGTTATTAGTATTTTACTCACTACGTTGGGATGTTTTTATATTTATAGTTATATAAACTTTTAGCTTAATTTCCTATATTTCGTTTTGTAAAACTATCAAGTTCATTCTATCTATAACATCTTTCTAGTCTTTATAATTTTATATTGTCACATAAATTGTATGATTATGCATTCTTTTGTTTCTTATTTCATTTTGCCTTGCATCAGGCATGGGTTAGGTGATGATGACACCTCTTTCATAGTTTTTGTGGTGGTAATATTCTTCGGATTTGTATTTCAAATGATTTTTCATTGTCTTAAAATCAAAATTTTCTAGTTCAAAAATTGGGGGTGTTACAAATTGGTATCAATGCTTATGATTTTAAATCTTGAAGTTGTTTTGCAAAATGAATTTCATTCGTTTCATTCGAACTAGTAGAATCTAATTTAGTCTATGAGGTAGCGTTGGTTTGAGCTAGGAGTTGGCCTTAATTTCATAGAATGGGACTAACTTCTGGCCTTAGGTGTAATGTACAACCTTCATGTGTACTAATGTTGTAGTTTCTATTCAATTCTTTTCTAATGTGGCTTAGTATTCTAGGGTTTTGATGGCTATGAATCAACATCTTGAGCATTTCTTGGAGACGATTAGAGTGTTCATGGTGTGACATATTCAACATAAGGAGGCTCCGCAACTGCTACCACCACCTCCTTTTTTTCATTGCTGTCACTAGAGGATTAGCTTCATTAGGTTGATCTTCATTGCCCTTCAGTCTTTGACGGTCAAGAGGATTCGGATGTGTTGGAGCACTAGCTGAGGGATTTTGAGCATATTTTTAAGGCATGTGGGTGCTAAGAGAGTAGGTAGGTGGATGTCGAGGTATTCCATCTGTGGGGTCATGCTAACGGGTGGTGGAGAGGTCAGCAGTTGTGGAGAGCCACTACAAATCAGTGGGAAATCTTTATTGAGATGCTCAGGGCTTGGTTCTATCATACTCGCCTAAGGATGAAAAAGTACGACAAGTTCATGGTGTTGCATCAGGGGATGTCTTCTTTAGAGAAGTACTACAATCGTTACTTGGAGCTAGTCCACTTTACTCTAGAGGTTAGCACTGATAAGATGATGAAGGTACATCGTTTCTAGATAGGGTTGAGTTTGAGGATCTAGGAGGTGCTAGTGGGGACTTGAGCACAAGACCTATAGGCTTTTACGATTATGCCTTAGAGAAATCAGTGCTTGCTCAGGCCTGTAGTGCCTAGGTAGGGGCTAAGTTGAGGTTTAACGGCAGTTAGTGCCATAGGGGAGAGAAGAGGTTTTAGACCTTAGGCAATCATCAATTTGGAGCAGTATCTTACTTTAGAGGGTAGTTGAGTCAGCCAGGTGTGTGGCGTTTTATCTATCAATGGTGTGATAAGAACCACCTAGGGAAGGATTATGTTGGGCAGTTGGTTTAGTGCCATGGTTATGGCCAGTTGGGGCATCATCGGTTTGAGTGTTGTACCATCGAAGGTAGTTCTCTACAAGGGCAAGAATGTTCATAGGGTATAGTGGCACAGACACCGCCATTTTAGAGAGTACAACCAATTGATAGTGGAGCTAACAGGATTGCTCCACATCAAAGAATGTAGAGGCCCCGTTCTTTTCAGCAAAGGTAAGACTTAGACAGTGCTACATGACCACCTCCAGGTAGTGCCCTAAATGTGATGAGCCGCTCAAAGGTTGATTGATTTCATCACGGGTACGTTCACATTTTTTTCATTTCCTAATTATGTGTTGTTTAACTCAGGTCCTTCATATTCCTTCATGTTTATCGCTTTTGTAGCTAGGACAACTATAGGTCCTTTTAATAGGGTAGAGGCTTCTGTTGTGCTCTCGTCTGGGGATAGACTTCCATATTCTAGGGTTTATAGAGATGTGGCCTTAGTTGTTAGTAGGATCAAGCTTGTAGTAGACCTCATAGAGCTTGAGCTTTGGGACTTCAACATTATCCTTAGAATGGATATGCTCATATGATATTGGGCATTGATTGATTGTGCACAAGAGCGTGTGGCTCTTAAGGGACCACAAGGTGCTAGGGTCTCTACCAGAGATGCAAGCCTAGGCCCATAGTCAAGATGGTATCCACAGTA
The DNA here is from genome assembly GCA_030549775.1 of Tamarix chinensis. Taxonomy (NCBI): domain Eukaryota; kingdom Viridiplantae; phylum Streptophyta; class Magnoliopsida; order Caryophyllales; family Tamaricaceae; genus Tamarix; species Tamarix chinensis. Next base: position 30,367,826 of record CM060171.1, on the reverse strand, counting down.
GTACTTAGTATGCTAGTGTAGAAAGGGTACCCGCTCTTCTTATGTAGTGTTCAAGATTTGGATGCCAAGGAGCCATCAGTTGAGGAGATGCCAATAGTGTGACAGTTGCCAAATGTGTTTCCCAATGAGCTATTGGGGATACCGCCAGTGCATGATATAGACTTCATGATATACCTTCTACTAGGGATAGAGCCACTATCAAAGGCACATTATTGTCTGGCATTAACTAAGATGGTAGAGTTGAATACTCAGTTAGAGGAGTTACTTGAGAAGGGGTATATTCATACAAGTATATGACCTTGAGGAGCACCAGTCCTTTTCATGAGGAAGAAGGATGGTAAGTTTAGGCTTTTCATCGATTATCGTGGCTTGAACCATGTTATGGTGAAGAACCATTATCCTTTACCATGGATCAATGACCTCTTTGATCAGTTGGGTGGGGCTATAGTTTTTTTCAAGATAGATCTCAAATTAGGGTATCATTAGCTAAGGATTACTGAGAAGGTTATACCAAAGATAGCTTTTAGGATGAGGTATGGCTATTATGAGTTCACCATGATGTCCTTTGGACTCGCGATTGCACTAGATGTGTTCATGACACTCATGAACTGCATCTTCCAGCAAAATCTTAATCTGTTTGTTTTGGTATTCATTGATGAAATTTTGATTTATTTGTGGACTTGTGAGGAACAAAAGGAACACCTTTAGTAGGCTTTGGAACTATTGAGGAATCATCAGTTGTACCCCAAGCTCTCAAAGTGTGAGTTTTAGTTGGACTAGGTAGATCTCCTTGGTCGTGTCATTTTGAGGAAAGGTGTGTTAGTGATCCTTCTAAAATCCGAGTAGTGTCATAGTGGACTGTAACTACTAAAGTCAAGGAAGTTCATAGTTTTCTAGGGTTAGTAGGATACTATAGATGGTTCTAAGATAAATTATCCTTTGACTACCTTGTTGAAGAAGATGACATGCTTTCTTTGGAATGATAAGTGAGTAGAGGATTTTGAGGAGCTCAAGAGGAGTTTGACTTCAGCTCTAATACTTACGATACCATTAGGTATGGAGGGATTTGAGGTGTATAGTAATGCATCCAAGTTTGGTTTAGGGCGCATGTTGATGCAACAAGGAAAGGTAGTGGCCTATGCTTCTTGATAATTAAAGGAGCATGAGCAAATCTATCTTACGCATGACCTTGAGCTAACTGTAGTGGTTTTAAGACATTACCTATATCAGGTACAATGCAAGTTCTATACAGAACATAAGAGCCTCAAGTATATCTTCATACAGTGAGAATTGAGCATGAGATAAAGGAGATGGTTGGAGTTGGTTAAGGACTAAGATTTGGAGTTAACCTACCATGAGGGTAAGGCCAACTTCATAGCAAATGCTTTCAATAGGAAGACTTCACATGCCTTGGTTTCATTGGTAATATAAGATTGTATATGGAGAGTTCATCAATAGTTGAGCATTAAGATCATTTTTCTTAGGGATATTAAGACAAGGATGAACACTTCTCTATCACCCCTGTCATCTTTGATGAGATTCGAGCTTGTCGGCCAGTATATGTCGAGCTTAAATAAATCAAGAAGGTGATGTTTGAGGGTAGAGAAATGAGATTCAACATTTTTGAGGATGCTAGCATCCATTTCCATGGATGATGGTGTGTTTCATAGGGCTGTAGGGAAATTAAGAAGATGATCCTAGATGAGAGTCATCATGAGCCTTATTCCATCCATCTTGGAGGGGATAAGCTATATAAGGATTTGAGACAGATCTATTGGTGGCCATGTGTGAAGTGGGAGGTTACAAACTTTGTGGCATAATTTTTGATGTGTTAGAAGTTCAAGGTGGAACACAAGCCTCCGGCAGGTTTATTTCAGCTATTATAGGTCCCTGAGTGGAAATGGGATAGTGTGTCAATAGGCTTCATGGTCGGATTACCTAAGATCCCTAGTGGTTTGGATTTGATCTAGGTTGTGGTTGACCAGTTGATTAAGTGAGCGGTGTTCATACCGATGAATTCAATGTGAAGTATGGAGTAGATGGCCAGTGCTTGCAGGAAACATGTGGTTTGATACCATAGTGCCTAAGGAAATTATGTCAGACTAAAATTCTAGGTTTTTATCTCCCTTTTTTTCTAAATTTACAAGGTGCTTTTAGGACACAGCTTAAGATGAGCACAACTTTCCATCCAACTAGAGATGGTCAAATAGAGTATATTATTCACACCTTAAAGGATGTGTTTTAGGCTTTCATTTTTGAGTTCCGGGGTAATTGAGAGGATCATATGGATTTGGTAGAGTTCTCCTACAATAATAGTTATCATGCAAGCATAAGGATGAAACCTTTTGAGACACTTTATGGAAGAAAGTTCCATAGTCATGCATGTTAAAGTGATGCTAGTGAGATGGTTGTGTTAGGACCAGAGATGTTAGAGGACACTAACAAGCAGAGCGAGATGATTTGAGACTGGATAAAGGCATCCAAGGATAGGCAACAGAGTTATGCATATTTGTGGAGGAAAGAAAATGAGTTTGAGGTAGGTGACATATTCCTTTTAAGAGTTTTGCCAACTAAGGGAGTGACGCATTTTGGTCCTAAGTGCAAGCCTAGACTAAGGCCCATTGGGTAGCATGAGATTTTGGATCTGGTTGGAGAAGTTTCTTACCATCTTGCCTTTCCGGTGGAGATTTTGTGCATGCATAATGTTTTCCACATATTTTAGTTGAGGAGCTTCTACTAAGGATCCTTGATTCCAAGACTTTGGAGATGCATTCAAAGATTGTTCTACTTATGAAGGTCATGTGGTCACGTCATGGGGTAGAGGAGGTCACTTAGGACTCCGAGGAGGAGATCAAGATGAAGTATCTAGAGTTTTTTACTTAGGTATGTTGCATGGGTATCACCACCTCTTTTAAGGGGGTAGTACCCTTTTCTCGTGTATTAACCCTTAGTTATTGTAATATTTTGTTTGATGGCTTAGGGTTTACTTATGTCTTGAGCTTACAACAATATGATTCTTTTGTGGTCTTTAGGGACGAAATCTCTTTTAAGAGGATAGTGTTACAACAACCCATCCCTAAATCCTTCAAATTATATTTAGAATTAGGTTGATATAAAATAAATGAGTTTTGGTTCTGAAATGGACTTGAAATTCTAATAAAAATGTGAATTTCAAGCGTATCGATCGATTAGTGTACAAAACCGGTCGACTAGTGCGCTTGGGAAATTAACATTCTTATTTTCAATAAACTAGTCGACTGGTTTGCTCAAATCGATCAACTATTTTGCTTGAAATTTTAGATCTATTTCTTATTTTCATTCGAATTTCTATCTAATGATCATGAAAAATTCTTATTTGAGTTCAATTATGCTAATAAGCATGTGTTTAGTACTCTAGGATTATTTTCACATTATTTAGATTAGTACATAATTTTAATTAGCTATAATTTCCCAAAAGGCACTTTTGGATGCAAGCTTCACCTTTTTCTTCTGCCTCACTTCTCCTTCTCTCTTCTAGTAGATGGGGATGCGAGATTAACTTTTAGACCATTTATTAACTTGCCAACCCACTACCATGCCCATTTCTGACTACACTCAACTCTTACCTCCCCATTAAGTTAGCCCTCACTTAACCTCACCAGTCTCATTCCCCTTTTCCCTGAGAATATTGACTGGCCTTGCTTGTATACTCCTCATTTCTAATCCATTTTAATTCCTCACTTGTGTTCTTACTCTCTTCTCTTTTCTCCTTATGGAAAATTTTCCTAAGTATTGAGCACCCTTCCATTTTTCCTTCTTCTTTCCTCTGCCGAAAAAAACAAAGGCTCTCTCTGATTTTCTCTTTTGATTGTGTAAGCATTGTGTTTCTTTTCCTTCTTTTGATCTTTTTTTGGGTTTTATCCTACTATCCTTAAGCAAGGAAGAATTAAGGTTGAGAAATATTGAAGATTTCAACTCTTCCCTTAACTCCTTGTTTTTGAGACAAAAGGTGGTGTTTGTGTATTTCTTCTTCTTCTTCTTCTTCTTCTTCTTCTTCTTCTTCTTCTTCTTCTTCTTCTTCTTCTTCTTCTTCTTCTTCTTCTTCTTCTTCTTCTTCTTCTTCTTCTTCTTCTTCTTCTTCTTCTTCTTCTTCTTCTTCTTCTTCTTCTTCTTCTTCTTCTTCTTCTTCTTCTTCTTCTTCTTCTTCTTCTTCTTCTTCTTCTAACTTGTCTTGGTTTTAATGAATTTTGAAAGAGGTTTTTAATGCTTTTTATTTTATTCTCTTAGGAAATAAAATTTTTCTAGATAAGCCATCTAGTAGGAGTTTTGTGCTAGAAGAATTGCATCAAGGTAGGGCATTCTTATCTTTAACATAATTAGGTCCTATGGTATATTGGGGTTCTATGTGTTAGTGTTAATATGAGTATGATCTATTTTTGTTCCATGTTATGAGCATGTGGTATAATTCTTCTCAAGTTAGTGTTGCTGAAATTTTATGATTTTAAGCATAAAAATAGGTTGCTGCATGATTTGTTTAAGTATGCATATTACCATGTGTCCATATGATTCTAAGTGTACAACACATATTTTTATGAGTGTTTTGATTTATAATCATGCTAGGATTAATATGGTAAAGTGTGGTAAAATTTGTTTTGTGTTTCATAAGTTTGGGTAGTATTTTACCTAGACTAGTCAATCAGTTCCTCGAACCCATCAACTAGTTTTACGAGTACTAGAATGGTTTGGAGTTTTAGATCGGTTGGTCACTAGATCAATCTATTGGTTTGGTAAACTAGTTGACTAGTTTTGATGAACAGTCAATGACTTGGTCAAACCCATCAATTGGTATCCCTGCAGACCAAACTGGTTGGTCTCTACTTAGACCCATTAATCAGTTGGACCAAACCAGTCGATTGGCTACTATGACCAATCAATCGGTTGGGTTTCTTATCTTTGGTATTGTCTTGGTGTAGGTATGGTATGACCAGACCAGTTGACTAGTCCGGAGGATTGATTTACTAGTTCAGCTAGAAGTCGATTGGTTTGTTGTAAAATTTTAGTGTTTCTCTTAGGCCTTTTGTGTTGATACTTCTATGTATTTACAACATTTTATTTATGATTTCAATTATGATTGACCTGATTTAATATGAACAACCATGATGGTATATGAGACTTGAATTTAGTTAAATGTAGTGTCATCTCTAAACATGTAATTGGTGGCTTTTATGCCTTGTGTTGAGTTTGTTGTCATCTTTAAGCACCCAAATGGTGGCTTTAATGCCTTGTGATGTTGTTTGGTGTTATCACTCCCAATTTGGTTATGTGTGGACTTTGTTGTGATTTATGATATCACTTATATATAAATTATTTGTTTAAGACTTCATTTGAGCCTTTTTTCTTTGGCTCTAGGGGTAGCTGCCGAGAGTTAGTGGGTGGGTTACCCTTGGTTATAATTTTCACTATGTACCTATTTCTTTCTCTACCGGGTTGCAATCGGTAGGGGGTATATGCATATCTTTGAGGTATAGGATAATACTATAGTAGGTCGGCATAGTATCAGTGTCCAGCTTGGGTGGGTGAGGTATCCCAGTACAAGTCCCCTATCACTTTGTATTTGTCTCCTTACTATAATGATGATAATGTGAGGACAACTTCTTCTTTAAAATAGGAGAACAATGTAGGAACATCTCAATCTTACTCTTCTAATGTTGGAGAATAAGAATTAGCATACTTAGAGATAGTACCAATTGTTTTTGAAGATCCTAATACTTTTAATCATTTTTATGTAACTTTTGCAAGCATTATATATGTTTGCAAGAAGATCAATCCATAAAAGATATCTTGTGTACAAGATAATGGTATTATAAGAAGTACAAAGCAACATGAGAAAAAAAAAGGCTACAACACACAAATCTTGATTACATATGATTATTCAATGTATTACATACTTAGAGTTTAGTGTAGCTTTGTTATTTTATTGTGTACTTTATAATGTTTATGGTTTTTCATTGTACTCACTATATATGTAATATAGGCATGCATATATTTGATATTTGTTAATTAAGTTAGTTAAATGGACTTGATTAATAAGGAGTAAACTAAGGCCTTAATTGTTTTACATTAAAAAAGAGAAAAAATGGTAAATTGTGTAGTTGAACGAACTATCTTACAAATCGAAAATTGTAAGGTCACTAAAGGAGGAATTCTAATATGTTTTATATTGTATGAATTGCATGTATTAATGTATTTCTATACCTCCATGATTTCCATGCAACCATGACATGTTATACTTGAGTTTTCTATTACGATATAGACATGTTGTTATGTGACTTCAATGTGTTGCATGAGACTTGCCATTTTTTAAGTAGTATGTTTTATCAGTACTTCACCGTATTGATATTGCATTTGTGTAGTCACTATGATAATCCAACTTCTGGTTTGAGGAGCAAAGGACAATTTACAAGGTTATGACTCTCAGTTAGAGTATGATGAGGGTGATGGCGTGGGCCATTGCTTGGGGTTGGAGGTTTATGATTGTGCCTAAGAGTTAGACTAACTGGTTATTAGTATTTTGCCTACTGCGTTGGGATGTTTTTGTATTTTTGATTATTTAAACTCTTGGCTAGATTTTCTATATTTAGTTTTACAAAACTATCAAGTTCATTCTATCTATAACATCGTTCTAGTCTTTATAATTTTATATTGTCACATAAATGGTATGACTATGCATTCGTTTATTTATTGTTCCATTTTACCTTACATCAGGCATGGTTTAGGTGGTGATTACACCTCTCTCATGGTTGATGTGATGGTAACATTCCCCGGTTTTGTATTTCAAATGCTTTCATATTGTATTAAAAATTAAATTTTCTAGTTGATATATGAGATTTATATGTTATTTTGCTAAGTAAAAATGTCATTTATTCCTCATTATTTTTATAACATCTAATCTTTTCTCGAGCTTTTCTCTTTTGGATAGATTTTGCAGGAAAAGATAAAAATGAAGAAATTGAAAGGAGAAATCAATGAAAAGAGAAAAGGAAGCAAAGAACACATCAAGAGATATGGAATCAATGGAAGAAAAGACTAGAAATGAAGAATATATATCAAAGGGAAGATTGTGTTGAAATTTCATGAAGAAATAATGAAGAAACAAGAAACATGGCCCCCCCGTGTTTATGAAACACGGCCCGTGTTTTTTATCAGCACACAAATTTCAGCACTTAAAAATCAGCATTTGGCAGATTTCAGCACTTAAAAATACGGGGGTCCCGTGTTTTCTAACACGGACCGTGTTTCTCTCAACTTCTGTAACCGTTCGCGCAACGTTTCCCCGATATATTTCTAAAGTTTGAACATTCGAAAGGGTGGTTCGGGGGAGTTCGAGAATGGGATTTTCTCTTTCTATCTATACTCTCTAGATACCACATGTAATTTGTAATTCCAATTCTCTTTCTCTCCATTGTATTCAATTAAACAATCAACAATCTGCAATTCAATTCGATAAGTTCTTCTCCATTCCTCTTTTAATTGCAAGTTTTGATTTTTGATTGAATGCAATTCAATTCTCTTTGTTGCATTATTATTTTTCTTGTGTTTGGTGTTTCATTGTTAATTTATTTATAAGCATTGATGTTAATTATAGATTATTGCATTTAATTGTGTGTTATTGAAATTATGTAGAAGGTATAAGGTAGGAGGATTTGATGACGGAATTAGGGTTTTGGATTTTGAATTCAATATTCTAGATGGAATTTAATTGAATTGATGGACGGAATTGAATGATCTCGCATCATAGATTAAGAATTTAAACTAATTAGACTGATCACCTATCTAGTTTAGATCTTAATCTACGCTAGGATAACGGAATTAATATGTAATTGTTAATTAACGTGTCCAGAGTAGCAAAAGATTAATTATTAATCTTGTCCATTAATTCTTACGATTGCATGATCCGAGCTTATGTGATTATGGTCGTAGTTGACTGCTTTCCATTCGTAATGCTGCCATTAATTGAATCTAGTGTTCTTAACCTAGGTTATTAATTGGTTAGATGATAAATTGAGAGCTTATTCAATTTATTAGAATTAAGAGAAGGCAAAGAGATGAATTATTATGAGTTTCTACAGGTCAACGTTAAATCATTTAGAATCTTTCGTTTCTCCATGATTATTTGATATCCTAATTCCATAATCAATGCCTTCCTGTCCTTATTAGTTAATTAGTGAGTACAATGTTTTATTATTTATCCATAGTTTAGATATTGATGATAGAATTATATGTTATTGCATAACCGGGGTTTTAACATCGATTACAGAATTATTGATTATATTCCATTCCTTGTGGGTTCGACTCCTTCTTGCCATATACTACGTATTTGGAAATTAGGATTTATTTATTAAATTTGTTGTGCATACGATAGTGCATCAAATTTTTGGCGCCGTTGCCGGGGAATGGCAATTATAATCTTTATTTTTGTTTTTGATGTTGTTTCTATATATATAGTAATGTGTTTGCATACATGTATCTTGTTTTCTAATTATGTATGTGATGTTGTGTTTGTTTGTTTTGTTCGTGTCTAGACAAGAAGTGTTAGATTTGATTTATTTATTCATTGGGTAAGCAAAGTAATGGGACTAAATCTTTTTACAAAGGCTATTTTAAATCATAATAAATTATTTGATCACCATCTTCCGAAACCTTAAAAACAGAAATTGAGATTCTGATAGTGATGAAGGAAGGAAAGTTAGAATGGTTAGGAATCAATCCATGCATTGATTATGAATGAGATGAAATGAAATTCAAAATTGGTGGATATAACATTGTGAGCGCTTGAGCCTATTCTTTGGATACATTGCTTATCCAAAATATATTTTTCTTTTGTGTGTGTTCTCCAATGATATGTGAAACTAGAATTTGCCATTAGTTCTCTTCAAGACTGCATAGAACTTTAGGATATTTGAAAATGATAAAGGCACTCTTCTTTCTTTGTTAGCTACAAGACCAAATAGCTCACCTTGAAAATTGTTATCCATTGCATAAACCCTTTGAGCCTAAAGCCTTATTCAATTGATCTAACCTTTATTAACAACTACTCTCCATATGCATTTTCTTTCCTTACTCTATGATTAGTGGAGCAAAAAAAAAAAATTTAAGGAGAACTTTTGTTTTGTTAAAAGGTGAAATCTAAGTATGGGGGTGTGAATATCATAAAAAAAATGGAGGAAGTAGCTAAGCATTTTTCTTCTCAAAAAAAAAATTTAAGAAAAAAAAAGAAGAAGAAGAAAAAAAGAAGAAGAATAAGAGGAGAATAAAATTTCATGTCTTTTGATGTTATTTGGTTGAATGGAAGGGTTTGAAATTTAAAAAAAAAAAAGGGGAAAGTGAAGTAAAGGAGAAGAGGAGAAATTATGATTTAATTGAAATAAATAAATTACTTCTCTAGTTCGTAGAGTCTAGCTACCATCCCAAAATTCTATCCCACCTTAGAACCCTAGCCCCATTACAACCAAATTTAAGACCTTTTGATTCTTATATACTTTAGTTCTTTTCAGTGGTGGCGAATTGAGAATAATGGCAAACATATGGGCGATCATTATCATTTGGAGAAGATTTGAGAGTAAACACATCATACCCTATACACATAAGAGTGAGCATTTTCACTTACCGAAAGTAAGCATCTACCAATATAAATTTCATTAATCTTGATCTAAATTTGCATGGTGAGATACTAACTATATTAGCTCTCATTCCCTAACCACTTGAGCATTTGATAAGACTATTCATAAGGTGTGTTAGATATGTGATCCAAAATATTTTCAACATTGTGATTTTATGATTCATAAGTGTTTTAAGTCCCAATGCATTGCTAAACTCTATGAATGAATAAATCCAATCTTATATTTCTTGTAGTTTAGGACTTATCTCATTTGTAATCCTTGATGTTTCTTTTGTGCATGACATGATGTTGCTTGAGGACAAGCAACGATTTAAGCATGGGGGTATTTGATATATGAGATTTATATGTTATTTTGCTAAGTAAAAATGTCATTTATTCCTCATTATTTTTATAACATCTAATCTTTTCTCGAGCTTTTCTCTTTTGGATAGATTTTGCAGGAAAAGATAAAAATGAAGAAATTGAAAGGAGAAATCAATGAAAAGAGAAAAGGAAGCAAAGAACACATCAAGAGATATGGAATCAATGGAAGAAAAGACTAGAAATGAAGAATATATATCAAAGGGAAGATTGTGTTGAAATTTCATGAAGAAATAATGAAGAAACAAGAAACACGGCCCCCCCGTGTTTATGAAACACGGCCCGTGTTTTTTATCAGCACACAAATTTCAGCACTTAAAAATCAGCATTTGGCAGATTTCAGCACTTAAAAATACGGGGGTCCCGTGTTTCTCTCAACTTCTGTAACCGTTCGCGCAACGTTTCCCCGATGTATTTCTAAAGTTTGAACATTCGAAAGGGTGGTTCGGGGGAGTTCGAGAATGGGATTTTCTCTTTCTATCTATACTCTCTAGATACCACATGTAATTTGTAATTCCAATTCTCTTTCTCTCCATTGTATTCAATTAAACAATCAACAATCTGCAATTCAATTCGATAAGTTCTTCTCCATTCCTCTTTTAATTGCAAGTTTTGATTTTTGATTGAATGCAATTCAATTCTCTTTGTTGCATTATTATTTTTCTTGTGTTTGGTGTTTCATTGTTAATTTATTTATAAGCATTGATGTTAATTATAGATTATTGCATTTAATTGTGTGTTATTGCAATTATGTAGAAGGTATAAGGTAGGAGGATTTGATGACGGAATTAGGGTTTTGGATTTTGAATTCAATATTCTAGATGGAATTTAATTGAATTGATGGACGGAATTGAATGATCTCGCATCATAGATTAAGAATTTAAACTAATTAGACTGATCACCTATCTAGTTTAGATCTTAATCTACGCTAGGATAACGGAATTAATATGTAATTGTTAATTAACGTGTCCAGAGTAGCAAAAGATTAATTATTAATCTTGTCCATTAATTCTTACGATTGCATGATCCGAGCTTATGTGATTATGGTCGTAGTTGACTGCTTTCCATTCGTAATGCTGCCATTAATTGAATCTAGTGTTCTTAACCTAGGTTATTAATTGGTTAGATGATAAATTGAGAGCTTATTCAATTTATTAGAATTAAGAGAAGGCAAAGAGATGAATTATTATGAGTTTCTACAGGTCAACATTAAATCATTTAGAATCTTTCGTTTCTCCATGATTATTTGATATCCTAATTCCATAATCAATGCCTTCCTGTCCTTATTAGTTAATTAGTGAGTACAATGTTTTATTATTTATCCATAGTTTAGATATTGATGATAGAATTATATGTTATTGCATAACCGGGGTTTTAACATCGATTACAGAATTATTGATTATATTCCATTCCTTGTGGGTTCGACTCCTTCTTGCCATATACTACGTATTTGGAAATTATGATTTATTTATTAAATTTGTTGTGCATACGATAGTGCATCACTAGTTCAAAAGTTGTGGGTGTTACACCAATACCACTTCCTCCAAACATTATCTTTCTACACTTTGATTAAATGTTTGGGAGCTAAGATAAGGAAATTAGGCAAGGAAAGAATAAAGTAAATTGGATAATAAATGAGGAGAATAATTGGGCTGCATTGAGTTGCTAAAACAATCAAGGAGTGGAGTTTGAGGCTCCCAAACAATGTATGAGGCTAAGAGAAAATTAAGGGAAAATAGTGGAGGATGTAGATGAAGTTGCAAGGAACAAAACCCAAAAGAAACCAAAGTGAATCATGCCAAGATTTGGTTATGGGCGCTGGGAAAAAGTGAGAAAAAATCAACTTGAGAAAACATTATTGATAGTACAAACTGGTCACAAAGGGGTAAAGAAAAAGGAAAAAAGGATGCTTGGGTGCGATTTCAAAGAAAATAATGGCTAGAAGTTAAAAAGTGCAATGCAAGAATTGAATTGAAATAAAAATAAGAGCAAGAGGTAAAAGGATGAGAGTGTAATACCCCAAATTTACCAAACCCACCACATGTGGTCGAAGTACATCAAGGGAACTTGTATTGGGATACCTCACCTACTATATCTTGAATATCTCTGCTTTACGGGCTAAAACATTGGGATACCACACCCACATAAGCAATGGACAATAAAAAGTGCTAGTGGGCTTATATTGGAATACCTCATCCACCTAAACTGGACATCGATACCATGCTGACATGTTACAGTATAATCTTATACCTCAAATGAAATGCCCCGAAAAATTCCTAATTTTAAATAGTATATTTAAATGAGGTTTGATAATAATATTTAATTAAGTAAATTATTTTATTTAAAATAAAAGGAAATTAATTAGGGAAAATCCAGAATAAATTTATAAGTATTTTTATTATGAGAGAATTTGGGTATTTTAACTAATTAAAGATTTTAATTTGGGATTTAACTAAATATATTATTTTATTTAAAATAAGAATTAGAAAATAGTTCCAAACTAATATTAATTTTATAAATAATTTAATGGAAGAAAATTAGGGTGTTTTGCTAATTAAAATGGAATTTATGGAAAACCTTTTTAAAATCCTAATTTAGCCAAAAAGGGATTTAAATATTATTTTATTTAAATATTATTATTTTTAAATATCCTAAATATTTAGGTTAATTTATTTGGGCCTAACCTAGCTATTGTTCTTTTCCTTTTTCCCTTTTTCTTTTTCTTTCTTCCTTTTTTCTTTCCTTTTTCTTTCTTTTTCTTCTTTTTCTTTTTCCTCTTCTTTTCGTCGACTGGGCCAGCCGCGGCCCAGTTCCTTTTTTTTTCTTTTCTTCTTCTTCTTCGGCACGGCCCAGCCCGCGCTGTCGTCTTGCCTCCGCCCTCGACGCTGCGTTTCGTTCCGTGTTACGCCCAAAGCGCGTCGTTTCATTTAAGCAAATTCGTACCTTTCTTCCGTCCCTCTTTACGCGGCATTTTGGTCTGTTTTATGTCGAGACACCGTGTCTCGTTAAATGAAGGAATAACCCATGCCCGAACCGCCCGGTTCTCCCCTTTTTCTTTTCTTTCCCGGCCGACCGGACCGCCTCCTTTCCTTCTTCCTTCTTCCTCCTTCCTCCTCCGTCGACGCTGCTGCAACTCTCGACCCATCAATGGCGTCTCCGGCTACGGTGATTAATACCGGCCGTTTCTTGCCTCTTTGTCTTCCTCTTAACTCCAAGAATAAATTGGAATAATTATTTGACGTTATCTCTCGCCCGTTTCTTCTCCCCAGCCTCGCGAAAATTCGAAGCAAACCAAACGTTGGCCGACCGTTTTTCGCCGCCGGCTGCCCAAATTCTCGCACCCCATAACTTCCTTCCGACCCCCAAAACCCTATTATACCATCTACCATCTATAAAAAGCCTGATTGTAGGAGTTGTGGAAGATTTTTCTTCCCCGAAACCCTCGGCGAAGGCTGCCATCCTCGAGACTTTAGACACCTCTTCTGCCGCCGTCAGCCAACCTCAGCGCCACCGAAACATTCCATTCTCTTCCCTGAAAGTTCATCTAATTAACTAAACCATTTTCACCTCTCTATTCTTCTTGTACGAGCCTCAATAACCATGCAAAGTTGGCTGCTCGTTTCGCCGGAATTTTGACCCCGAAATCTTAAACCACCTTCCGCCGCCATGCGCCGCCACCTTTGGCTGCACCACCACCATCATTTTGTCCCTCTCCTCCTAGGCAACAATAAACACCTCTTATATCACCTCAATTCTCCCTATCTTTTTCCCAACATCCATCTTTCCCTCTTTTCTTCTATTTTTCCGGCCACCGCCGCCGCCGCCGTGAACCACTGCCGGTGCCGCCTATCCCCACCAGCCTAAGGTTGAACCCTAGACCCTCTCAACCATTTTCCATATTATTATAAGCCTTTATTTAATTTATTTCAATTATTTGCATATAAATACCATTATTATTATTCTTAATATTTATATTCTTAATATGTTTTATTATTATTTGATATAAAATTTATGCTGAATTGTACTTGCAGGGTGGAGAGTGGTAATAAAATAATTTTATTGTTAGTTTCGAATTTTAAGTTATTAATTGAATTATTATAGGATTATTATCATTATTATTATTATTATTATTATTATTATTATTATTATTATTATAATTATTAGAATAATTATTATTAACGTTTTATTATTTATTCTGGAAAATCTTAGACCCTAATTTTGTATTAACATTTGCACTTATTTATTTGAGTATTATTATTTCTACTGTTCTTATAACCATTAATAATAATATTATCATTATCTTTATTATTTTAATATTATTATATATGTTAGTAATTTTATTATTAATATTAAATAAGTGTTAAGTCATTAGTTATAAGTAGGGTCGAAACCCCACTTTAAATTTTAAAGCTAATAATAATAATAATAATAATAATAATTATTATTATTATTATTATTATTGCAAATATTTTACCATTAGTATTGTTATTAATGTTATTATGGTTATTATTATTATTATTATTGTTATTGTTATTTAGATTCTCATTGAAAGTAGTTTTATTAATTTTGATATTATTATATTAGTATCATTATTATTATTAGGGTAAAGTCTTGAATCCTATATTATCAAGGTTTATAATATCTCTATTATTTTTATGTCTTTAGCAAAGTTAGAATTTTGTTAAGGTTATTATTTGGTCAAAACCCTAAGGAGGCGTAGGAACGTGCTCCAAGACCGGTGTCATTTTAGGTAAGGGGTGCTAAGGCCTTTTATGTGCTTATGGGCATTATGTGCTTCGCATGCTATGTATCCTATATTTATGATTATTAATTATTTTGTATGTGGTATGACATGGAGTTGAAGTATGTTTTTATGTTTTTGTGTTTTTGTATGGCATATGTACTATATGTATGTGACGATATGTGTTGTGACCCTATAAGACATACATGAGAGGATGTCGATGTGGTTTGTGTGGGAGAAAGGATGAAAAAGGAGGATGGGGAAAGAAGTTGACTGAGGGAAGTGAGTTGACCTAATATTATGGTTTTATAAGGAATAATCTAATGTATGGTTTTATGTGGAAGAGTATAATTTAGGGTTTTATGCGGAGAATATAATTTATGATGTTATATGGGAGAATTGAATTTATGGTTTGTTAGGGAGAATCTAGTTTATGATGTTTTTTGGGACAATGTAATTTATGATATTATATGGGAGAATCTAATTTGTGGTTATGAAAGGGGAGAATTTAATCAATTGTATTATGTGGACAAATCTTTGGGTTTTATATGATTTGAATCTTTGGGTTGGTATGGATTGAATTTAGGGTTTTGTGTGAATGAATCTTTGGGTTTAATATGGTTGAATGTAGGGTTTTGTAAGGATTAATCTTCGGGTTTATATGAATTGAATCTAGGGTTTGGTAAGGATGAATATTTGGTTGGTATGGATTAAATTTAGGGTATTGTATGACGGAATCTTGGGTTTTGTGTGGAGGTATTAGGGTTGCGTGGTGGAGTTAGGGTTTTGTATGGGAGTTAATGATTGCATGGAATTTAGGGTTTACATGAAAAGTTTGAATGGTTGCATGGGATGTGTAAAGTCTGCATGGGAGTAAAATTTACGTATGAAAAGTTAATTTGGGATGTAAGGAAGGTAATGTAAGCATTGTTTGGGTAGTTAAACACTTTGGATGAAAAATAATACGTGGAACATTATCTGGGTACGTAGGAGATGAAGCTAGGGTTGGAGTGGTTAATTATGGTTTGTGGTGATTAATTAAGGTTTAGTGTGGCTGCTTAAGGTTTTTGTTGTATCATGTGTTTTTGGTGATTAAGGTGTAATTAAGAGAATGGAATCGATGATTTGTGATGTGTGGAGGGTTGAAATAATTTGGGTGATGTGAGGTGGAGTAAGAAGAGATGTTAAGGCCTAAATTAGGGTTTCAGGATAAAACCCTAGCGTGAGATGTGAAGTAGAATTGGAGGATAAGTGTAAAGGGAGCGATTCATGCATGTCTGGGGTTTGGTGGTAGCACGTGTGTAATTGGTGAATAAAGTATGATGATGAATATGAGATTCATGATTTATGATTTGTGCATGGCGAAAGCCTTTGAATAAAATATTTAAGACACTAATCATTTAAAGTGGAAGATTATTGAGTCGAGTCCAAACCGATCCACCGGTCAGGAATAGTGGTTAGGACGCGTAGTCCTATGTGCGACCGATCCACCGGTTATAATAGTGGTTAGGACATGAGGTCCTATATGTGACCGGCCCACCGGTAATAATAGTGGGGTGACTCGAGCTCAATAAACACCAACCAGAATCGTTAAAGCTCTTAAAAGATACTAATTACTTACAGTGGAACACCATGCGAGGAGGAACCAAACCGATCCACCGGTTAGGAATAGTGGTTAGGGTTTCTACCCTATATGTGACCGATCCACCGGTAATAATAGTGGTTAGGGCAGGATGCTCTATTGTGACCGATCCACCGGTAATAATAGTGGTTAGGGCATGATGCTCTATTGTAACCGGCCCACCGGTTATAATAGTGGGGTGTTCCTCTGCTCGCATGGATTGATAAAAGGTATGGTGTGAATCGGATTCTAATAAGAGATTAATTAAATGATTAATCTGGATTATATATGGGCCTCTGTACTTTTACCTGAATTGTTCATATACCTTTATGTTGTTATGTTGGATTGCCCTGTTATTAATCTGCATGGATTATGTGCTTATGTGTCGGCCTTAGTGCTCGGTTACCTTACTCAGTACGTAGCGTACTGATCACCCCTTTTCATGGGTGCTGCTCATTCCCATGAGTAGTATGCCCTTCTGATTTGTGCAGGTGGGTGAGATATCCGGTGGGGCTGTGTGTTGAGTTGTGGTTGGCTCAAGTTCGAGAGTGTCGTGGCCGTAATTTTCTTCATGTGATTTTATTTCATTATGATACTTCTTCTAATTCGCGTTTACTCTTTTTACTTTATTACCTTGTGTTAAGTGTTTCGACTTAACCATTTATAAATTGTAAGATTATTCCCTTCGAGGAATTTTAATTTCGCACTCTGATTCCTATTCTATTATGGTTCATAAACGTTTATGCGTACTCTGATTTTAATGTATGATCTTTTGAGTTCTTTTATGAACCGCTGGTTTGAGTTAATGTAAATCTTTTCTTAGCCTTAGCACTTGGTACTGGAACGGTCGGAGAGAACTGGTCTGGTACTAAGTGTGGCGGTAACATTTCCAGAATTCACGGGTTTTAAGTATTTCTATTTTAACTGCTTCCGCTTTTCAAAAAAAAATATAGTGAATTTTGGGGTGTTACATCAAATATATGTGCATATCCCCTACTGACCGTAACCCAGCAAAGAAGGAAATAGGTAATAAATGATAAACCATAGAGCGACCTGCCCACTAACTCTTAGTCAGCTATCCCGAGAGCAGAAGAAAAAGGCCCGAACAAAATCTTATTCCATTATTATTAATTTTAAAGTGATATCACAAATCACATATTAACTCTACAAACAACCAATTAGGTTTTGCCAAGTGATAACACCAAATACATCACAAGGCATAAAAGCCACCAATTGGGTGTTTCCAAGTGATAACACCAAACACATCATAAGGCATACAATCCACCAATTGGTTGTTTAGAGATGATACCAAAGTTAACCAATTCAAGTCCAAAATATCGTCATTATGATTCTTATTAAATCCAGAGCAAACATGGTTGAAATCATAATTTAAATGTTGTAATTTTATGGAGATATTAACATAAAAGGCCTAAAAGAATAACAATAATTAACAAATGAACCAGGCAGCATACAGTTAAACCAGTCGATAGGCACTTGAAACCAATCGACTAGTCTAGTTATCCCAAACCTAAACAAAAAATAACTCTAGTGGACTAGTCAACTGGTTGGTCTCACCAATTGATTGTTCATAGGAAACCAGTCGAATGTTCAAATTAGAGCCCAAACCAATTTGTCATAGGGTCACGAGTCGACGGGTTTAACAAATCGATCAACTGTTCATAGAAACCAATCGACTATTTTATCAAACCAATCAACTACTCTCATAACCAACCAATCTAATTTTTAATCCATGTGAATATTCACACAACTAATCAATGGGTTCATCAAACCTATTGACTGGTCTAGTTAAAATAGCACCCAGACTTGCGATACACTTACCAAAATTTACCAAACTTTACCATATTAATCCTATCATACTTCTATGTCATAAAAGACATAAAGAGACATGGTTCGCACATAAAATCACATAGTTACATGGTAATGTAGGCATTTAAACAAAATCATACTCAAACTGCCAAATCATGCATAAAATAAAAAATAAACAATCATGCTTGATTTTAGAAAGAAACTCTACCACATGATCAAATTCTAGAATACAATTAGGCCATGATCAACACAAAACACACGAAGAACATGGAACCTCAATAAGCAACAAAAAACCTCATTTATATTAAAGATAATAATGCATTACCTTAAAGTAATTTTTCTAGCACTACTTGATGGTTATCTAGCAGGACCTTTATTTCTAAGAGAATAAAAAGTCAAAACAATTAAAAATCCTTTTTAAAAATTCATTAAAATAAAAGAAGGAGAAAGAGAAGAACCATGAGAATGAGTAGGATTAGAAGAAGAAGAAGAAGAAGAAAGCTATAATCTTCAACCTTTTTAAAGTTTAAAACCTCAATCCTTTCTTACTTAAGAGAAATAATAGAGAACTAAAGCCAAGACTAGAAGAAGAAAATAGGGACAATAATTTGACCAAGGAAGCAAAGAAAACAAGGGCATCCTTGTTTTTTTTTTCCAATAAAGGGGAAAGAATGAAGGAATTCTCAATACTCATGAAATTTTCCACAAGGAAAAGAAAGAGGAGAATAAGAGCAACAAGTAAGAAGTGAAAATGAATTTGGAATAGAGAGTATAGAAGGGAAAGCTAATCCACATCTACAGAGAGAGAGAGAGAGAGAGAGAGAGAGAGAGAGGACTAGTATGGTTGATTGTGGACAACTAAGTATAAGAGAACACTTGATGGGGCGATGGACGTTGAGTATGGTTAGGAAAAGACATGGTAGAAAGTTTGTGAGTCAGGGATGAGGTGCACAAAGTCAAACACGCAGCCTAACTGTCAGTTGAGAGAGAGGACAGTGAGGGAGAAGAGAGGAGGTGAAGCATGTCTTATAAAGTAATTTTTGGGAAAATTTAACTAAATAAAATCATAGTATAATCTAAAATAATGTAAAAATAATCCCAAAGTTCTAAAATATGATCATTAGCACAAATAGATTCTAATTAGAAGTTTTCATAAACATTAGAAAGATATTAAAATCAAGATTAGAAAATAATATGAAATCGCAGGATAACCAATCAATCGGTTTGAACAAACCAGTTGACTGGTTTGTTGAGAATAAAATTGTCAATCTCTGAGCATACTAGTTGATCGATTAGACAAACAAGTTAATCGGTATGTTTAAAAAATATTTTTTTATTCGAATTTTAAACCTTTTTCAAAACTAAAAGTAATTTATTTTATATCAAAATACATTTAAATATATTTTAAAAAATGTTAGGACAGGGCATTAGAGAGAGAGAGAGAGAGAGACTAAATACCTTAAAAAGTTGCAAAGATATCATTTGTGATATTAGGGAGGAAATCGTGATTTTTTTTTGTGTGGGTATTTATTTACTTATTATTATTCTAATGCATGATTTGGGCAACAAAAGGTTGAGTGGCATGAATTAGACCAAAAGGAGTGTATAAGGTGAGTTAACCATACTAATTCTTGAATATAAGTTACGATGATAGGTGGGTAAAGGAAAATTAATTAGGGTTGAGTGCACAAGTGTTTATAGTAATACATGCTTGAGTTTGTAATTTTCACCAAACTTTTGGTTGAACGAAAACAAATAAGCCTACAAATTATATTTGGTTTATTTAGAATGATAGTTGACATTCAATTGATAATTAAATTCATTTAATTTAATGTAATTGAATTGTAAGAAAGTTTAATAACAAAAAGTTATTGATAAAAATTACCAAATAGAATCTAAAAGTATAAAAATTTATGGAAAGGCACAAAATAGTTTCAATGTAAATATATAAAAATATTTAATATTGAAGTTGATTTGATACTTGACAAATAATAAATAAGCAAAATCGATAAAATTGGATAAGTCATGAATTATTATTTTTAAATACATCAAACGAATAACCAAGGTCCAAATTATTAAGGATGGCTGTGAAAATAAATTTAGAAAACTAAAAAAGATAAAACTTTTTAGTCTCAAAGTTTATTTTCTACAAATAAAAAAAAAGACAAAAAAATATAAGGCTAACACGAAAGATATCAAATTTGATACTAAAATTTTTTAAATTGAAATGAAAGATTAATTATATACCATAATTAAGTTTGAAAAAACAATGGTATAACACCATTTTCCTACCTACAATGTCAATTATTGTTGCATGTAATCAAGGGAAGGATTAGGGTAGAGAGAAGTTAAGAGATAAGTCACATCTGTTGTTGTATTATGGATACAAAAATAGAAATGAAAACAAATACAAAAACATTATTTCTTCAAAGTTTAAAAAACGAAGATGGAAGAAAATAATATATATATATATATATATATATATACACACACACACACACACACTATATATATTTTTTAAAAAAAATACATTAAATCTACTAAAATTAAAAAAGAAATATAGAAAAATTCTAGAATTATTATCTATATTAGTTGATATAAATTATCAATAATTTTTTTTAGATATTAATTATGACACTAAAAAAAATTTGAAAAGATTTCGAAAAAAAAATGCCCCGTGAATGTCTTTGTCATACTTTACTTATCGCATCAAATATACTAGTATCAAAAAAGTATATTTGAAGATTGAGGAGAGTATCATGCATTATTAATGTGTACCTTAATTTTAATCTAAACTAAAATTACTAATATATATATTAATGTACTAATTTTATATTTCATTAATAATTTAAGTAACATAAATTAATATTAATACACTATAAAAAAATTATAACATAAAATATACAATAAATTTATTATTAGTATTATTGTTATTATAATCATCATTATTATTGATATCATAATAAAATAAAATCAAATTCTTTTTTATGCTACAGTTTTTATATGATTATTAGTTTATATTAATTAATTATTAATAAAGTATAAAATTTAAAAATGATTTTTGATTTAGATTTAGATTACTTTTCGGGGGTCATGTTTCGTGGTTTGGGCCGGGGGCGGACAGCGCTTACGTAGATGGCATTTCTAGTTATTGGGCCAAAGTTCAGAGAGTAACGAATAGATTAGCAAAATCCACCAATAATAATCCCCGATAGGCATGTTGGAGAGAAGATAGAGATTCCAACATTTAGATAAACCCCATCACTATTCACTACACTTCAACCACTGTATGTTTCCATTACAGAGAAAAAAAAACATAACTATTTACAAAGAACAATGTAGCATACGTATATTTCTGATTAGTTACCCTTTACTTTATCTACATCCCTCAATCCGTAAATAAATAAAAAAAATGAAAGGAAAGCATAATCCACAAGAGGTCAGAATCTGAGAGATTGATATGATCCCAGCCTTGTCTAGCTATCAGCAGCTCTGAAGATGGTCAGGATAGAGAGGAAGAGGTTGATGATATCGAGATACAAACAAACTGCTGCCCAGATGTACTCGTCATAGGTGTAACGCTTGATGAGGTTGTCGGTGTCGTAGATGATGTAACCACAGAATATAATTGATGCCAAACAACCGTAGATCATAATCGAAATCTTGCCCAACGGGAACAGCACCTGTTACATTGCCAAAATGTCAAAGTTTCCGGATGATACCGAGAGTCCCAAATCAAAATCGAAACACAGCCTTATATTTGTTTTGAATGGATCTAATTCAACTACATCGGAAGGGGTAAAAGGTACGCCCAAAGAAATGAAAGTACCTGAATGAAGGCAAAGAGCATTAGGACAAACAGCGCACCAAACAAGAAGGGACCAAGGAAGTTGAAGTCATGTCCTCTCCTAGCTGCCCAGAATGT
This sequence comes from Tamarix chinensis, assembly GCA_030549775.1. Lineage (NCBI taxonomy): Eukaryota > Viridiplantae > Streptophyta > Magnoliopsida > Caryophyllales > Tamaricaceae > Tamarix > Tamarix chinensis. Next base: position 30,345,694 of record CM060171.1, on the reverse strand, counting down.
GTAGAGCGTTAGACTCACAACTACTGCTGTCGTCAATATCACCGACTCCAAGATAACCTTCCCTGTTAAAACACAGAAGAGCATTGTGACGACGCGCTCAGACAGGCAAACAAGATCTTCTGGTTCCGACATGAGAGGGACTCGTGTTTCAAATATCCAAACCACCACCTTCAAGTCTAAGACTAAGCATGATATTGGGAAACGTTTTCTTCTTCTGTTTTTTAATGTCTTTCGTCCAGTCATAACATGTACAGTAGGCTTTCTTCTTTGAAAATAAAAAATAAACAATAAGATAAATAATAACCAGCTTTTTATTAATTGCAAACCCAACTAGCACCACTTTTATTATGTCTTCCTTAGGCATCATCATCAAGAACTGGGTTCGGAACCCCAATCTTGTCAAGAAGGCTATAGGCCTATGGCCCAAGCTTTCTTTATACCCAATTCGTCAAGTCCCATTCAGTCAATATCTCAGACAAACCCAAAAAAAGAGAAACCAACCATGTACAGTAAGATAAAGAAAAAAAACAAACTCACCGCTAGTAAATGCACAGGTCAAGCCAACGGCAAACGCCAGGCTAACAGTGAAAATCCCAAGAAGAAGATAATTCACTGGGTGCCGCTGATGATAGAAATACAATGGGCACAACACTAAACCACGAACACAAAACAAACAAATAAGATGTCAGAATCCCAGACTTCATCATACGCATAGCACTAGAAGATTAATAAATGAATAAATAAATAAAAATCAATTCCCGAGGCTACACGAAATATACCTATGAACGGTAAGATGATAAGGAGTATGTAAAGAGCGAGACCAGCGGTAGTAGACACAAAAAAAACAGCAATAGGGTGATAAGAGACGACTACAGCAGCAACAGCAATGGTCACTAATAATTGAATCGCAATTATTGAATAAATCTTCCTAATAAACGCCCATCGTAGGGCGGGCGGTTCTAACATCATTGGGTACAAGGGTCGTTCTCCTCCGAGTTCTGCGTCATTTTTCCGGTACGCTTGTTGCCACATCATCTTGAAATTAAATCAGCACCGACACCTCTCTTAATCACGCAAGATACAAGAGACCCGAAATTCTTTCCAAAGAATTGAAAGTTTTGCAGTTGAATTTGCTGTACTGCGAATTCCAATCGGCTATGGCAGGAATGATGAGAGCGAAGATTGTGGGTAGTTAACGAAGAGAAACAGAGTGTTCGCGAATGCGTCGCTCGAAGGAAAGAGAAGAGGCTGGAGAGCATGCCGTCTCGACGTGTCGTGACGAGAATATATGGAGACACGTGGAATATTCGAGAAATATGAATTATGCTTTGCTTCCGAATTGTTTTTTGTGTTTCTAGAGGCGTGTAGCTGAATCGCGTTGGGGACTCAAGAATATGATTTATTTATTTGATTAATGCAAGATATTGTATATTTTATTAATGAAATAGTAGTAGAATATTGGTCTAGGATCATTTACGATTTAAATATTTAAAATTTTAAATATATAAAAATAATATTTAATATTTAATTTAAAACTTTAGTTATCCAAAAAAATCGAATATCTAAATTTTTAGATTAAATATTAATTATAAGTGATATTATTCGAATAAAATTTTAAATATAAAAAATCAATAAATTATAAATATATTTGATATTATCCTATTTACTGAGTAAATATTTTATTTGTTTAATAAATATCTGACTTATTCAACAAATATCTGATATTATAACTAAAATTAAAGCTAGTACATCGTAAAATTTAATTAGATTCTATTAGATCTAAAAAGACATTATATTAAAAATATAATTTTAACTAAATTAAATTTTAGCCAAAATACTAAATCAAGTAAGTAAAAATTACACACACACACCCCATCATCTAAATTTATTTATCTATAATTATATATAAAATAAAAAAATATATAAAAATATATAAATATTTTTCTTCAAATTGGATATTATTTATACTTTTTAGATCGGATATCTAGTTTTTTTTTTACTTTTCATTAACCATATCGAATATTTAATTTGAAAAAAAAATCGGATTGATCATTTATTTTTTTAGATTAAATCACTTCGGATACTAGATCGTATAAGTAGATATCAAATAATATGAACAACCTTATCTCTGGCCAAAGAATTAGCAGACTTATTGGTTGAGATCGGAATTAGACCTAATAAAAATTGATCTAACCCGTGTAGAGTTTCAGAAAGCTATTAATCAAATCCGACCAAAATTTGCTACAATGTTAATTTAAATATGTTTAATATAATTTAATATAAATTCGACTTGTAATTTAACTTAATCTAAAATTTGATTTGACATCAATCTGATTTCATAAAATTAAATTTAATATTAATTATTTATAATAAAAATTATTATACATGTTTTATCATTTATTTAACAATTTAAAAAGTATATTATTTTATAAATTTTATTTGTTTTGCTTACTTTTATTATAGACATCCTTATTTATCAATAATTTTCTAATTTCAATAATTTTTTTCCACAAAAATAGAACATTAACACACTTTAATATTATATAAACAAGTAACAATTAATAATTTATTTTTAATTATATATTTGAATGATGTCAAACATAATATTTACTTATGAAGTTAATAAATTAGATTAATTTTTATGGTTAATGACAGACTTGACACAAACCTAAAGTGACTATCTAGGATTAGATTAGTTTGAACTCAACCTAACTTATCAAAATAAAAAATAAAAAAAAAACCCTAATCTATCAAGCTAACCTAAGCGACCTGAACCTATTCATCAAATCAACCCAAACCCAAAATCACCTGAACATGAGTTAGCTTGACCCAAATCTGACCCAACCTATCTTGTCAAGTTTACTCAAAATGATCCGTATTTGAAATAACCCAAATTAGCTTAACCTGAAGCCAAAACTACAGTGATCTAAACCCTAGCCCGACCTTAACCTAAGGAATAAAATGACTCAAAATTACCTAAATCTGAAATGACTCAACTTGGCCTACAAATGACCTAACCCCAATAATGACTAGACTTGCTACCACCTGAACCAAACTCGATCGGATTGCCACCTCTACATATGATACATGAAAATTTTGCTAAAATCTAGGATATTTTTGCACCAAGTAAATAAACATTGTGTCTGCCAAGGGTTCACTAAGTTACTATCATTAAGAAGAGAAGCCACCATTTCCACATCAATTTCAAATGTAGGTGAAATAATACCGTTATGCAATTTCCAAAGGCATTAAACATGTTGAGGCTTCTGCTTGTAAGACTGAAATGCTAGTCTAAATGGAAGATGATGACTGAGCTTAGAATGGAATTAAGGAATTTAATCGAGAGAAATGAGAGAGAATCTAATATTCATTTCATCGATGCCCCCATTATATGACCTAAGTTATTATATTTATAACTATTACTCAATAATTATAGGGAATTACCAAAATTACAATATGTTACAGCTCATTAATATAAACAATTATCAAAATGGAAATATTTTATTATAGCTTAACAACTTCAACAATTTTTCCACTTTGCTTACCAGCTTATCCGCTTCATTAATCTAGGTTAGCTAGCTATGTCTGCATATAACAGTTGACATGGATTATCGTTTGACGATAGTGGCCTAGCATCGTCACAAGCACTGATTGGGGTTTTGTGTGGCCATAATTGTGATGTAGATGAATCAATGGATGAAGCCGACAATAAAAAGTAGCAAGGTTGAAATTGATAACATTACCATTACTAATTAGGGTATGGAATGTTACCTATGGTTTTCCACCATGACAAATAAAGCAAATGTTTACTATTTTTATTTTTTGGAAAAAGAAGTTACTAAGAATGTTAGGTATAAAAAAAATGACAATATATGGATTTAAACTACACCAAACAAGTTAAAAACAAAATGCTACTAACTATTCTATTTCTATGTTATCCTCAAGTTGTATAAATTTTAATTGAATACTAGAAGTACCTAAAACTTTAATAATTTGTTGGAATTTGGGTTAATAAGAGGAAATCACCTTATTTACCTATATTCATCCTATTTGAGGATGATTTATAAAATGTTCACCTAAGTTAATTGGAGGTAAAATTTCTTATTCGTCAACCTCTACTCATTCCATTTTTATTAACCTCATTTTTAAGATAATGGAATTGAATGTAAAAATATATATAATATTTATATTTAATCTAACATAAATACCCATACTAATATGTCTTTAATTTAATAAAAAGATATAAATATTATTTATTTTATTTTTTAATTTTATTTTATCTCAATTCAAATATAATTAGAACAAAATTTCATGTAGATTCTAATATTTATCCAAAAATCAGTGTAAAACATTCACCCAACTTACCTGCATTTTCTTAACTTAACTTAATTTTTAAAGTTGTCCCTTAACTCGATTTTGCCCGATCTAAAGCAAATATAAGTGATGAGGGAAGCGACGCCTATGTGGTGGCACCATCGAACCACCCTATAAGAAATATCATGTTGTATAAATCAATACGTATTGATGAAAAAAATTCCCTTCCTCCACCATCACCACTACCACAACTAACTCCACCACCACCACAACTAAATCCTTCTCTTCCTCCACCACCACGACCAATTCTTCCTCCACCACAAAAGCTTGTCCTCCACCACCATCGCCAACACCATCACAACTGCCACAACCTCTCCCACAACAACAGCCTCATCACCTCCATCCCAAAAACCACCTACTCCACTACCTCCTCCACAACAACAAACTCATCACCACCACTAACTCCATCATATCTCCATCACCTTATTCACCTCCGCCAACTCTATCATATCTCCATCACCTTATTCACCACCGTCAACTCTATCATATCTCCACCACCTTATCATCTATAACCACCTCTTCCCAAGTCTCATCATCATCTATCATAACCACCACCAAAAAATTTACAAGTCGAGCAATTTTTTCACTTCAACATCCAATTATCTAACTAGTTCAAAGATAAAAATAAATAAATAAATGTACAAATATAATAAATCATATATAATATATTAAAGAAAGGCACCCATCATCCTTCATTAAAAACAAACTTAAATTAAATTTCATCAATCCTCCTACATTCAAAATAAAAAATCTCCATAGTCATCTATAACATAAACTCAAAAAGTGCACAAATGTTTCATAATCAAAAAACATAAAACTACATATAAAGAGAAGGTTCTGATTCACCAATGTAATACCCCATATTTTAGTAAATGGATGAGAGAAATTATGTTGATTTTGGGCCTTTGATTTTGATTTAATGTTATGATTTGGTTTAGGATAAAGTTTGATTTGAAATAATGTTGAAAAATGGAGTTTGTTGAGTTTGTAGATATACCGATAGAATGGTTTTATAAATTGATCAAATAGTTTGTCATTTCGGCAAATTTGGGTTACTAGACTAAACCGATCGATTGGTGGTAGAAAAGTTGACTGGTAGAACTAAACCATCGACTGGATTGTTGAGCTATTCATGTTTTTCGAGCTTCATTTTTCTAAAAAATCCCTTACACTAAAACAAAACCTTACTAACCCATACCAATTTGTCTCTAAGAGATTCCTAACATTTTTCATGGTGCATTTAGCCCAAAATATTGCCTCAAATTGATTTAGAGGTCAATTAGGATAATTGAGGGAGAGATATGACCTCATCATTATCTTCTTCGTCATTTCTCTTTTGCGCAATTCTGAGATCAAATGCTTCGATCTCAAGCACAATTCTGAGAAGATGGAAGATTCCTTCCACACCGACCTTTCATTTCTCCATTTGTGAATGCTAATTCTGGTATACTTAACTTACATTCTCCAGAGACACCATTTAAGATCTGGAGAATATGTCAGCAAATCTTATACAAAATCCATCCATTCTACTCAAATTCAAAATTTCAATGGTAGGGTTTTAAGTTGATTCTTGAACCCTCAATATTTTTCCTTTGATTGGCCGGCTATAAATTGCCCCAATCATCCTTTTTATGCACCTTTCTTTTCAACCATAGAATTTTCTAAGTCTTCGATTCACCTCCCTTCTCTCCACACTTCGAGCCTTACTAATCTATTTTCACACACTCTTATGATCATATCTCTAGTTCTATCATGTTTTAATTATTAAGTAAGGAAGAGTTAAATTTTGGAAAAAAGAAGAAGAAGAAGAAGGTTTGAGTAGCCTAATTGAGCTTTCCCCTATTTTTGCCTCAAGTGGTATGTTCATATTCATTTTTTTAAGTTTGAAATTTAGTACGGTTTTAGGTGATGATAGAGTTTAAGATTTTACATTTAAGGTTTTCAAAGCTGAGAATTCCTAAAGTTGAAATTTGTGGTTTTTAAAGAGATTTTGTCTGCATCAAGTAAGTGATTCTTGCTTTTAAAATATTTAGTAAGTATTCCTGCATGTTAAGTGTTACATTTAGTTGATTTCTGCATGTTAACATGAAGGAATATAGTCGTATATGTGATTTGGATGATTAGATGATATGATTTGAGTGAAAAGCATGAAATTGGGTAAAAATAAGATATGATGATTCTATGTTTAGAAATGCACGTTAATCGAGTTGGAAATATGTTATACTATGTTGATACTTGTTTTAATATGGTTAAGAATGATTTATATGCAAAGATCTACATGAAAATTTATGATTTGGTATTTGTTTTAGGGTAAACCGATAGGCTAGTTAGGTTAAATCGATAGATTGGTTCCTAGAATAGTCGATTGGTTGACCCAACCCATCAATTGATAAGCCTATAGAGACCTTGGTATTGCTTTCTACTTAAACCCATCATTTGATTGGGCAAAACCAATCTATTGGTCTATGATTAGTCAAATGGTTTGCCCAAATCGATCAATCAATTTAAGGAAAGCATGGTTTGATTGGATCAAACCGATCCACTAATTGACCCAAACTGATTGATTGGTTGGGCCAAATCAATTGACTGGTTTGCATGATATGATTCTTTTTGTTCAGTTATGCTTTGAGGTTATGTTTGGGAATTTATCCTGATTATTAATGTGATAAAATATAGATTTTATCATGGATTATTGGCCCAATGAAAGGATTAAAATGGATTGTAAAGTATGGTATACTCTATGAGTAATGTAAAGGCTAGATGAGTATTTCACTTATGATAATTGATGATATTAAGAAAAGAGTAATGAAAATCAACATGGGATTGAATTAAATACTATGGTAGATATGAATAATATTAGCCAAGGGCAAATGGAAACCCACATGGTTGGGAAAATGGGAAGAAAATGATTAATATGGGTTAACATGGAAGATTGCATTTCTTGCTTTGTATAGACCTTTTATGATCATCCATCTTTATGAATAACATATTAATAACATAAAGAAAAAGAAAATTGAGCTGAGTATGAGTTTAGGTTACCCAATCTTTGACTAGCTACCAAAGGTTAGTCTGCTTTTGGGCATTTGCCTTCAGGTTCTACCTTCGAGCATGATCCTAAGAGGTCTTGGTTCCTTACCTACTCTAGACACTAATGATGTACTAAGGGATATCAATACTAAAGGGTTTGGTTACCTAGGTGGTTGGCTTCGGCCTAGACTTATGTCCACTTGATGATTGGATTTAGCCTAGACTTTATGTCCCTTATTTAGATAGGATTCCATGGTATGTGAATCCATGGGATGGTGCACAATCCATCGTTCGATGATAATAAAATATGGATGGTAAATACAGGTTGAAATTTATGAATGATGGCCAAGTGAATAGTTAATGATTGGTTAAGAAATGGAAGTAATGGCATGATTGACAAAAATGAATAAAGCTGGCTTACACACTTGGCTAATGGTCAAAATGACTAATTGATTGTGGAATTGAATATTGATTAATTGATTTACCTACCTCATACATGGGTGAGTTGTAACACCCCCGAAATTCACTACTGAAAATTTTTGTTTTATTAGAAGATTCAATGGAAGTAAGTAAATCAAAACTTGTGAATTTTGGGGATATTACCGCCGTGATCACTACAAGCCCAGCCCCTCAGCCGGTCTTATACTAACCACAAGGCTAAAGAAAGATTGTCATCCATCATTAATCAAACTTAGATCACGAATTCATAAAATCATTGAAATGTTCATAAGATATAAATCAGAGTATGCGGAAAAGAGTTTACAATCCAAGAGTACATAATTAAAATTCCTCAAAAGGGATAAAAGCATACAGTACGATAAAATAAGTCTGAATAAGCTGATATAAAATAAAGGAACATAACAAGGTAAATTTTCCCACGATGCTCTCAGTCCCTAGGCTAAGTCTATGCTCAACTCTCAGCCTCGCCCGATACCTTGTAAGCATCGAAGGCATCGAAAATAGCATCACCTACATGCACAAACTCAAAGGGGCCTTCTACTCGTGGGAATGAGTAGCACCTATGAAACGAGTGGTTAGTACGATACGTACTGAGCAAGGTAACCATACATCTAAGGCCAACACACAAAGGCATATAACACAAGCATGATCACATAAATAACATACAATCCATATAGATAAATAAAGGCTAAGCTATAGTCTAGATAAATTGATTATCTAATTCTCTGATCAATACTCATTTTACACAATGCTCTTTATCAATACATGCGAGTACGAGAACTCCACTATTATAACTGATGGATTGGAAACGTACAGGGCATAATGCACCTGACCACAATTATATGCCAATGGATCAGTATCTAGGGAAAGATGCTCCTCGCCACTATTATGCCGGTAGATCGGTCTAGCCTCGACTCTCATGGTGTTCCACTATAAATACTTAGTGTCTTTTTCATATCTTATCAAATTTAGAGTTTGGTTTATTGAGCTCGGGATCCCCCACTATTATAGCTGATGAATCGGAAACGTATAGGGCATAACGCACCTAACCACTATTTTATGGTGGTGGATTGGTCTCCAAGGCACCCCAGCACCTAGCCACTATTATGCAGGTGGATTGGTCTGGGCCCAACTCAATAATCTTCCACTTTAAATGATTAGTGTCTTACTATGTCTTATTCAACAAGTTTCACCCTAGACATGCATGTTACACTCCATCTACTCTTATCATCCTAAGAGGGACCATCCTATATCTTGAGACTTCTGCACCTCCTAACACACTCCAACATCCTTTTCTTCCTCCACTTACTCAGGCCCAACTCCTAAGTGTATGGGTCAAGGCCCACTAGCTTATGCCCTCTAAGTCCACTCACTACCTTATCCTAGGGTTTTCTCCTGAAACCCTAATTAGGGCCTATGTGGCTCATCCTTCTCTGCCTCACGCAACTAAGGCCGTTCTAACACCCCACACATCACTTTCCTTAGATTCAACCCCCATCATTTCACTTTACTCCCCTAATACATGTGTGACCATAAAACCCTAGTTGGCCACACCAAACCTTAGTACCCTTCTCTTCCATATGTCACCCCTCCATTCCTCACCTGCCATTCTTACTTTCCAATGACACCTATACTCACCCTACACATGCCATTCTTCCACCCTCATCCCATACTCCACTCATCTTCAATTATTTTTACTTTCACAACCACCTTAATTTATGGTTTTCCTCCCAAACCCTAGCCAGGTCTCCCATACACCCTTATACCAACCCACGTAATATTTTTCACCCAAGGTCTCCAATCACCCCAACAACTCTTTTCTTACATTACTTACACCCCAAGACAACTTTTCACATGAAAAGATCATCCACATACAGACTCAATTCACCCCATGCAACCCCTCAAAGTTTCCATTCAAACCTTAGAATTGCCATGCAAAGTTCACCCACTCTTTTATTTTGTTCATAACCCCCTTTTATTTTCCTCTCATGGATCATGAGATAATTAAGTCAATCCCATATCCCTTGTTCAACTCACTTTCCCTTTTTCCTTTTTCATCCTTTCATCCCATATCAGTATATTAAATATCCTAGTATGCATGTCCTAAAGGGTCACATCACATAATATCATAAGCACAACATATACATATTATACACATACAATAAGAAAACACATGAGTATACATCAACTCCAAGCTGCGCTACACATAAAACAACAACAACAATAATAATAATCATAAGATACACAACATAACATAGTACATGGCATACAAGGCACATAGTACACACATAGAGGACCTTAGCTACATCCTTACCTAACACGTTACCGGTCTTGAAGCACGCTCCTACGCTTCCTTAGAGTTTTGATTGGGTTCACATATAAGAGGGAAAAACTAAGGATTAATTTCCCTATTACCAAATTTACTATTATTTCCTACTTTACTCTAATATTAGGGTTACTATTATTAAAAGAAACTTTACAAGTAAAAATAGGGTTTTTATTCTCAAGTTAGCCTAATAGGTTATTACTAGTCAAAATAGGTTGATGCTTAGGTATCTATACCCATATTTATATTATTAAAGATAATAGCTTTAATACTGCTACTAATAGTAATAATAATAGTTGTAGTAAAAATAGTAATGTTAATAATAATAATAATAATACTAATAATAATAGTAATAGCTCTAATCTTAAGAATAATACTTAAAAGAGGTTCTAATAATCATAATAATAAAAACCCTGGTGATAATAAGGTTAAGGTGAATAATAGTGTTAGTAATAAAATTAATGATATAATAATAGTAATAATAAAAATAACAACAACAACAACAACAACAACAACAACAACAATAATAATAATAATAATAGGGATAATAACATAAATATAAATAAGAGAGATAATGGTATCATAACTGAAATGCCCCAAAAATTTTAATTTAAAAAAATTATAGTTAAAAAATATTTTATTAGAAAAATTATTTAAATAAATTATTTTTACTAAAATAAAAGGAAATTTATTAGGACAAGTCAAGAAGAAATTTATAAATATTTTAATTAGGAGAAATTTGGATATTTTAGTTAATTAAAGATTTCATTATAGAAATTAATTAAATAAATTATTTTATTTAAAATAAAAAGCAGAAAATAGTTTTAAATCAATATGAATTTTATAAATAATTTAATTTGAGAAAATTAGAGTGTTTTACTAATTAAAATAGAATTTATGGAAAATCTTTTAAAAATCCTTAAATTAGCCTAAAAAGGGATTTAAATATTATTTATTTAGATATTATTATTTTAAATATTCTAAATATCTTAATTAATTTAATTACCCAACCTAATTATTTTTTTCCTTTCCTTTTTCCCTTTTTCCTTTTTCTTTTCTTTTTCTCCTTTTCTCTTTCTTTCTTATTCTTTTCTTTTTCCTTTCCTCCCGGACCTGGGTCAGCCCAGCGGCCCAAGCCCTATCCCCTTTCCTTCCTTTGGCATGGGTCGTTCCTTCTCGCGGCCCATCTTTCTTTTTCTTTTCTTCCCCCGTCGATGTAGCCAAACGCTGCATTTTGTTTATTTTCTGCCAGCTGGTTCGTCTTTCTTTTCTTTCTTTTTCTCCTGAACCACCCGGTCAGCGCAGCCTTTTCTTTCTTCTTCCTTCTCCCTTTCCGTGCCGCGTTTTGAGTCTTTTTCATATCGAAACTCTGCATTTCATTTAAATCCCCCTCATCGTGCCGACCGACCCGATTTCTTCTTTTTCTTTCTCTTCCTTTCCTGGGCTAACCGGTTCCCACACCCCCTTCTTCTTCTTCCCCAACCCTTCGCACCTGTCATCGACGTCGACCATTTCCACTGCCCTTCTCCCTATTTTTCACTGTCGATCATGCCCTGTTAACTGTCCGTTTTGTTCCTGCTCTTCCCTTTTTTTTCGGCCACCCATTGACACAAACCACGTCTCCCATATCCCCGCACGATTCCCTCTCCCTTGGCCACTTGTAGACACGATCGAGAAAAGTGCACTGGCTGCCCTCGTCAGCCGGTTACCACGCCTGCCTACCACTCCCCCACTTTCCCTTCGACCCTAAATTCCTTTCAAGCCTATAAATACACCCATAGTAGCGTTGAGTCAAGTTTTTTGGTTGATGTTCAAAAGATACCTTCCTTCGCACCAACACCCCTTTAGACGCCACCTCCGGCCAACACCACCGCCCGTTTTGGCCACCTACGCCTTCCCTGCACCACCCTCTAACTAACTAGACTACCAGTACCTTTCTATTCTTCCTTCACAAGCCACCCTGACCATGCGAATTTCCCTTCTTAACCAAACCATTTCCTGCCACCGCCGCCCTTCGAACCACCCTTAGCCACCTCTTTCGCCGCTGCCGCTGCTCCTTTCGCCTCCAAAATTGTGCTGCAGACCCTCCTCTATCTCCCCCTATGAAATGCCCCAGAATTATTTATTTTAAGATATATTACTAAATAAGTATTTATTAAGAAATTAGTTTATTTTATTACTTTATTTGGAATAAGAGGGATTTATTTAGGGTAAATTAATAGGAATTTATAAATATTTTTTAGAGGAAGAATTGGACTTTTTGTTAATTAAAAAGGAATTTAGGAGAAATATTTTTAAAAACCCTAAATTAGCCTAAAAAGAAAATTTAATATTATTTTAAATAAATATTTTATTTTAGATACCTAAATTATTCAAATTAATTTATTTAAACCCAAAACCTTAAATTTTCCTTTCCCCTTTTTCCTTTTTCTTTTTTCTTTTCTCCTTTTTCTTCTTTTCTCTCTTTTTTCTTCTTTTCTCCATCCATTTGGGCCTGGCGCGGCCCAACCCACCTCTCCTTCTCCTTTGTCAGCGGCCCAGCTCCGTGCCTCCTTCATGCGGCATTCCAACGCCGCGTTTTGATTCGTTTCCGGATGAGACGCTGCGTCTCATTTAATAACCAATTTAACCGGCGCGACCGACCCGGTTCCCTCCCTTTTCTTTTCTTTCCCAGCCGACCGGTTCACCCCCTCCCTTCTTCCTTCTTCCTCCCTTCTCCTCCGTTGACGCAGCCTACAACTTCCACCTCCGAAAATGGCGGCGCTGGCCACGACGAATTTGACCGGCCGATTCATTTTCTCCCTCTTGACTCGCACAATGACTTGGAATGATCGATTATCCTCAACTCTCGCTCGTTCCCTCTATTTTGCTTCGCGAAACTTTGACCCTGACCCAAACAATCGCTGGCCAATTTCTGCCACCGGCCATCAAAACCCTAGCATTAAATACCATCCAAGCGACCCCCAAAACCCTAATAACCCATCTAAACTCTATAAATAGCCTGGTTGTGGATGTTTTTGAAGCTTCTTCCTTCTCGAAACCCTAAGTGAGAACCGCCCGCGACGGTGACTTCAGACGCATCTTCTGACGCTGATAGCCAACCTCAGCGCCACCACCACATTCCAAATTCTTCGTTGCAATTCCCTCTAGCTAACTAAACCATTTTCAACCTTCGATTCTTCTTGCACGGGCCTCTATAACCGTGCAAAGTTTGCTGCTCATCTCGCCAACATTTTTACCCCGAAGCTTTAAACCACCGTCTGCCGCCACATACGCCACTTCTGCCACCCTATAAACCACCCAAAATCTTCTGCTAAGTCTTCTCCACCGAACCATAAGCTTATTTTATTTTTCTCCTTTCCCCTTCCCTCTTTTTCTTCATTTTTACCTCTCTTAGATCCATTTTCCGGCCACCTCCGGGGACCACCGCCGGTGCCACCCATACCCTCCAACTCAAGGTGAAACCCTATACCTTTTAAATACTTACTTTCGATTTATTGATAATTATTATGCTTTTATCCTAATTTTTAATGCTCATTCGATTTTAATTATTATTATTATAATTATTATTATTATTGTTATCAACTGTATCTTAATTTCTAAATTTTGTTGACAGGCCTGGGAGTATTATTGAGTAAGATAATTTATTATTCTCGATTTTTTCTTATTTAATAGAATTATTACATGTTTAATATTATTATTAATAATATTATTAATATTATTATCATTAGTGTAACTATTTAATTAATGTTGTAATTATTTCAAGAGGGGCAGAGACCAAAAATTCTAATTAAGCCTCACACTTTTACTTTTTATTAATATTATTAACATTTTTAACATTTTTTCTAATTATATTACTATTATTATCATCTTTATTAACTTCATATTATAAGTATATATAACTTTAATATCATTAGTACAATTTTGAATGGTATAATTATTAAATTGGGGTGGTTTGAAAACCACCTTGTAATTTTTAAGAATTTTGGTATTATTAATATTAAATTTCTACTAATAAAAGTATCATTAATAATATTATATTTATTATTATTATTATTATTATCATTACTATTTTGAAGGGTGGAAACCCTTATATCACCACCCTTTTTCGAATGAAAATAGTAAATTAGTTGTATTCTTAAGTAATATTTTGTATAGTTAATTATTATGTAATATTATTTTAATTAAAAACTAAATCTTAGAATATGTTAGAGAATAATAAAATTTTATAAGGGAGCCTAATTCTAGTATAATTTTATATAATAGGTGAACCCATTCAAGCCCCTCAAGTGGAATAGGAGCGTGCACCAAGACCGGTGTCGTTTTAGGTAAGGGGTGCTAAGGCCGTTTGTGTGTTTATATGCATTATGTGCTTCATATGCCATGTACTCTATGTTATCATTATTAATTTTGTTATATATGATATGATGTGGAGTTCACGTATGATCTTGGGTTGTTATATGGCATGTGTTTTATTTGTATGTGATAATATGCGATGTGGCCTTAAGACATGCATGTTAGGATTCGCACGATGTTGTTAATATTGCACGGTGTTAGGGTTTCATGTGATAATATTAGGGTTGCATGGAAAGGTGGTATGTTGCATGGCAATATTAGGGTTGCATGGAAGTGTGGTACGTTGCATGGTAATATTAGGGTTGCATGGAAATGTGGTACGTTACATGGTAGTATTAGGGTTGCATGGAAGTGTGGTATGTTGCATGGGAGTTAGAGTTTGCATGGAAGGGTGGCTTAAGTGGAGCTAGGGTTTGCATGGGATTCGAGGTTGCATAGAAGTGTAGTTTACGTGGATCTAGGGTTTGCATGGGAGCTAGGGTTTGCATTAGAGCTAGGGTTTTGCATGGAGTTAGTCATGCATGTTTGGGCAAAAGTTTATGAATAAAATACTTAAGACATTAATCATTTAAAGTGGAAGATTGTTGAGCCGGGTCCAGACCAATCCACCGATCAGAAATAGTGGTTAGGACATGATGTCCTATGTGTAACCGATCCACTGGTAATAATAGTGGTGTGGACTTTGTCCCGCAAGTGACCGGCCCACCGGCAATAATAGTGGGGTGACTCGAGCTCAACAAATATAAACCAGAGTTTGCCAACGTTTAAAAGATACTAATTACTTATAGTGGAATACCATGTGAGCAGGAACCAGACCGATCCACCGGTCAGAAATAGTGGTGTGGATTTTGTCCCGCAAGTGACCGATCCACCGGCGAATAATAGTGGTGTGGACTTTGTCCCGTAAGTGACCGACCCACCAGCAATAATAGTGGGGTGTTCCTGTATTTACATGGATTTGATAAAATGCATGGTGCGTATTGACTTATGATAAAAGATTAATTAAATAATTAATCCAGGCTATGATTGGGCCTTTATGTATCTACCCGAATGATTGTTCGTTATTATGTGATCATGTTGATCTTTATGTTCTTTTATTCCTATACATGGTTTATGTGATTGTATGTGTTGGCCTTAGTGCTCGGTTACCTTACTCAGTACGTAGCGTACTGATCACCCATTTCATGGGTGCTGCTCATTCCCACAAGTAGAAGGCCCATATGACTTGCTGCAGGTAGGAGATGTTTATTTTGACGTGATTGATGTTTATGGGACATCGGATGGGACTGAGTGATGATTGGGCCGAATCAGTTTCGGAGTGGCGTGGCCAGTTTTCCATCGAGATTTCATTCCTAGTTTCTTTTAATTATGTTGGACGCTTCGTAAACAATTTTATGATTGTAGTTATTTCCTTTCCCTGAAAAACTACCCTCGTATTTTGCATTGAATAAAAACTTATGCGTACCGAATTCCCGTATTTATGAATTTGAATTATTATTAATGTTAAGTAGTGTTTTGTTAAAAAAAAATTTGTGTAAATTTGGGGGTGTTACACCCTACCTTTCTTTTCCTCTTTCTCCCTCTCTTCCTCTCTCTCTCTTCTTCTTCCCTATTCGGCCACCACCACCGCCGTCGTGTGCCGCCACCATCATTTTGTTCCTCTCCTTCTGGGAAATCATAATCACCCTTACTTTCACCCTCCTTCTTCTTATTTTGTTCCCAGCCTTCAACTTTTCCCCTTTTCTTCTCTTTTTCTGGCCGCTGCAGCCGCTGTGCACCACCGCCACTGTTGCCTATCCCCACCAGCCTAAGATTGAACCCTAGACCCTCTCAACCCTTTTCCCTATTTTTATAAGCCTTAAATTATTTTATTTCAATTATTCTAATATAAATCCTATTATTATTATTATTATTTCCATTTTTAATATGTATTATTATTGTTATTAATATTAATGTTTTTATTATTATTCTATTGAGGGCTGAAGCCCTATTGTAATTTTTAATTCGATTTTAGCACTATTACCCTTATTATTTATATTATTACTATTATTAATATTAATATGTTATAAGTATAATAATAATAATTATTATTATTTCCTATTTCGAATTTCTATTATTCTTATTCCATTATTATTAATACAACTATTTTACCATTAGTGTTGTTAATAATGTTATTATTGTTGTTGTTGTTGTTGTTGTTGTTGTTGTTGTTGTTGTTGTTGTTACTACTACTACTACTACTACTACTACTACTACTACTACTACTACTACTACTATCATTATTATTATTTTTAAGTGTTAGTATTATTATTTTATATATGGCTGAAACCGTATTGTGCTTATTTTAAATTTTAGTAGTAGCATTATAAATATCATGTCTTATTATTATTAGGGTTATTATTATTTTTATTATTATTAGTATTTATTCTTATTAATGTTATTATTATTATTATTATTTATTAAGTTATGATTACTCAATGTAGGGTGGAAACCTTACTTCTTTTTATCTTCAAATATTATCCTTACTATTATTACCATTATGATTATTATTATTATTACACTATTATTATGGTTTTTATCATCATCATTATTATTATTATTATTATTATTATTATTTCATCACTATTATTATTACTAAATTTGGTTATTTATTTTACTAATATTATTATTATTAGAATTATTTTAGTAAAGGGGCCGAAGTCCTTATTTCACTTTGTTTTGAATAATGTCCTTGTTATTATTATTGTTACTATTATTAATATTCTTATTTATATTATCATTGATATTATTTTTAGTATCTTTGCTATTATTATTTTAGTATCATTATTATTATTATTATTAGGGTAAAGTTTTCAACCTTATATTATCAACTTTTATAATATTTCTATGATTTCTATATCTTTAGCAAAGTTTGTAATTAGTTAATGTTATTTTATTAATATATTATTATTATTTATTTAAAAACCTAGTCTTATAATAAGTTAGTAATTAATAATATTTTTGATAGGAGGGAGTCTAATTTTAGCTTTTCCCTCATAATAGGTGAAACCAGTCAAAGCCCTAAGGAGGCGTAGGAGCGTGCTCCAAGACTGGTGTCGTTTTAGGTAAGGAGTGCTAAGGCCATATGTGTAATATGTGATTTTATGCTATGCATGCCATGTGATATGAATTATAGTGTATTTCATGTAAATATTATATAATTGTTATGAATACAACATGATTATGGAGTTGAAGTATGTTGGTATGAATAAATTGTGGCATGAGAATTATATGTATAATTGTGTTACCATTATTGTATGTTGTGGCCTTAAGACATGCATGTTAGGGTTTTAAAATAATGATGGGGAGTGTAATAATGTGGTGTTAGGGTTTTTCATGAAATGACATGGTGTTAGGGTTTTGCATGAAATGGTATGGTGTTAGGGTTTTGCATGAAATGGCATGGTGTTAGGGTTTTTCATGAAATGTTGCATGGTGTTAGGGTTTTGCATGGTGGTATTAATGTGGCATGGTATTAAGGTTGCATGGGAGTTAAGGTTGCATGGGAGTTAAGGTTTGCATGGGGGTTAGGGTTTGCATGGAAGTGTGATTTACGTGGAGTTAGGGTTTGCATGGGAGTTAGGGTTTGCATGGGGGTTAGGGTTTGTATGGAAGTGTGGTTTACATGGAGTTAGGGTTTGCATGGGAGCTAGGGTTTGCATGGAAGTGTGGTTTACGTGGAGTTAGGGTTTGCATGGAGTTAGTCATGCATGTCTGGGCAAATGTTTGTGAATAAAATATTTAAGACACCAATCTTTTAAAGTGGAAGATTATTGAGCCGGGTCTAGACCGATCCACCGGTCAGGAATAGTGGTTAGGGTTTTACCCTATATACGTACGATTCACCGATTATAATAGTGGTTAGGACATGATGTCCTATATGTGACCGACCCACTGGCAATAATAGCGGGGTGACTCGAGCTCAATAAATACAAACTCGAATGACTAAGGTTCTTAAAAGATACTAATTACTTACAGTGGAACACCATATGAGTAGGAACCAGACCAATCCATCGGTCAGGAATAGTGGTGTGGACTATTATCCCGCAAGTGACCGATCCATCGACGAAAATAGTGGTGTGGACTTTGTCCCGTAAGTGACCGGCCCACCGGCTAAAATAGTGGGGTGTTCCTGTTCTTACATGGATTTGATAAAAGGTCTGGTGTGTATCGAATTCAGATAAAATAAAGATTAAAATTTTAATTTGGACATTTTTGGGCCTTATGTGTGGGCTTGTTGATGATAGGCTATGGATTCTTTGTACGCTTTTATGTATCATATATGTGGTTTGAAATTGTATGTTGATTATTATCCTGCATGATTTTATGTGTTTATGTGTCGGCCTTAGTTCTCGGTTACCTTACTCAATACGTAGCGTACTGATCACCCTTTTCATGGGTGCTACTCATTCCCACGAGTAGTATGCCCTTCTGACTTTGTGCAGGTGGGCGAGACATCAGTCGGGGCAGTGTGTTGAGCTTGTTTTGGCTCAAGGTTCGAGAGTTGTGGCCATATTTATTCTTTAAGTGATGTATTTCCTTTTGTTAGTTCGTTTGTATCAGATTTATCCATTTTGATTTATTACCTTGTATTGAGTAATTCAAATGAATATTCATTATCGGTTGTAAGCTTATTTCTCTTTTGGAAATGAATTATAATTCTTTATGTGTACTCTAATTTTGTTTTACAACCGAGTTTAGTTTGTCTTGACTTATAATTGATCGTTAATCTTTTCTTTAGCCTTAGCACTTGGTACTGAAACGGTCGAAGAGAACCAGTTTGGTACTAAGTGTGGCGGTAACATTCCTAGAATTCATAGGTTTTAAATTAAGTATTTTAATTACTTTTGCTTTAAAAAAATAGTGAATTTTGGGGTGTTACAATAACTAGGATGTTTTAAGGGTTAGGGTACCACCTAGGGTTGATGGCAACTATACGGCACCGATTGTAATCCCCCAAAAATTTTGAAAACCCATATTTTAATAAATAACTTTATTTGAAATAAAAATTAGCTTGTAAAATTATTATTTTAATTATTTTATGGATTTTAGAGTATGTATATTTGGATAATAGTATTTAATAAGTTAAAAATAAATATTTTGCTAATTATCATATTGTTCCATTTAAATAATTTTCCCAAACTAATATTTTACCAACTTTAACCTTTATAAACTAAAATATTAGGTTATAATAAATTAAATTGTTAAATTAAATAAATTACCAGGGATATTATATTTTATGATTTTATAAATTTAATTAAACTAATTTTCCTATTTTTTTTCCATTCTCATTTTTCTTTTTCCCCCCTTTCTTCCTTTCCTTTTTCTTTTTCTTCTTCCTTTTCCCTTGGGCTGCCTCGCCAGGCCAGCCTTCCCCGTGCGTTGGGCCTTCGGCCCGCCTCATCCCTCTCCCCCTCAGCCCTCTCTCCCTCTCGCACACTGACCCAGCCGGCCCCCGCTCGTTTTTTTTCTTTCTTCCCCCTCCTTGGACCGGTCGGCCGCCTGTTTTCCTTTCCCCCGACCGGCTGCCACAGCCCTTCCTTCTTTCTTCTTCTTCTCAGGCGACAGCAGCCCGACCCTCTGCAGCTGCCGCCCGACCACCTGCACCTGCCGCCGCACCTGTCCCTGCTACTCCCTCCCTCGACCCTGTCCTCTTCTCCCCTCCTTCGAGCCGAACTACCCCTGCACCCTATCCATTTCTGCAACTCCCTCCTTCCCGTCGCCACCCTCTCCCTGACACCCTTCCGCCTCCCTGCTGCCCTATGCCCTGCCATCTGCCCCCTTGCCGTTCCTCTTCTTTTCTTCTCCCATTCGGCCAGTTTATTGTCCCATTTTCGAGCCATCTTCTTTCCCCCGAGCTCCCTCCTCTCTCCTCCCTTCTTTCCTTTGTTTTTTTTCTGTTTTCTCCCTGTGCCGCCGCCGTCCGCCACTCCGACCGCCGCACCCAACCCCTGCGCCGACTCCTGCCACCACCCCCTACTGCCCTGCATCCCCACACCGCCCCCTTGAGCCCTACACTTCCTCCCTTCTCCACCCCTTCTTTCTTTTCTCCCCATTTTTCCCCTTATCACCAGCCATTTTCGCCGCCTTGCTGCCGCCGTATCCGCCGCCTCCAGCCGCCGCGAAACCATCCCTGGCCACAACCAACACCCCCTCTTCACTTTTGCATCCTTTACTTGCCTCCAAACCTTCCCCAACCACCCTCTTTTCTAGCCCAAAGACCTCAACCCGAACATGGCTGATTTTTCTTCCTCCAACCCTCTTCGAGCCTTTTCCCTGCCCATTTGTGCATGACACTCACGCTGCTCATGCAGCGTGAGCTTTCCCCCTTATGTTGGAAATTGTTTGGATAATTTTGAGGTATAATGATAATTATTTAAAGTGTTTTATTAAATAAATTTCTTTTATAAAATCTTATCCTTTTTATTTCTATACTCTAACACAATAGTGATGGATGTTATTTTAGGTGTTGAATTGCTAATTGTGCTTGGTAAGGTTTGATAATTTTGCGAGATTAAGGTAACCGTTAAATCCCGCTTAAATGCATGGATTAATGCATGTTATCACATTAGGCATTATTAATGTGTATTATGCTTGATATATGTTGCTTAGCATATTATATGTGGTTAATGTGGTTGTTAATGAAAAGGAAGCATGATAGATTGATGATGTGTATGGGGATAATATTTAGGGTAATAATTTGGTGGTTAGGGAAAATATAAATTATTATCCATGTTGTTATATGCTATGGTGATCTTTATTACATGTGTAACATTTTGTTAGCATTAGGGGGAGATTTTAAAGATGTATATTGTATATGAGTATGGCCTAATACATGGATATGTGCTAATAAGCATTACATTAATTATAAGAGTCATGGGTGAGACTTTAAGGTTAATACTTCATGTAGTATTAATAATAATTTAATAATAAGGGTGTGTAAAGAGTAAAATGGTGAATTTGTTAATAAAAGGAGAAAATAGTAATTTTGGAAGTAGGGGTAAAATTGTAATTTTGTGAATAAAGGATGAAAGAGTAATTTTTGTAAATAAAAGGGGCAATTTGGTAATCTTGTTAAAAAGAAGGGCAATTTGGTAACCTAACCAACCAAAGGACAATTTGGTAATTTTGACAAGGAGGAAGGGTAGTTTGGGAATTGATAATAAAGGACGGTGAATTGGTGATTAACTGAATAAAGGGTTAATTTGGTAATTAGGATAAGGAGGAAGGGTAATTTGGTAATTTGACCAACTCAAGGATAGTTTATTAATCATAATAAAGGAGAAAGGGGCAAAGTGGTAATCTAACCAATTAAATGGAAAGTGTATTAAGTGTGATAATTATTAAGGGGGAATTAATGTCCTAATAAGTAGGTTAAATAATTTAGTAACCTAAATCGAATAAGGGATAACTTGGTGATTTTGTAACAAGGAGGGTAACATGGTAATTTATAAAATAAGAAAGGGTGACGTAGTGATTTTATAAGTAAAGGGGTAAATAAGTAGGTTGTATCCAGTATATCATTATGATTGTGGAATTCGTAACATGGCTCTAATAGTGTTGATTAATGAGGTAAGAATGTTTGATGATTAGTAAGTATCACGAGATGAGTTTTAATTCGGAATTAGATGAGTTTAGGATGGCCTTAATGATTCTCCTATGTTACTTTGGATGACCATCTGAATAAGAGATCTCTGATGATATCTGAACGATTAAAAGAGGATAATTATCTTATTGTTGTGCTTTTGTGATCACCATTAATTAAGACATTAATACTTAAAGTGAAAGACCTCGAGATCGGGAATGGTGACTCCTTAGGGGTCGCTACCCTAAGGACGTGGTTTAGTCCACGATTGTTTGGTATTTCCTGGTGTGCCTTTGTGCCCCAGCTAGGCCCTATATCTACTCTATCTAGCTCTACGGACCTAGTAGGGGGTATGCATACTTAAGGATTAGGTGTCCTTGTCGGTAGGGTACTGAGTTAGCTTTATGCACCAGTACGACCAGGGTACCTTTGCGTCCCTGGGTTACTAGTTGAAGGGTACTGAGTTGCTTTTATGCACCAGTGCGACCGGTGTACCTTTGTGTCCCGGGTTCTTGATCTCCCTATCGAGGCAAATAAAATGGAATTGTTGTGCTGAATAAAAAGGGAAAAATACTAATTGTTAAAGTGAAGGATTAACGAGCCGGGACCAGTTGATTTATATGATATTGAGTACCGGTCCACCGGTTATAATAGTGGCCAGGAGCGTTGTGCCCTGGGTAATGATTCTTTATATATCCCGGTCCACCAGTTATAATAGTGGCCAGGAGCGTTGTGCCCCGGGTGATGATTCATTATAAATCCCGGTCCACCGGTTATAATAGTGGCCAGGAGCGTTGTGCCCTGGATGATGATTCTTTATATATTCCGGTCCACCGGCAATAATAGTGGGGGTCCCGAGCTCAATAAGATTTATTTTGGATGTGAATGAGTTATGGAAAGATACAAGTCATTGAGACGATTGATTAATGGCCTCAAGGCCCGAAAAATATCTCGATCACTGATCATGGCCCGTTTGATATTGGTTGATGGATTATTGAATATATGAAAGTGAATTTTACTTATACGCTATTAATGTATAATTGAGTTATTGGATGTACAAATAATTGGATCTGAATACCATGTTTATACCTATGGTTATATTTGAATGTGGTAGTATCATGTGTAATATGGCGTGCCTGTATTTTAAGTGTGTTTTTAAAGGGTTACTCAGTACCGTAATACTGAAGGGTTCCCTTCCTGGGGCCCCTGCCTATTCAATGGGTAGTACCCCTTGCAGGTTGTATTCAGGTGCTATTCAAGTGGGCCCTTGGGGAGAGCGTAAGGTACTGTCCGGAAATTTTTAGGGTTTTAATTTGTCTCCTTTAAATTCAACGTATCTGTTATTTTGTAATCACCGTGGTTGAATGTTTCTCTTGTAAAGTATTTACTGTGCTACTCTGATCTTCAAATGCTTAAGTTCTCGTAAAGTTTTATTTTACTCCTTTAGCCTTAGCACTTAGTACTGGAACGGTATGAGTGAACCGGTCTGGTACTAAGTGTGGCGGTAATACTCCCAAAGTTCACGGTTTATTAAGTTGCTTCCGCTAACTTTCTTTTAATTAAACGAAATTTTTTAGTAGTGAATTTTGGGGTGTTACACCGATGGCGGTGGTTGTGGCAGTGGGGAAAAGGGAAGAAGGGTGGAAGTAAGTTGTTTAGGATAGGAGAGGGGGATTTGAGGTTGTGGAGGATAACCTAGGTTGAGAGGCTGGAATGATGGTGGTGGTGCAACCAAAGGGGTTGGCGCAGGCAGTGACGGTGTGGTGGCTAAAAGTGGTGGAGAGGGAGGAAGGGATAAGGAGAGGGAGGTAGGGGAAAAAGGAAGGTAATGGGAGGTAGATGAGGTTTTTTTGGTGGTTTTGGAGGGTAGAGGGAGTTGTGGTTGCGGTGGGAGTGGTGGCGGATGACGGCAAGAAGGGCGGCGATGGGTGAATTGAGGTAGGTCGAATGGCAAACTTTGCACAGCCAAGACTGCTCGTGTATGGAGAATTGAGGATGATGAGGGGTGTAGCTCAGTGGAGGGTGGTGCAGGGAGTAATTTGGGTGATGGTTTGGGCGGCGAGGCTGGATGGCAGCTGTGGAATGGGCGGTTGAACAGGCGGCGGTGCACAAAAGGGAGCAAATTTTTGGGTTGAGAAAAAAAGGGTTGAATGGGGTGGTTGAAGGGTATTTATAAGCCATGGATGGGGGAAAACAATAGAGGGGGAAGAGAGGAAGAGGAAGGCATGCTTGTAGGTCGTCGGCAGGCGGTGCACAACCGGTACAGGCCTACAAAACTGTAGGACCTGTCAGCTCGGGAAGGGAGAAAGGAAGGGGGAGAGAGGCACGAGGAGAGAGAGAGTGTGTGATTGGGCCAAGGAGGGAGAGGGAATGACGAGGAAGAGGATAGGGGTGGTAGGTCGATGTGCGGCGGTACAGAGGCTGCGTGCCTGCATCGGAAAATGGAGAAGTCGAGGCATCAGGGAAGTGGGAAGGTTGGGGGGAGAAGAAAGAAAGAAGAAGAGTGGGTGGACCCGTCAGTCTAGGGGGAAAAGAAGAAAAGAAAACGAAAGCCAGACCGGGTAGCTGGTGAGGGAGAAGAAGGGCGGCGAGCTTGGGCCGCGAGGGTTGGCTAGCTCATATTAAGGAAGGAAGGCAAGAAAGAAAAGGAGAAAGGAGATGAAGGAAAGACAAGAAAAGAAAAGAAAAGAGGGGAAAAATAAAAAGGGAAAAAGGAAAAAGAATGAAAAATAAGTGGGTTGGGGTATTTAGAATATTTTGGTATTTTGGGATATTTAAAAAATAATAATATTTTAATAAAATAATTATTAAATTTTCTTTTTAGGTTAATTTAGGATTTTTAAAAGATTTTTCCTTAATTCCAATTTAATTAGCAAAAATCCCTAATTTCTCCCAATTAAATTATTTATTGATTTCTTCTTGATTTTACCTTAATTACTTCCTCTTATTTTAATAAAATATTTTGTTTAATTAATTTTCTTAACAAATCCTTAATTTACGCTAATTCTCTAAATTAGGGTTTTAGGGTATTTCATAAGTAAATGGTATATCCTAAAGGAGTGAGTAATTAGAGATGAACCATAGAGGTTGCTTTAATGCTCTTTGCTAGTACATGTGTAAGTGCTTATGTGAGAAGGTTGCAAATCTAAGCATGATGTATTCAACATGTTGGAATAGTGGATGATAGATGTCTTTATGCACTCCTACCTTTATATATATATCCTTATCATGAAACATGTATTTTATATTCATGTATGAAATTTGTTACACTTATGTTATATTGAAAGAGCAACTTGTCTTACTCAGTACGTAGCATACTGATGTGCCCATTTGATTGGTCATCTACTCATTCCCGCGAGTAGAGGACCATGTATTGGTTGTTGGGACTAACTAGTAAAGGGCTTACCTTAGTTAGGTCGGGCTTGAGAGCAAGGATATCTAGAAGGTTTTGGTAGGGTCCATGGAAAACTAAGGTTCTAAATTTGGTGTTATACCCTAAATCCATTTTATTGTAGCCTGTACTTTATCTATATGTGTTTTGTAATGATTTGGTTGTAGCCTATTAGGGTCCTCCAATGTAAACACTCTTGAAGTTGTTTAATTAAATTTTTAGTCCTTGTACTCTGTTGTTTTAAGTGTTTTGATTAGTTTAGCCTTGTATGTGATATGGATTGGTCGGAAGATGCCTATCTTGTGTCAAATACGATAGTAACATCCCATTCTTCTTAAGTGTTTTCTGCTTTCGCAAATATTTTAACCAAATTCTTTTGTAGTGAAAAATGGGGGTGTTACAACTAATGACATATGCTTGTACTAGTATAAGCCATAATGCAGACTGGCGTTGTTCTAATGGATACATATTTAGCATATCATAGTCTGCACAATTCTTTGAAAGATAGAAAGCAACTTGCATCTTGTAGCTTGAATCAAAGTTAAGCTCCTCAACACACTTTTATAGCCTCCATTTAAGGGATCAACACGTGAGCATTTGTCCATAATTATGACAAACTTATCTATCGGTTCACTTAGCATATCAGAACACGATGTAATAAATGCATCCATTGTCCTCTTACTCATGATGCCTTTTCCATGATTCACACTTGCTTATGGCACACATGTATTACTAGCATCTAAAACATAGTCTTGTTGAGAGGGAGGTAAAGTCCTAGAATTAATACTAAATGAACTAAACCCCCTAATGTGAACTTCATCTTGTGAGACCATATTATCAATGTCATGAATCATGCTACCAAATTCTCCATGTTGTCTTGAAGCCAATCTTCTCCTTTCTCTTTCGTTAGTAATAGTTACAACATTATCCCCGATTGCCCTATTCTTAGAAAAGAGCTCTTTCAATTTTTCATAGAATGGAGTTATTTACCCATCCATTCTAAAGCCTTTGGTTTGTTCTATGAAAAACAAACAAATAAATTAAATGAAACCAACAAGCACAACAAATTACAATTTCAACTAATTGACATTACACACACCTCAATTAGTTTATTCCATAATTTATCTTTGAGATAACATTTGAATAGTAAGATTAAAACCCCAACCACTTTGTGAAACATTCATAAATATATCATAACATTAAAAAAACTTTCCCTTTTGATATTTTAACCTATTGCGAAATTGGTCCTTGTTCCATGAGGAGTTAGGAAACTTTTCTTCAAGTTCTTTTACCTCAAAATTGTAAGTTGCTGTAGTAAACGTACCACATGGATGATTACCTATGAACATCTAATATAGCAAAGCATCAAGAAGAACTCCATCCATCTTTCATGCCCAAATAATTCTCTTGGCTTGACGATTAGGCATGGTTGAATCTATAAAAGAAAAGGACAACATATACAATAGGTATGTAAAAGAAGAAGAAGAAGAAGAAATACATGTTTAATGTACACGTGTTCAAAATTCATGTTCTCACAATTTAGTACACACATTCTTATTCCACGTTCTCACAATTTAGTACACATAGTCAATGTAAAATACAACATATTATAGCTAATCGACCAATGTTTACACAAAACAATACATGAGTTCAAATTACATGGCCCATAAGAAATGCTTATGTATTATAATCTCTCTACATCGCCGCCGCAGTTAAATTCCTTATAAACTCTCCTCTACTAACATCTCCTTCTCCTATATGTTCATTAAACCTATTTTCCCACTCTCCATCATCATCACTGGCAAGTCTTTAATCTACCTCTCTAATTATAGCTTTATTCATATCAGCACTCATTAGAAATTTGTACATAATACAACATGTTAATATAATCCTTATATGTGTATATATATCATAATAAGGTTCATTTGCACTTACTAGAATTGGAAAATGCGTTTTTAAGATAGCAAAAATTCTTTCAATTGCATTTCTTAACAAATAATGGCACACGTTAAATAGATCATGAGGAGTCCTTGGTGGATGATGTGAGTACTCTTTCAGATGATACTACTCACATTTATAAGGTGGAATCAATCCACTTATCATAGGAAATCTAGCATTACCAAGATAATATTTACCAATGAAAAAGCTAAAATATTAGACAACTTTTAATGAATTAAGTAAAAGCTAATTTTCAAGTATGGTAATGTAGTTACCATGTGGAATTTTGAGGCTATATTGTCGTCCTAATGTATCTTTTAATATTCAAGCATTAGATGTCGTTTCTTCCCAACCAATTAGAACATAGGTAAATTTTAGGTTAAATGTATTAGTTGCTAGTACATTTTGTGTGGTGTAATCTTTTCTTCCTAGGTATTTAGGAGCATCTGATACAGAAATTTCTACTCGGACATGGGTTCCATCAATTGCTCCTACACAATCATAAAATTAACTACTAAATTATTAAGAATCTAACTGAATTATTTATTAACTAAAAAGAAAGAAAATTTCATAATAGGCACCTTAAAATAAAGATAGAACTTGGGATTGGCTTAAATCTCTACTGGTGTTGATGATCCATCTAGTTATCTAATAAACATCTCATCTAATTCTAAAATAGCTTTTAAGACATTGTGGAAATGATGACTAATAACTTATTAAACCTACTAAACACTCTTTACAACTCCCTATTTGTTGTGGCATGCCCCATAATGTACAAAAATAAAGCTACTTGCTCTTCAATATTAACCCATTTCATTGATTGCAAGCCATCATGATTTACTAATAATCCCGAAAATTCATAAAATTCCTCAGGACCCATACGAATTATATCTTAACATATGACTCTATTTGTCATCACCTCTGTTATTAAAAATCTAAAATCTCTAGATTCTTTATGAATATCATCATCATTTAACATGTTACTTTCATCCAAATATCAATAAGTCGCCACCATCATGATAGACTAATTATGGATGGTAAAGTTGTAACACCTCGATTTTTACTACTGAAAAATTTAGTTTTGCAGTGAAAGTAATTAAGTAAAATATTGGGAGTTTTCGCCATGATCGACATAATTTTGGCTTATGCAACCATCCTTACATCAATCAAAAGGGTAAAACATTTAAAGTAATACAAGAAAATTAGAAATAAAAGAATATTTATAGTACAATACTAAGTTTGAAGTTTAACTCCAAGTTAACAATACAAGATATAAAAGAAGGGATATCATGGATCAAGATTCTAAAAAGGATATCCAGTTGAATACATCAACCGGATAACAATTATTCTTCATGCAACTCCTAATACAGATGAATTTACTCATCCCCACATAGGGCATCATAGGCAACATAATCATCTATTAGATCTTATGAGATCTGCACATAAGATTTAGGGCCTCCTACTCATAGGAATGAGTAGCACCCATAAAACAGGTGGTTAGTACGTTGCGTATTGAGTAAGAGAACAATATTATTGAAATAGGGATACAAATATCACATGATTTTGCAGTAGAGAAAAAGTGAATAACTAAATACATGAAACATCTCATAAGATAGAAAATGATCCAGATTCCTATATTAAGTACAATCCATTTTTATTCTTTTATATACGTTGCGTGTAGGAACCCTACTATTCTTAAACCGGCAGTATGGTCTGAAACACCATCTTAGGGATACCACACTTGAGCCACTATTCTTTTTAGTGGAACAGAGATTAAAAACATCTTTTTGGGGCAAAATGCTCCCTTACCATTATTCTTCCTAGTAGAATGATAATACATGCATGCATACATACATACATACATACATACATACATATATATATATCACCTTAGTCTTAACTCATGTATTCTTCCACTTTAATCATTAGTATCTTTTCCAAAGGTTATAATGTTACATTTTCATTTCATGATGAGTAGGGGGCCTCACTATTCTTAATTCAGTGGAATGGACTAAAGCACCTTCTTGGGCCAAAATGCTCCTGAACTACTATTCTTTTCGGTGGAACGGAGATTAAAAACATCTTCTCGGGACAAAAACAATCCCGATCCACTTTTTCCCCAGTGGAATGGGAATACATTTATATATATAGAAAAAAATAGATCACCTTAGCCCTACTTATGTGATCTTTCACTTAAAGTAATTAGTATCTTATTCAAGATTGATTCTTAGGCATAAAACACATTAAAATAGATACACATATAGCATAGGTCTAAGTCCTTTCAAACTCTAACTACACACCCTTTAGTATTCATTCTCCCATATTGATTATTCCACACAACTTATATTATATCATCTCCAAATCCATCGTTATTATCATACCAAAAATGCACGATCTAATTCCTATATAGGGATGACAATCGAACGGGTTTTACCCGAAACTCGATGGGTTTTATCCGTCGGATATGTAAACGGATATGGATAAATGGGTATGGATACGGGTATGGAGGAAGAGGAGAAATATCCGCCGGGTTTGGGTATGGATATGGGTAAGGGATCCTCAAATCCGTACCCGTACCCGCATCCATTTACCCAATAAAAAATTATATTTTTACCTTCATTTATATATCTTAAGTATATTTTCTAAGGCTAAAAGTGAATATATATTAAATTTTAACAATTTAAGTATACAATTCTAACATTAAATAATTTTTACTTTATACTTAATGGGTTTTACCCGATGGATATTTAAATGGATATGGATAAACGGATATGGATATGGATATGGATGAGGAAAAAAAATACCCGCCGGGTTTGGATATGGATATGGGTATAGGTTTTCTTATCGGGTTTGGGTAACGGATACGGGTACCCGATCCATTGCCATCCCTATTCCCATACACATACATTAATAATCTCATCTCGATATATTACTCACAGAAATATCATAAACCTAAATTCCATAGATTTGTCATAACACCTCCCATGAAATTTACATGATTATCAATTTCAATAGATAACCTCATAAGGTCAAACATTAACAACATATTCATAAATTCATATAACCTCTAGATCTTATACATGGAATAATGGTATTATCATTATAAGATAGTTTGCCCCAAATTATCCATTAAATTATTTAAGGACCCCAAATAACGATAATACTTCCAAGAATCCCTCATGTTGTTATTATTATATTTTAATCCACCTACTACATAAAATACCAAAATCTCCTTATTATCCCATAATGACCAAATTACCCTTAAGCACAGATAATAATCTTTATTTTATAACATCTTGTACCTTCCACACATTATTTTTCTAAGTCCATAATTTATCATCATACCTCATGAATATTCTTAAGTCCATTTATTAAAACTCATTTAACCTATATATCATACCATAAGACATATTTTCACAAATATGACATTATCACCACAAAAAAATAATGGTACCTTTTATCCATTCTTACTTTATTTCAATAACATAATATCCTTAAACCCATATTTCATACCATAAGATATATTTTTGCAAATATGACATTATCACAATAAAGTCATTACATAATGGTACCTCTCACCCATTCTTACTTTCCTTTAATAACATAATATCCTTAAGCCCATATTTTATACTATAAGATATATTTCCATAATATGACATTATCACAAAAAAATCATAACATAATGGTACCTCTCACCCATTCTTACTTTCCTTCAATAATATAATATCCTTAAGCCCATGTTTCATACCATAAGATATATTTCCATAATATGACATTATCACAATGAAATCATAACATAATGGTACCTCTCACCCATTATTACTCCCTTTCAACACAATATTCATATCATCACAAAATATCACGATCAACACATATTATATCATATATCAATAATAGCATGAAAAACACATATAACCATACAAGCAAATAACACTAAAAACCCTAAATACTATATAATATCCTTACTAACTAGGACACTAGGATCTAAGCATGCAAACCCTATACTTCCTCCTTTGAAGCTACTGGAATACCACCTACAAAAATAATAAAATTCATGGTTAGGCTCAAAGAGTTAAATCGAAGGAGAAATCAAGGTAAAAAGGGTAAACATAGAAATAACCATAGTCAAATGGGAGCTTGAGATGTGTGGATGTGTAGAGGAATGTGTGGTGGAGCTATGGTAAAATTTTGGTGGTATTTGGACAAGGTTTAGGGGTGAAAATAGGGGTGCACAACCGAAAATAGAAAGTTACACGACTATGTTGTAGGCGGTGCAACCCTAGTTAAGAGAAAAGATCACGAACGATGAGGCAGTGTTGAGTTGCACGATCGTGCTATAGTGGTGCACATCTAGGACCAGAGAAAATATCAAGTACGACTAGGTGGTATAAAGTTTGCAAAGCTATGTGATAGGAAATTTTTGGTGTTGCACAGCTGTGCATAGGCTGTGCGCTCTGCAAAAGTGCAATGGACGAGTGAAAGAAGAAGGAAAAAGAGGTGATGGTCGGCGGTGATGGCTGACAATGGTGTTGGGGAAGGTTAGGGTAACCTTGGTGGCCGATTAACAAGCTAATGGGCGGTGAGTGGTGGCTGAGGTGGTGGAATGGGTGGTGCCCAGGCCAAGAACAGGGAAAGAAGGAGGAAGAAGAAGAAAAAAAGAGAAGGAAGAGGGAACTCGGGCAGTAGCTTTTTAATATAGAAATGATAGAGTAGAGGCCAAACAAAGAGGAAGAAGGAGAGGATATCGTGTGTGTATATATATATATATATATGTATGTATATGGCATATGTGTGTGGTGTGAATTGGGGAAGAAAGAAAAAGAACAGGGCAGGCGTGTGGCGATGATAATGGTGATGGTGCAGGTGCAGCTGCAAGGTGATGATGGTTGCAGAGGATGGTAAGGAGTAGGGAAGTAGCTATAGGGTGAGGGTGGTGATAGTTATATGTAGGTGTGTTGAGTGAGAAGTAAAATGGTAGGGAAAATGGAGTGTGCAGGGTATGCGCATAGGGTGTGCAGGTCTGTAGAGATGGGAGAAGGAGAAGAAGAAGGAGAAAGGTGATGGATGATGGATGAGGGTGCAGAAAGGTGATGAATGATGGAGCAAGTGGGGAGTGTGAAAGGTGCAATAATTTTAATTGTTACAGCTTAAGGTTGATGGAAGGAGGAGAAGAAAGAAAGAAAAGAAAATGAGAAAGAAAAGAAAAAAGAGAAGGGTTGGGGGATTAGTTTAGATAATTTTGGATTAGCCATAAGTAATTAGGATTAGTGAAAATTTTAGCGGGTTTTGATTTTGGTTTACAAATTATGATTTATCCGAGTCAAGGTTTCGGTTTCAGTTAAAGTTTTAGGATTAAGAAATTATGTTAAGGTTAAAATAAGATTTCTTGAGATTAGAATCAAATTAGGACATTAATGATGTGGGATTAGGCTAAATAAATTTTTGGGGAATTACAAAAGCAAAATATAGTAAGAATATTATCACCATTATCCATCTATCAAAACATAAATATCGTTGTCATTATTATGATATCAAAACCAGAATATCATTATTGTTAATAAAAAATATGACTAGTACATAACATTCAATATTACTAAAACAAACATATGAACTTCTAGTATACGATTCAAAAAACTATAAACATCATACATCATAAACTTTGAAGATATCTTCCTACCCCTAATACAAACCCCTACTTATGGCTAGAAAACAATCTATCCACCAGAACACTTTGACATGATTAAGAAACAAATAATAGCATCCTTACCCCACTCAATTGCACAAAATTAGTTCGAACAAGAGAACAAACAAATTTGTATATTGGCAGCTTTGAATATGCATTGAAGATCTATTTTTAGAGACCAAAAACTCACTTAAACCAAGCCTCAAACAAAAAACCAACCCTTCGAGAACTAAAGAATCACTCAAACCAAGTGGCAAACAAGAGAATGGAAAAGGAAGCCAAAACAAATGCATGTTTAGAATAATCCCATATGAAGAGTAACTAATGGGTGCCTGAACAATTAAACAGGTTTAGAATCAACATCAAGGAAAACTCTATGTATTTATATATATTGACTGGTTCAAAAAATCAAAATATGCACAAATTAATGAAAAAAATTTGCTTTCAAACCAGGCCTTGGTTTGCAAAATTATTTGTATCATATTCAAACAAAACAAGGCAATGGTATTTGAACGAAACAAACAAAATAAGGGAGCCAAAAATTTGCAAGAGGCAAAACAAATAAAATAAGGCATAGAGAAGGGAATGGATCTACCATTAAGGCAATTACATTCGTTCAATCAAATTGGCCTTGGTCTCCAATTGCATTCATACTACAATTCAACAAAAAAAAAAAAAAATGCAGATTCGCTGCACGAATGGAGGATGTTGAACTCCATTATAGTATAGTGCAATAGTAGGATTTCTTAGCAACAATCAAGCAAAACAAACAACATCCTAGCAAACACATAGAAAAAATTAATCAAACTAGCAGTTTCAATCGAGCAAAACAAACAAAACAAGGGAACGAACGTTGTTGTGCAACCATAGCAGTTTCAACCAGATTTCATGAACAACATAAATCAACAAGCCAATATTCTACCTGATCTATACATGACAATTTCAACTAGAAGAAGAATAGAAAAAAAAAATCAACCGAAATCATACCTGGTCATTGAACGCAGAAAATGAAAAAAAATTGAATTGGGAAATGGATGAGGAGACCAAATGCTACGAGAGGAGAGGAGATTGGCTGTCGATACTGCAACTTCGCTCATTGAGCTTGGAGCCACCGCTGCAAGGATGTTGACAAAGTAGGAGGAGGTGGACACAAGATGGAACAGGGGCCGGGTGTCTCCAAGGGAGCTTGTATGGGAGAGTATGGTAAAATAATTATGCGGTTTTATAATTATTAGGGTCATTTTTGTATGATTATATACAAAATTTATTCATATATTATTTTTTATTTCTATTACCTAGGAAATTAGGAGTTAATAAAAATTAGGATACTTAGAATAAATAGAGATAAAATATAAACATTTTCATCACCACAAGATAAATAAATTTTTTCTCAAACAAGGTGAATCAACCCGTTAAGCAGCTTTCACCCCAAACAGACTATTAGACGACAGCCTCATTAGACACAAAGATTTTCTTGTCGAGTATATTCGTCCGACGGGCATCGATTGATTTTCTATGTGGAAGAACTATTCTGCTGCTATTGCTATTAGTTTTTGTGGGTCACCAGCAGCTACTAGTGTTGTACTGGTATAGAAATGGCGTACGTCTTGAAGTTTTGATCTCGTAGCACAATTTTAAAGGCTGATGAAGTTGAATATTTTTTTGATGATTTTATCTGGATTTGTTGTTGGAGTCTTATCTTCATCCAGCAATGGAATACCGGAATCTTGTGTGAAACTATACAATGAAGGAGGTGCTCCGGATGTTCTGCTGTCGCATGAATGTGCCTATGGCGTTCTCCCACCTCACGGCCATAACTTGACTACAAATTGTCAGTTTGCAATACTTCAAGGGCGGAGGGAGTATCAGGAGGATCGTGTTTCATGTGATCTTGACATGTATATAGACGTTCTTGGTAACTTTTTGGTATCGTTTGCTGTACTCCTTAATATATTTTTCTTTATTGTGTATGTTTTCTTTACATCTAATTGATTTTTAGGAATTTATGGTCTCCATTCTCGAGTCTTTGAAAGAATATTAGTTTCATGATCGTGTTTCTTTGGTAAAGCTATTGTAGGATGATATTTTGTTGACTGCATACTCTTATATTGTACTAAATCGATTAGGGTTTTAACCTTTGGAGTTAGTTAAGGAACTTGGGTGGGTAAGGTTAGTTGCTTCTAGCAACCTGCCTAGACTTGGTCCTGACTGCAGGTTTTGAATAAGAAGCTGAGGGGAAGGTGTAGTCGATCATTCTTTTTCAAAGACTAAGAGTACAAGTTCGTCTAATGGTCAACGCACAATAAATTTTGTGATTTGTTTTCGTTGTTTATCGTTTTTCTCATAAAATGAAGAGTATTAGCTTCAGTTAGTTATCTACTTAAGTTAGTCTAACAACATATTCCATCAAGAACCCTACAATCAGTATCTCACAGCTTTGTAAGGAGAGGAATGATGGTCCCTTCTAATTTTGAAGTTGAAAGATTCAATGGTAGAGTTCATTTTGGACCATGGCAATTGAAGGTGTTGGCATTGCTGGTGGAGCAGGGTCTTCAACTGGCTTTGTTGGGAGAGGACAAAATGTCAGCCTTTGTGGATGCAAAGGACAAAACAAAAATCCAAGAGAAAGCTCACAACACTATTATCTCGATTCTTGTAGACAAAATGATAAGGGAGGCCTCAAAGGAAACTTCATCAGCTGCATTATGGGTAAAATTAGAAACTCTCTATATGACACTTATTGACAAAGAGAGTAATCTCGGACAATGGCTGTACCCATTCAAGATGCAAGGAGGAATTGCCCTATGAGACCACTTAGATTATTGTAACAAAATCTTCTCAGGTCTTAAGAATGTGGACATCAAGATTGAAGATGAAGATAGGGCAATCATACTACTCAACTCACTTCCTCAAGATAAGTATGAACACTTCATTGGCACTATCATCTATAGTCATGAAAAGCTAACTCTCGAGGAGGTCATGGCTGCTTTGACATCTAATGAATTGATGAGACAACTGTTGGTAAAGGAGGAAAACACAGCTGAAAGTCTCATAGTTAGAGGGAGACTAGAGAAAAGGGAAAGGAAGGGAGGAAAAGGTAATCACTCTCAACCCAGAATGGATTAAAAACATTCGGGAAATGTTTCCATTGTCATAAGAAAGGCCACCTTAGCAGAGGCTGCCCGAAGAGGAGTAAAACTGGACAGAATAAAGAGGATCAGAAAAAGCCAGTAGATCAAGGGGATGCAGAGGTTTTGTCTGTCTGATGGGTACAAAAGTTTAGAAGTGCTCATGGTGTCCACGAGTACTATTCATCATGGTTGAGTTCTGGATTCACAGCGTACATTTAATATGTACCAGATAAGTCCAAGTTTATCAGCTACTCAAAGTCACAAGGAGACCATCGGTTGATGGGAAATAACAAGCCTTGGCTTGTAGTAAGAATTGATCACATTCTGATCAATTATCCATTAGAAGTGAACACTTGTTGAAGGATGAAAAATGTGTACCAGAATTAAAGGGATTTTATTTCTCTTGGCTAACTGGATATAGAATGGCCAAAGGTGAAAATGGAGTCTTAATAGTAGATGGATTGTATGTTTTACGTGTTCATAACCCTGATCTAGCAATATAGAAAGGATGGAATCATGTAGGAAAGGCTATAACATTTAAGGTTGGGACATGTAATTGATAAAGCTGTAGAAATCTTGGGTAAGGCAGGGTTCTCAGTAAGAAAAAGCTTGGTTAGTTAGAGTTCTGTGAGCAAGCATTGTACCTTGCAGAAGATTCAGAACTTGATAGTAGCTCATATAAATCAAGTGGAATAATTGACTATATACACGATGATCTTTGATGATTGACAATGATTGCATCTAAAGGTGGAGATAAGTATTTCTTAACCTTCATCGATGATTACTCAAAGGTTCATCACCAAAGATGAGGGGTTTAAAACTCTGAATGAAAGGAATGTGCAGAAATTAAGATCTGATAATGGGCTGGGATTCTGTATTGGTTTGACATATTTTGTATAACCTGTGGCATAGTTAGACGTTACACAGTTCTAGGGAACCCTCAGCAGAATGGTTAAGTTGAAAGAATGAATAGAACCATATTAGAAAGGGTGAGATGCATGTTGTCTACATTTAGATAACGAAAACCTACTAGGCAAGGGCTGCCAAAGTAGCTTGTTTATTATGTCTATGCTATCAATCTTGACAATCTAATAGCAAGGTAGAGTGGTTATGCAACAAATTATGAAGAACTGAGAGTGTTTGGTTCAATTTGTGATGTGCATCTGAAAGATTGTAAGCTTGATGCAAGAGGCAAGAAGTGTGTTTTCTTAGGCCACCCAAATGGAGTAAAGTGTTATAAAATGATGAGTTTAGACCAAGCGGCAGTAAGACTTTCCTCATTAGGGCGATGAATTCTACAAGGATAATGTCAACTCAAGCATTAATAGAAAATATGAATGGAAAAAGAGACCAAGACTTGGGGTGAAGCATGGTGCATTAGAACGGATAGACTTGGAGCTTATAGACCTAGAGCCTGATGTCATAGAAATGTTTGAAATAATTGAGCAAAAAATTGAGCATTGAGGTGATCTTGCTGGGTATCAATTAGTAAGAGACAAAGAAAGAAGGCTTATTAGACCATGCAGAAACAATTGCCTTTGCCTTATACACAACACACCTAGTGGAAGAAGAGCCTTTGAACTACAATCGAGCAATAATCAGTGATTGGAAGAAAGGCTAGTTGGATGCAATGGAAGATGAGATCAGGTGTATGAAGTTGTACAACACCAAGGAATTGGTTCCCGGACCTCGACTCCACGGAATGGTGGGTTGTAAATGGATCTGTAAATTAAAAGGGAGGAGTCCTCTCCAGTGAATTGCTCAAGTTTGACGCTAGGTTGGTTACAAAAGGTTTCACACAGAGAAAGGACATATGTTACACAGGTTAGTTGCAAAAGGTTCAACGCAAAGGTGCATAAGAAAACATTTCACCTGTGGTAAAGCACATTTATATAAGATCAGTATTGGTTTTGGTGGCTACAAAAAACTTGGTGCTTGAACAATGGATGTTAAAACAACTTTTTTACTTGGTGAGCTTAAGGAAAGAGTGTACATGAATCAGGCCCTGCTTTTGTAGAGAATGGGAAGGAGGATTGGACATGTCTCTTGAAAAGTTTTCTCTATGATTTAAAGCAATCTCCAAGAGAGTGGAATATGAGACATGATTAAGCAGTTAAGAAAATTGGCTTTATTTATTTATTTATTTTTTGAAAAGTTTTCTCTATGGTTTAAAGCAATGTCCAAGAGAGTGGAATATGAGACATGATTAAGCAGTTAAGAAAATTGGCTTTGAAAGATCGAAGTTTGATACTTGTGAATATGAGGCATATGGGAACAATCACTGGTGTATTTGCTCTTCTATGTTGATGACAAGCCATAATAAAAGTGATATCACTAAAGTTTACTATGGTGAAGAAGCTTTTGAAAGAGGATTTTGACATGAAAGATCTGGATAGTGCAAGAAATATTCTCTGCATCACCATAACCAGAGTCCAGGGATAGAGGGACTAGGAAGGAGAAGACTTACTCTATCACAACGTGCTTATATCAATAACGTACTGAATAGGTTTGGAATGAAGGAAGCAAAGGTAGTCACATCATTTATAGTACTAAATTTTGAGTTGTTCAAACAACAGTTAATGTAGAGAGACAGAAGATAAGCAGGGTTCCTTATACGAGTGCCAATGGTAGTTTGATTGATATGTGCTAGACCAGACTTTTGTTTTTGTGTAACTTTGTAAGTCTTACTGCAGATGCAGTTGTGGCGTTGTAGTGTTGGGTCGTTGTGGAAAATATTTCATATGCGCTGTAAATGAAAAAAAAAATAAAATCACAACAAATATTGTCTAATATCATTAAATGTTGGCAAATATTAATCAAATATTGAAATATATCAGCCAAAATGTATCATATCAGCAATAAAGATGTGATTTTTAAAACCTTCATGTTTTTTCTATGCTGGATACCAGCTGACCCAAAGACCGCCAAATATCGGCCAATATGCAACATTGGGAGCGATATTATATTGTATGGTGGTATATGAGCAATCCAGTGTTTGACCACTGGAAATCTGTACAATGGATTTAAAGGCTCCTAAAGGGCACTAGGAGCA
Source organism: Tamarix chinensis (assembly GCA_030549775.1). Taxonomy (NCBI): domain Eukaryota; kingdom Viridiplantae; phylum Streptophyta; class Magnoliopsida; order Caryophyllales; family Tamaricaceae; genus Tamarix; species Tamarix chinensis. Next base: position 30,306,333 of record CM060171.1, on the reverse strand, counting down.
TGGGAATGGTTAAGGTGGAGATCTGATACACTTCAGCCACAAAGCAACTCTGTCTCAGATTTTGTTGGAGATAAAGACTTGAGAAAGTCTGCATGTACTGGAGCTCTCAATGATGTTTTGTCTCTTAAAGGGATTATGAAGGAGTTTGATATAACCTGTAGGACGGTGATTATCTTGATGGGATAATTGGAGTGCCATTTATCAGAGTAAAAATAGAGTTTACCATGAGCAAACAAAGCATTTCAGTTTAAAGTTGCACTTCATAAGAGGAAGTAATTTCTGGAGGCAAGGTCAAGCTGGAGAAAGTTTCATGGATGGCAGTGCTTTCTGATTTGATGACAAAGCCTATGTCAGGACCGCAGTTTTTCCATGGTCTACAGATTTTGCATTGTTCAAGAGATGTTGTCAAAGGTGGAGAATTTTAGGATGATATTGTGTTGACTGCATCCTCTGGTATTGTATTAAGTAGATATTAAGGTTTTAACCTTTCGAGTAAGCTTATTTATATAGGCGGGTAAGGTTAGTTGCTTCTAACAACCTGCCTAGATTTGGTCCTAACTGCAGGTTATAAATAGGAGCTAGACAAGAGAAGGTGTAGTTGATGATCATTGTTTTGTAAATATTAACAGTACAGGTTAGTCTAATGATCATTACACAATAGAAGTTCCTGTGTTGTTTTCATTGCTATTCTGCTCTCATAAAACTGCTGAGTAATTGCTTCAGTTAGTCATCTTCATTACTTTGTCCAGCAATATTCTATCAAGAACCTTACAGCAACTAATATGAAACATCAAGTTTGTAGTTGGACGGATCCATGTTGTTGAGATTTTGATGAGTTTAATTGCTGTTGTAGTTTTATATGTACTAGTCCAAATCTCCTTTTTTAAGATTGGGACTCATTCTGTATTGAATATTGAACATATAAGGTTGCTTACTAGTGGGTTAAATGAATGTTTGGCATTTGGGCAGGAAGCTGTGGACCAGAAAGGTTGAAATTGGGTTTGGTAGCTGTATTTGATGGTCATGGTGGTGATGAAGCTAGTGATATGGCAGCTCGGTTACTGCATAACTATTTCCACGTCCATTTGAAGTTCTTGTGCTACAAAGAAATGGAGCTCTACTATGAAGATCCTGATTTAAAATTTCCAGAAATGGGGACATATCCTTCTGACATTTTCATTGGAAGGTGCACATCATTAACTTAAGCTATAATGTGCCCTGTTGATTATGAATATGTTATTGGGTCTACTATATTGATTATTGTCCATCACAATCTGCAATTTTGTTTGGCTATTCTAATATGGTGCTAGCTATATGATGAATAAGGTTGGGTTCCATAGCCTGGCATTTGCATGGGACATGCCTTTGTCTGACTGATATGATTATTTTGTTATATATGTCATAACAGGAATATAAAAAAACAGAGGATGATGGAAATTATGAAGGAAGCTCTCTTGCGGACAATTCATGACGTTGATTTTACTTTTTCACAGGCTATTACCGTGCTCTTTATTATGTCTTCTTCCTTGCACTTGAAACATGTTTGCCCTCCCAATTGATTTTCTGGTTTTTCTACACCAAATGTTGCAGGTGGCGTTAAGAAACTCTATACAAGCAGGATCCACTGCTACTGTTGTGCTTATTGTGAATGACCATCTATTGTCTGCAAATGTTGGTGATTCAAAGGCTCTCTTAATTTCAGAGAAGTTTCTCTCGAGCAATCATTCTAATAAAGCAGGTATCTTTTTTGGTAATTAATAATATTATTAATACCAAAAATGAACATCAAAGCACATCGATCCACAGTCCCATACTCCCTCAATACCAACTTGATACCAACAAAACCTATCAACTTGATATCAAGTTGCTGTACAAACATGAAAGAAATGATTTTCATGACAAAACTCTAGGTATAACATGTATCTCTTGAAAAATTGATTGAATTCTGCTTCTCCATAATTTATATACCATGGCAGCACCTATCATTCTCAATATACTTCCCGGGCCTCTCCTGCGCTTTGACTTTCTGATCATCGAATGCACTGCTTGTTCCCAATCTTGAAATTTATAGCAATACCCAATCAATTCATAATCAGGTCCCAACATTGTTTTGTAAAAGTACATTGAACCATCAGATGATCCATATCCTTTACAAATGCCGCATGTAGCTTGATTGCATATCTGCCATCGAAACAGTTTCTCTTGTGTATGCCATGCTAGCTAGCAAGCCAAAAAATGAATTGCTATCTAGGCAGTCCCTCCCGTCTCCGTACTAGATGATTCCACCCTATGGGTTGCCCTCTTGGTATAATTAAATCATACATTCTGCTGATAGGATGGTAGCCATCATGTTCACAATGTGCTCCCAATATCCATTGTCCCACTTCTAATTTGTGACTCCTCATATGTTTAAATAACCATGAATGATGTGCCTTTCAGTCTATCATACTTATCTCAGCTCCCTTAATCTAATGCCCATGTAATCATTTGATCCAGAGACACTTTTAATTCCAATAATTACCACAAGTACTTACCTACTGCAGCTTTGTTAAAGTTTGATAAGTCTTTTTATACCCAGTTCACCCTCTTTTTGGGCAAATAGATGCTCTTCCATGCTATTGAGGCCTTGGATGCTGGTTCACTAGTTCCGATCCATTAAAATTTCTTGCAAACAGCTTCGATATGATGGATCACATTCTTGGGTATTACAAAAAGTTGAGCCCAGAAGCTTTGAATACCAAATAAAACTGAATTCAACAACGGAACCCTCCCTGCATAGCTAAGGTATCTTGTTGGACAATGTTTTATTCGGGCTCAAAGTTTGTCCATCAAAGGTGTATATTTCTGTATGTTAAGTCCAGATGTCTCGAAAGTTGCACTGAGAAATATAAAAGGATATTCACCCTCATTACAGCCCAATACTTCCATGATATGTGTCGTTTCTCTGCTCCCGACTCCATTCATGTAAGCTGAGCTTTTGGGTGGATTAGCTCTCAGACCACATCTTGAGCCAAGGTCATCTAAGTAACACCTGATTAGCTTGGAAGCTTTATCATTTACTTTGCAGAATATAAGCAAGTCATCGGCATAGCTGAGGTCAATAATTTTCAATCTGTGACAACAAGGATGACCTCAGAAATATTCCATGAGTCCTTCAAACTCCTATGAAGATACTCCATTCCCATAACAAATAGATGGGGGATAACAGGTCACCTTGTCTCAACCCTCTCTTGCATTGCAATAATGGAAAAATAAATTTTCACTGAGAAGCATTGCCTTTACATATCAACTATCTGGGCAGGGATGTCATATTGTACCAGAACAGTAAAAATACACCTCCATTCAATGAAGTCATATGCCTTTTGTATAGCTACTTTGAGAAACAGGCAGGGACTTACCTTCTTCCACTTATCATATTTTATCAATTCGGCTGCCATAAGCACATTGTTATTGAGAGATCTTCCTTTAACGAATGCTGCCTGAGTGATATCAACTACTTCACGCAATATGCCTCGGATTCCATTGATTAAGACCTTTGAAAAGACTGTGTAACACATTACAACACAGAATAGGTCTAAAATCCTTCACCTTATTTGCCCCTGGAACTTTAGGAATAAGAGCAATGGCTGTGTTATTCAACTGTTTAAGCAAGTTCCCTGTCCTCCAAAATTTTCTGACTGCCACCACAATGCCACTTCCTACTATATTCCATGCTTTTGGGAAGATACGTGGACTTTATCCATCAGGTCCAAGAGCTGTGACATGTCCCATTGAAAAAAACAGCTTCCATAATTTCACGAGATAACACCCCTTCATTTTGACATATTCACATCAACCTTTCTAAGAATCAGCGCTGCTTGTCCTAGCAGTTGGGAATAAAATCTCTGCACCTCCAGTGCAATGCTCTGAGCCCCTGTAATGCAGTTACTGTTATAAGCAAACAGTGTGTATCTTGTTCATTGCCCTCGGGATATCTGCATGCAAGACCTATTATTTCCATACGCCAGTTGAACTAGATATGTGCTTTATTCTGTAATTGCGTTTCCTCATGTGCCTTTTGATTCTACTTAGCTGCAGCAATCCTGCCCTTGTTCACAACCTTGTGGTTCAGTGGATGCTTTGCCTGTGCCAGTTGTTGAATCTCATCCCATTCATGTTTTGCCTGCTGCAGCTTTTCACTGACATACCCCCAATGATGCTTATTTAGATATTTCAATCTTCCCTTGAGCATTTCAGTTTCTGTTGAATCTGGAAGGCCATCCTTCCTGGCACTTGAGTATTCCAAACCTCCTCTTACCGAGGGTAATAATTCTTCCTTGTCTGCCCAAAAATTGTGGAACTTTCAAGGGTTTAGGTCCACTATCATCCTCCCTCTCCCATTCCAATACCGGAGCACAATGATCAAATGTGGGGTATTAAGGAGTTATAAAAAATATTTTCCAGAGGATAAGCAGCCATCCAATGGTTGTTGCCTATGCCCCTATCAAGTCTACTTTACATGTGAGTAGTAACATTCTGACATAATAGTCCATGTGTATTGATTTCCCACCATTGGAATATCACAGTCCACAGCTCTGTATACAATGAATGAATGCACCCACATTTGGTATATCCACATCTCCACCTCTCTTCTCATTTGCTGCTTCTATAACATTAAAGTCTCCCATAACTATTCATGCTTATGCAATACTTCCATTTCTTCCGGTAAGCCATGCCCATAAATAAGTTCTCTGCCTCCTAGGTTGAAGCCATTTACTACTCTTATGAGAAAATCCTTATTAATCAAGTCTACAACCTTTACATTCCATGGAAACACTGTATATCAAAAATAGTTGCATCCCAAAGGATCCAGACTCAGCCATTATGGTGTTGTCTATAATTATGTATCCAACTCTAGTTGAGACCAATTCTTCTCAACACTCTGCATTTGATTCTTTGTCTCTATCATTGCCAAGACTCCCAAGCTATGGTGCAGGGAAAATTGTCTTACAGCACTGTCTTTGTAACATTCCACGTTGCTAGCTTCAGTGGGGTTGAGTCTAACAAACCCTCCTTCCTCTATCTATACTCCCCTGCTAGGCTCACTGCCACCTTAGCTGCTTTAGAGCCTCCTCCCCCTCCCCACAGGGGCCTGTTACTCTCTGATACTAGGCCTTGGGTGGCAACATCTTTGCCCATTCTGCTTCCACCCTCCTGTTCACCTTTGGTACTCTGTTGATGTTGCACTATGTTAGGATCTGTTTGTGCTGAATCTGTTTTAGCCAGGGCATTGGCAGTGGGACGAGGCACCTCTTTTTGCTGATTGGGTACCCACACTTCTTTAGGGTCTCCAGATCTCCTGCTATCCTGCTTCACCCATATTCTACATTGATTAGTGTCATGGCTTATCATGTCACAATGAGCGCAGAAATGAAGTTGCTACTCCTCTTTACTTCAAGATATTTCCATTTGGCATAACTACTTGCACTCATTCAGGACCTGTGATACTAACTACTACTTCTATCAACAATCTGGGATATGACGCCCTCCCCCTTGCAGCAATGATGGAGTCTGCACAAATAGGCTTATCAACCAGACTACTAATCCTACTCAAACTGTTTTCCGACCATATATGAAAAGGAAGACAGGGAAATTAACCCAGAGAGGCATCATATGACATTCATTCTTTGAGAAATTCATCTGTGGTATCCACCTTTTCAACATTAAAGTTCTAATTCCAACACTACAAATTGGTTTCTCAAGAATCAAGTTCACATAATTACTGTCATTGAATTGGAAAATAAAGAACCCTTGATCATCTGAATCCTGTGATGCAGATAGGAAACTCGGTTGTTCAAGAGTAAACTTTGTTGTGGTTTGGCCCCCAGGACATACCCCACCACTGCACTCTTCCACCTCAGTACTTCCTTGTACACCTCCATTTCCTGAACTTGTGCCTTTGGAGTGTCATCAATCACAGCAGGGGCCGCAAATCACAGATTTACTTCCTTCTTAGGCATTTGATTTGCCATTCTCATCTCCTTCCATGTTATTGGTTGGATCTTCTTTGACTCAGTTCTAGGTTTCTCAACTGTTTCCAGAGTGACGTCGAGTTTGCGATCGGGTTAACTATCAGAGTTTGATTCCCAATCCTAACAATGTATCTCACTTCTTCCCCATATATCTTGCTTCTTGACGAGCTACACAATTTTCATCTTTTGAGTTTGAGTTAGAGCTTGCACCTAATCCCTTGCTTGATTTTTCACCTGATTTCACACCAGACTTCTCTCCCGATTGCACACCTGCTTTCTCACCTGGTTTCACACCAGACTTTCCTCCTGATTGTTGTTGTATGAGCAGAACCTTATGTTGAGCTTTCTTGTTGGCCATTTTCGGTGGGCCGAGTCAAGTAGGCTTAAATGGTCAATAAAGGAAAATGGAATTCACCAAAATTAGGAAGCGTGTGAGTTGTGTTCCTTTTCACTCATTTTCTAAAATATCGCTCCTAATAAAACAGGCATTGAATTCTTTTTTTGGCAGTCTTCATTAGAATGCCTGCTACATTGTGATGTTGGCGGTGTTCATTCGTCGTGTTATAACATTTGACTTGGCTGCTCCTTTATCTTTTCTGATATGTGGTAACTGAATGCTAGGACTTTCAGCTGTGGTCTTAAGTGAGGATCACAATCCTGATAGAGATGATGAAAAGGCCCGAATTGAAGCAGCCGGAGGCTTTGTTTCTATATGGGGGATTCCTCGGGTCAATGGCATACTTGCTGTATCGCGAGCAATTGGTGATGTATATTTGAAAAGGTTTAACAACTTTCACAAACTTCTCTCCATTTAACACCCAGGCAGGAAGTTAGGAACTTGCCCAATAGTTTGATATTAACCAGCATGCTCTAGAGTCTGGTGTTTTCTCTTTTCATCAATTTGTTCAGGAATGGCTAAGTTGGACCTTTATGTGCTAGATATGGTCTCATAGCTGATCCAGAAGTGAAAGGCTGGCTTCCTCTCCACAGTACTGACAAATTTTTGGTGGTTGCTTCGGATGGCATATTTGAGACCTTGAAGCTACAAGATGTCTGTGATCTTTTATTGGACACATGCTCCAAGAATGAGTTCACGTCTCAAACATCTTCTGTCTGTGCTCGCATGAGGTTGGCTGATTGTATTGTCACCGTGGCATATGAGAAAGGCTGCACAGATAATTTGTCTGTAGTTGTTGTTCCACTAAGGGGCTGGATTTTTCACGACCAATGTAGAGACGTAACAGAAGTTTAGCTAGACCATGTGAAATGCTCTACTTCTGCCCCTCTTGATGCTTTGTACATGGACACACTTAACGCCATTTGCTAGATTAACCAAACAACTCACAAGTTAAAACTATTTTGTTGCGAGAAAAGAAAATAGAATTTATAGAGCAGTATGCTGCAGTTCGGTGAACTTATCGAGGATTAATGCAGCCGTAACGGAGTATGTCCTTGATGTAGTTGCATGAGGGGTTATGTGGATGTTATGGTGATGTTGCTAGTGTGCCTTTGTTTGTGTTTCTTGTGCAGATATTGCTGCACTTGGTTGTCTTTTTTTTCTCTGATGTTTTTTCTCGTCTGTTTAAGTTGCTATATGATGTGCTTGGGGTAGTGTTTTTGTAAGTTCCTTTGTAGTGCCGCTTATGTCCATTGGGTGTGGGTGATGCAGGTGCATCTAGTTTATCTAATGATTCTCAAGGTAAGGAAGAATTAACCTTTTTAATAATGGAGCCAATCATTTTAATTGTTCCTGATAATATTTTTATGCTTGATATTGAAAACGATTCAAGATATTCTTACAGATATATTACATATTTGTAAGGAGAAGAAGTTAACACGCAAAAAGAGATTTAAAGTGTATGAGCATTCAAAGCATGCAATGTTATGGCATATATGGGATGACACTACAACAAGATATAGTGATGTTATTATTAGTTATATTAAACTTGTTGTAAACCCTAAGTGTATTTTATGTAAGTTAGGATTTTATTGTAATTTCATGTATGTACCATAGTTGATTGTGTGGCTTTGTAATGTTGGTCATTAATATCATTTAAATGATGATATTATGAGTGAGTTTAGGTATTATATAGGCTTAATTCAAGTGGGTTAAAATAGCTTGGATTAAGATGAGAAAACCGGCTGGTTTAAGGCATTTAAGTCAACTAGTTTCCTATATATACTCACTAAGCTTGTACACGTAGGATATTGAAGATCATTTGAATAAAAACCTAAAGTTTAACACTTGTTTTTCCTCTCTTTTAGAGAATTATCTGGTCAGGAAGTGCCCGGGGCATTCTTTCCTCATTCGAACTTTGAATGTGCAGCAACATTCAGAGCCACTTGCAACTAATCCTTATCACATGTGAAGAACGCCTGTAAGTCAAAGCTTGTCCTTCTCTTTAAGCCACGATTGATTCAGGAGTTTCAATCTGTTGGATTTTGAAATTCAAGGAATACTCAATCCAACGTTTCCCTTTCCTTTGATTCACATCAATGGGGTTTTGGCATTTCAACGGCATATGTATAACTGATCTTTTCGCTGGTGGTCGCTGACTCTACCTCCTGCAGCAAGCCTGTTTTTAACGTAGTTTTTCTTGAATGGGGAAAAAAAATGCAACCGAAATGTAGGAAACATTCTTCTCGAGTATGCCTTTTATTTATTTATTTATTGTTGGTGAGATAGGGATATAGCTTGTCAGTTGGCAGTGTATTCAATAAGGACTTTTGGAAATGACCATCCTCTCAATTTTTAAAGCCAAGCTTAACTTATTAATCCTAACTGTTGGGTTTATATTAGGAGTAGGAGCTTACGGAATGGAAATATATTGGTTCGCTGGCCCAAAGCATTTAATGCTTCAAAATATTGAACCTGGTGTTGCTTGGAAGGCAGTTAAAGGGTATAGAGCCAAATGTGAGGCTGACAAGTGGCTTTGCAGTATGATTTTAGCTAAGGAATTTCTTAGGTTGTATTTACTCAATCCCATATCAATCTCTCGAAGTGAAATCATTCATAATTTGATTAATTATCAGGTTTCAGATGCAAGGCACGCTATCTAGGCCTCATTCTTCACCATCCTACTCAATTGAACTAACATAAATCAATTTTCCACTTTTAATGCCGTTCGAAGCCCAGCACATACTACAAACCAACTTCTGTAAACTAACTTAGAAACCTACCACCTATCGACTCATTTGGCTGTCTAAGCCAAACCATAGGATAATAATTGCCCCAACACATTTAGGACCCATGCCATATCTTAAATCAATATCTATCGACTAAATACTAGAACATGTAATGAGTTAGCTCCACGAATGCTATGATCCCGATGGAAGGCTATTGCGAAAGCCATCCCCATTAGAACAAATTTCCATAAGCAGATCCCCTATGCTGAACACTTGTGCCCATTTGCCAAGCTACTAGAAGATATAACCAACCCCTTAATCCTAAATTGTGATGCCTCAAAAAGAGTGTGATTTGGATACATGTTGGGCATATTCATTCCGCCATATGGAATAGTCAAAAATCTTTTTATAGTATAGTTTGTGGATAATTGGGATGGAGAGGGAATATATTGGAAATTAGTCATTCCTTGGGCCATTTTAAAAGATAGAAAGGTGAGTCTTGGTGCTTGAAATCCTGCAGGTAACTTTTGGACCAAGGGCCTTTGAGATTTGGGAAAGGGAATAATGTGAGGAAGTAGATAGAATGAGAGTGCTCAAAGTAAATGCAGCGGTAATAATTGAAATGGGTCATAAACGGGCATCATTTTGGGAGGGTGAGGGTAAGCCACCTATTTATAGGAGTTGTATAGGGTTAAGATTGGTGAGCGGAGATTGAGTTATTCCGCTAGATCTTATGGCCGATCACCAAAACTTTGAATGATGGGAAGAGGCTAATAATATGTTGGTGATTGTGCTTCTTATAACACTTCCTTTTTTACACCACTAATCCCGTGGGTTGACATTAAATAAGACTCATATCATTAATCTTTTCCTTTTTTTTTTTTACATCAGTGACCCATAGGTCGACCATACATAAGTGGTGCGGCCTTGTTCCTTTGGTCATTTACTTGTTTTAGTTCCTTACATGCTTCATCCATTGCTTGACAACTATTCAGTATATAAGGTTAGTTACTCTGCGACTGTTCTTTGGTTTGTGTTAGCGAGCCTTGGTTCTTTAACGACTTCATCCATCGCTCAAAAATTGCTACATGGATAGGGTTGTTGCTCGACAACTGATCCTTGGTTCATGTTGGCAAGCCTAGTTTCTTTAATGGCTTCATCCATTGCTCGACAACTACTCAATAGATAAGGTTGTCGCTTGACAGTTGTTCCTTGGTTCATGTTGGCGAGCCTTGGTTCCTTAAGGCCTTCTTCCACTGCTTGACAACTTTAGTAAATACGGTTGCCGCTTAGCAACTGGTCCTTGGTTCATGTTACCGAGCCTTGGTTCCTTAAGGGCTTTGTCCATTGCTCGGCGAGTGCTCAGCAGATACGGTTGTCGTTCATGGGTTAGGCCTACAAAAGTGGCTTGAACTTGGTTTCTTCATCAACGAATCTTCTAATTTCTCGACTTCTTATTCGCTCGACCCTCTCATTTTCGAATACTCTTTCCTTCAATAGGGCACGTGTCTCCGATTGTTCCTAAAAGTATTCATAAAACTAAATGATGAGGCATAGAACAAAAATAGGTGGTGAAGAATTACTCTTGGGGAATGTAAAAAGGGGAGAACGCGCTATTTAAATAATCCTCCTATCAAATTCTACGATAACATTGATCTTGGATGGCGGGAAATATCGACCATGTGTCTTGTTCAATCACATCAATGATCATCCCTTCTCTTTTTATGGTTTCCCCAAAACTTATATATATGTGTGTTTTTTCATTTTGGGTTTTGTGGATTTTTTTTTTGAATTTTGCGAATGAGGACGGGGATGGTGGATTGATTTGGGACAGAGACAGCGATTGGGATTTAGTCCCCACAGGAATTGTTGGGGGGGGGGGTAGGGGAGATAATCTCCGTTAACAACAAATGTGAATTAGAACAAGTTTAAAGATTTATATGTATTTTACGTTTGGGGACGAGAAAAAAGTCCTCCCTATCTCTAGGTATTGAACAACGAAAACTACACTCCATCGCCTACTATCAATTAAGCCATTTACATTGGATCACATGAGCACTTCTATTCACACCTTCTTTAAGGGCATTAATCAGGGCCGGTCTTTAGGTGAGGTTAACTAGGCTCAGACCTAGGGCCCCCTAAAAAAAAATAGACGTCCTTGCGGTTCTTATATCCATATACATATTTATATATTATTATAGCAAAAAGAAATAGAGAAAATGAAGAGATGCAAACATAATGAAATCAGCCCTGCAATAAATGAAGAACAACAACCTCGATCCTAATTTCAACTCCTAAGATGAATATTCAGTTTCTCCATACTTTTGTAGTGATTATTTTTTTCTTTATTTAATACTTCTGTTAATTTTAGTATGTAATTTCAGATTAAAAATTAAATTACTCTTCTCCCATGTTTACAATTGCAAGTGAACTACACACGGATTCTCTGATTGTAATTTCTAAATTCAGATTTGTAATACTCTTTTGAAAATTTTATTTTAAATAATTATTAAAATAGTTTTTTCTATTTGATTGCTACTGTATTAATTTTTTCCTTCAAATTTTGGTTCTTTAATTCTATATCGGTACTATCAAATAAGTAGAAGTCTAAACAAACACCAGCATAGGAAAGACTAATAGATTTTGAGAGAGTGTATTAATTTTTCTCTGGCGAACAATTAGTTTTCCCTTTCAGCAAACAACTGGCTCGGGCTAGCTCGGGCTACACGGCAAGTTGAAGTCAGAATCTTTATTTTGATTATAAGTTATCTGAAACTAGAATTTCTATAAGTTCTAATAATAGTTATTTGGTTAGCTAATAGGCTAATAGCTACGAAAAGTAAAGGAAAACACTTAGCCACTTACCTTACATAATACATACTTTCGTCCGCTACTAAATAGTCAAAAGAAAGTTTGGGTTTTTAATGCTAATACTAATTCATTTTTTACTTTATTTTGTATCGGAACTTAATTTTTATAAATTATAATAATAATTCTATAAGTTGTAACTATCCCAAGATTAGGTGTTTCTCTTCAATTCTATTTTACTATTAGTTTACTACATAGCTATTATTCACTTTGTTTTACTTTTTTTCCTAGTGTTTATTAATGTCTACTAGAAAATATGAATCTAGATATGAAAAACGTAAGAAAAAGAAAAGAGTAGAATAATTTATTCAGTCTCAGAAAGATACACATGATAAATTTATTAGTAATAGCAAGCCAAATAGTACAAAAAATACATGTAAATTTTTTACAAATGAACCACCTATTGTTGATAATATTATAAGCAATAATTTGGAAATTAATGTAGAAAATGAAGGATATAAGTAAAAAGTTGACTATATTGATGGTTCATGTGTAGATGTTAATATATGTGATCCTACAAGTTAGAAAAATATTAGTAATAACTTGAGAGATTTAATAGTTGAAAAGGGACCTATTAGAGATAACATTCAAGACTTTCCAAATGATGAGAATTTGTGACATTTTTCCACAATACATTACACTAGAAAAATGCAAAATGGAGAAATGCATGATAAAACATGGTTAATTTACTATAAGAAATTAGATAGAGTATTTTGTGTTTGTTGTAAATTATTTTCAAAGTCAAAATTTAATTTTCAACTTGCAAATGATGGTTGCAAAGATTGGAAAAACTTAGTGCTAAGCTGAAGGCACATGAAACAAGTAATGAACAAATCATTAATATTCCTTCTTAGATCAATGCAAATATAAGATTACAAAATGAAAAAACAACCAATAAAAAACAAGAGGATCATATAATAAAGAGAAAGAGTAATGGAGAAATGTATTATTAAGAATTATTAGTGTTGTGAAAATGCTTGCAAAAAATAACTTGGCATTTAGAGGTATAAATGAAAAATTATATGAAAAAATAATGGGAACTTTTTAAGTCTCAATGAAATGATTACCGAATTTGATCCTATAATGCAAGAACATCTTAGACACATTCAAGCAAATGAAATACATGACCATTATCTTGGTTATAGAATACAAAATGAGTTAATTGATTTATTGGCATTTGAAATAAAATGTACCATTATGAAAAAAGCTAAAGCGCCAAAGTATTCCTCCATCATACTTGATTGTACTCTTGATATAAGCCATCAAGAGCAAATGTCCCCTGTATTAAGGTATGTGGATATTTATTCTCTTCCCATAAAAATATAAGAATGCTTTATAGAATTTTTGAATGTTAATGATACATCATATCAAGGACTTTTTGATGAACTCATATGTGCTTTAAGTAATCTTGGTCTTGATGTTAATGATATAAGAGGACAAGGGAATGACAATGGGTCCAATATAAAAGGAAAGAATCAAGGTGTGCAAAAAGGACTATTAGATACAAGCCCTTGTGCATTTTATACATCATGTGGTTACCATAGTCTTTAACTTATTGCTTTGTAATATGGCTAGTTGTTATTCTAAAGCTATTACAACTTTTTGGATTATTACAATGAATTTATTCAATATTTTCTTCTTATAATAAAAGATGGAAAATTTTGAAAGATCGCATGTCTTAATTGTGAAACTATTATCTCAATCTCGTTGGGAAATTCACATTGAAAGCTTCAAGGCAATTAGATTTCAATTTTCTCAAATAAGGGATGCTCTACTTGACTTAGTAGAAACTAGTGATGATCCTAAAACAAAGAGTGAGGCGTATTGTTTAGTAACATATGAACTTGAAAACTTTTAATTTTTAGTGGGCATGATATTTTTTCTAATGTATCATTTGTTGTTAACACAGTTAGTAAGGATCTACAAGCCAACGACATGCATATCAATATTGCTATAAATCATTTGAAAGGTCTTATTACTTTTTTGAAAAACTATAAGGAAAATGGATTTATGCCTGTATTAATTTTAGCTAAAGAAATAACTTTTGATATGAATGTGGAGCCTGTATTTCGTGAGGGAAGAGTGATACGGAGAAGGAAATAATTTGATGAAAGTAATAGTAATAACACATCACGTTCTCTTGAAGAATCATTTAGAATTAATTATTTTTATTATGGTTGATCAATCTATTTATTCTTCTGAAAGTAGGTCTAAATAATTTAAAATATATGAAGAAATGTATTTTTATATGATCTAAATAAGTTAAAATCATTAGATGATGAGTGTTTGAAAACATCATGTCTTAATCTTGAAAGTTTTTTTTTAAACATGATATAATTTTTGATATTGATGGTTTGAACTAACAACTTTTAAAGAAGTTTTTTTAATGAAGCAAAAACTCCATTAGAAATTATTAATGTCATGCAGAATTTAAACTCATTTCCAAATACCTTGATTGCATATCAAATTATTATTAACCATTCCAGTCACAATTGCATTTGTAGAAAGAAAAATTTCAAAATTAAAATTAATAAAATTATTTTTACGGTATACTATAGCTCAAGAAAGATTAAATGGATTAGTTGTTATTTCTATTGAAAAATAACTATTATAAAAACTTAATTTATAGATTTTAATCAATGAGTTTGCATCTTCGAAGGTAATAAAAATTAAATTTAAATAAATTTTAATTTTTAAAGATATTTTTTTATGATTATGCAAAATGATCCATTTGTCTACGACCTTAAAATCTGTAAGGGTGGCCATAGCCTCAATCCTTCCACTATTATCATCTGGACTACACTAACAATCCTACAGTTGAGTCATTATAACCTACCCTACTATTTTTGCTTTCTTTACTCTATGTTAAGTCTTACATTACTTATTTGAATGTCAGAGTGCCCTTTAGTTGGCACCAAAATAGTGCATGTTTAACACTCAAAGTATTAGTTCTGTATTTCTTGTAGTTTGATCAACTTTCCCTACCCGATCACAATAAGCACTTTAATTGTATATTTTTCAAAGGTTTGCATCATTTATGATTTTTATCATAAAATAATCATTTTCTTATAACATATTCAATTTTTATTTGATTATTTGTCTATGGCACTAATGAATGAGTGTTTGAATAGATATTGAATGGGCTCACGACATCATGATAATGATTAAGTGTGCTCATTCGGTAAATTTACACTTATATAATATTTATTTCATTATTAATTAGAATGATTAATTTAATGTATATTATAATGGTGAGACCATAATATAATAAATTTGTACGATTATAAGAATTTTTTTCAAAAGGTGCATTAAATGACTATAATGATATGGTCACTTCAGCTTACCTAATAATTCTTAGTGTTTAAAGACTGCTAGGTGTTTGCCTATAAAGCTTAATATGAATAACCATGTGATAATTATTAATAATACAAAGATCCTACTTCATACACATTTAGCCAACATTATTAATCTAAATTATGAAATCAAATTTGAAGACAAATGAATGTACAAAAAATGCAGTATGTGAATAAAATTTCAAAAAAAAGGTGGTGAAGCTTCCTCAAAATTGTAATTTTGAATGACACATTTTGATGAAAGTGATGGTTTTAATTTTATGAATAATAACATATGCATAAGAATTCGGATGAACCAAGAGTTTAGTTTCTATGTAATCCAAAAGTTGGAGTCTTGGAGTAAAACATGGAATATTTGTGATTATTGCGAGTGATTGGCCTACTTGAAGAAATGATGCTTCTTTCTTGATGAGTACAAGCTGGTTGTTCCTAGCCCTAATGATAAGGTGCCATAGCCTCCCCTTGATGCATGCCTTTTAACATGGATTGCTATGATGGAGGTCATAGGCTACGGATCCACTCCTTTAGTCAGAGATTCCTTTGCTTCTCATGTCTCTAAGTGACCAAATGGGCATTTAACACTTGGAAGGTCATCTCTTATTTTCTATACACAGACTATGTGTAACACCCCCAAAATGTACTACTATAAAATTTATTTTTTAGGGATTTAATTATATATTAAGAGGGTGTGCCTCCATAACATGAGTCAAGTTACTATACAGTTCTTATATTAAGTACAAAGCAAGAAAAATAATCAAACCTTAACACATAAAATAAAGAGAGAATGAGACTAATATGGGTTTTTCCTTAACAAGTATTATCTGGTCTTGGAGTTTCATCCCAAAGGACAAGAATTAGCCCAATAAACTTCAATGCACACTATTCTTGGTCTCGAACTAGTCTTTGACATGTAGCCTACACAATCCCTTTGTGGAATCAGTCTTTTACATAGGATATGGCGACTTGCTGTCCTCAACAACATAGTATCTTTTCCTCTTTCTCATTCATTATTTTTCTTCTGTATATATGGTGTCTTATATCCTTTTTGGGATATCTAAAATCATAATATAAGTCTCTCACTTTTGCTCTCTCATTCTTCTTCTAAAATTTTACCTCAATATTCTCTCATTTTTAATTCTCAATTCTATTTCCTAAAAACCCCTCAGTTTAAAAAAAACACACAACATCAAGCAACATTTGAGGGGATTTATTTCAAAAATTTATGCCCCCATTCAGCCTTCTTATCAACTTGATCCCAATACTAGTGATCCTTCTAGGGAAGAACATATAGTTACTATCTCTCAACTCTAATCTACAAATATTGAGCTCTGAGCATCTATTCAAGAGATAGTCTTAGACATGCTACCTCCTCTTATACATACTCTTGGACAACTACCTTATCTTATGGATCAACATTGTCATATTATACCTCAACAACCTACTCCTTAAGAAAATTTGGTGGAAGATCTAGATCTTCCATAAAGGGAGATAAGAAGTAGGATCTATACTATCATCTTCCAAGAAGAAGAAACATAGTCTATGGAAGATGCTCAAGGCAAAATGACTAGAAGTGTTGGATAACAAGAGTCCCTTAGCCCTTTGAGAAGAAATAAGAAGGTGTTGCAGAATTACATAAATTGAATGGATCTAAACCAAAATCATAATCAAACACGATGATAAATAATTGACAATTCAATCACAAAAAATAGAGAAAAAAATAGAGATCTTTATTTATGCTTTTATGTAATTATAGGATGAATAAATAAATTAATCAATCAATTATATAAATATCCAATTCTCTTTTAATAGATTATTTCAAGTTCCACCAAATCAACCAAGACCAACATTTCAATCATTACCTCCACCATAAGTTCAACAACTATCAGGAGGAATGCCTTCAGAAGACTTGGTGAAATATTTGGCTATGAACACATTACAATTTTAGAAAGAAACTAAAAATGGTATTAATAACTTAGAGAATCAAGTGAGTCAATTGGTAGAGGCTCTAGGAAAATTACAAACACAAGGGTCCTCAAAATTCCCATGTTAAACGGAAAGGAACCCTAGAGAGAATGCTAGTGCTATCATAACACGGAGTGGTAAACAATTGGTAGGTCCAAGAAAAATGAGGGAAGATTAAGAAACAAGAAAAGAAGAGGATGAGATAGTTGTTGAGAACAAAGAAATTGGAAATCCTCAACAAATAGATAAAATTGATTTTCCTCTTTCTATTAAAACCACTACTCCTTTTCTAGTAGGTTGGCAAGAAAAAAGAAGTAGACTCATAATAAGGAGATGTTTGACATTTTTAGAAAAGTGAAGGTGAACATACCTCTACTTGATGTAATTAAACAAGTGCCAAGGTATGAAAAGTTCCTTAAAGATTTATGTAATAAAAAAAAGGAAGTTTATGGGGGATGTGAAATTAGGTATGGGTGAGAATGCTTAAACAATTTTGCAAAGTAAACTTCGACCAAAGTGCAAGGATCTAGCTATTTTTACCGTCCCTTACAAGATTGGAAACATAAGGTATGAAATATATATACTTGACTTAATTGCTTAAATTAATGTGCCTTTCTTTATTTTTAATTCACTAAGTTTAAGCCCTCTAAAAGAAACCCATGTTATTATTTAGCTAGTTGATAGATGTAATACATACCCTAATGGAGTAATTGAAGTTGTATTAATGAAAATGAATGAATTCGTATTTCCTGCTGATTTTTATGTATTAGAGATGCAGGATAATGGTTCATCTAAATCTTATCCTATATTATTATTATTTCTAGAACTTCAAAAACAAAAATTGATGTACATGATGGAGTTTTAACCATGGTTTTTGATGGTGAAGTTATTAGGTTTAACATATATGACTACCTACGATATCTTATAGATTGTGAATCGGTTTATATGGTGGATGTGATTGAAGATTTGATTGAGTAGGTTTATGAGTTAAAATATGAAGATTCCTTAGACGTGACTTTAAATCAATGCATAAAAATTGAGTTTTTGAAAGAGTTGAATGAGAAATTTGATTTAGATGAGGAAATCAAGGAAATGGTGACTGTTTTAGGAGCATATGTTGGTAGAATTGTAAGATTTATGTATTTACCATTAACATTATATAGACCTTTACCTTTGGTAGAAAAAGTACCAAAAGTGGAATTGAAACCATTACCTAGACATCTTAAGTTTGTATTTTTAGGAGATAAATATACTCTTCCTGTCATTATATCTAGTGACCTAATCGCCAAGCAAGAAGAGAAGATTGTTAATATTTTGAAGAATTATAAAACTACTTTGGGATGTGCAGTTGTTGATATTAAGGGTATTAGTCCTTTAGTGTCTATACATCAAATTTTAATGGAGGATGATTTTAAGCCCATTAGACAAGTACAACATAGAATAAATCTAATTATGATGGAGGTAGTAAAGAAAGGGGTGTTGAAGTTGTTATTTGAAAATCTCTGATATTAGTGGGGTTGGTCCTCTCTAAATAGTACCCAAGAAAATAGGAATCACTATTGTGGAGAATGATAATGGAGAGATGATTACTACTAGAGTTCAAACTATTTGGAAGGTATGTGTGGATTATAGGAAGTTAAATTCCATGACTAGGAAGGATCATTTCCCTTTATAATTTATGGATAAGATGTCAGAGAGGTTAGCAAGTCATTCACAATATTGCTTTTTGGATGGATATTCTGGATATGTGCAGGTTCTCATAGCTCTAGAAGATTAGGAGAAGACAACATTCGCATGTCCTTATGGTATGTTTACATATCGTCACATTCTATTTGGGTTATGCAATACCCCTGCCATGTTTCAAAGATGCATGCTAAGCATTTTTTTAGAATATTTAGAGAAAATTATTGAGGTACTCATGGATGACTTCAGTATACACGATGATAATTTTGACCAATGGCTAGATAATTTTACTCTCATCTTAAAAAGATATCTTGAAAATAATCTTATGCTAAATGTTAAAAAAATGCCATTTCATGGTTCAAAAAGGGACAGTCTTAGAACATGACATTTCTACTAAAGGAATTGAAGTAGATAAAGAAAAGATTGATCTTGTTGCATATTTACCTTACCCCTCTGCTGTTAAAGAAGTGCACTTATTTGTAGGTCATGTTAGATTTTATCATATATTCATTAAATACTTTATAAGATAGCTCAACCTTTGTGTAAGTTTCTTCAAAAAAAAAAAACTAAATTCTACTTTGATAATGCATGTAAGAAAGCATTTGACCATTTAATAGATAAATTAATTAGCGCACCCATAATTCAACCACCCGATTGGAATTTTCCTTCTGAATTAATGTGTGAAGCATCTAACTATACTGTTGGTGCAGTTTTATGTCAAAAAATTAGAAAAAAATCCACATTTGATATACTAAGCTTTATATACTTTGAATGAGGCGCAACTTAATTACACGACCATTGAGAAGGAGATTCTTACCATTTTCTTTACGTTAGATAAATTTTGTTCTTATCTTTTAGGAACTAATATTATTATTTACTCTGATCATGCGGCCTTGAAATATCTCCTAGAAAAGAAGGAAGTAGAACCAAGTTTAATTAGATGGATACTCTACTTCAAGAGTTCAATATTTGCATTAAGGAAAAGAAAGGAATAGAAAGTAGCAGATCATCTAAGTAGGTTGATCAAGGCATTTGAAGTAGAATCACACATTAATGAATAATTTCCAGATGAAAAAATTCATGCACTTGCAAATAAAATACCATAATATGCTGACATGGTAAATTTTTGGTTACAAAGGTATTTCCTTTACATTTTACTAAGGCACAAAGGGATATAATAAACAATCAGGTAAAGTATTTTGTGTGCGATGATCCCTATTTGTGGAAACAATGTGCTGACCAAATTATTAAAAGATGTATTCTTGATCATGGGATTATTTCCATTTTAACATTTTGCCATAATTATGATTGTAGGTGTCATTTTGGTCCAAAACAAATAGTGCATAAAATTTTGTAAAGTGGATTTTATTGGCCACCTTATTTAAGTATGCTTATGAGATTTTCAAAACATGTGAAAGTTGTCAAAAGACCAGAGGATTAGGTCTTAGAAATGTAATGCCAAAAAACCCCATTATTGCATGTGAAAATTTTGATGTTATGGATTTAATGGGTCCCTTTCCATCTTCTTTAGGTTTCAAATACATTCTTGTTGCTGTAGATTATTTGTCAAAATGGGTGGAAGAAAAAGACACCCAAACTGATGGTGTTAAAGTTGCATATTTTCTTTGAACTAACATTTTTGCAAGCTTTGGTTTACCAATAGCTATAATCAACGAAAATGGTTCTCACTTTTGCAATAGAACAATGTAAGCATTGTTGAGAAAGTATCATGTCATACATCAAGTATCCACATCATATCATCAAAAAATGAATGATCAAAGTGAAATCTCAAATCATGAAATAAAATCAATCTTGGAAAATATGGTGAAATCAACAAGGAAGGATTGGAGTTTACATCTTAATGATGATCTTTGGGCATATCACACAGTATATAAAACCATAATTGGTATGTCACCATATCGGTTAGTTTATGATAAAACTTGTCCCTCCCAATTGAATTATAACATAAGGCTTTTTGGAATGAAAACATATGTAATGTGGAGTCAAACAAGATTGGTAAACACAGAAAACTTTAGTTACAATAACTTGATGAATTATGAAATGAAGCTTTTGAAACTACATTGAGATATAGAGATTGTACTAAGGCAGTTCGTGATAAGTTAATTCTTAGGAAGAATTTTGAACTCATTCAACAAGTACTATTGCATCATTCTCATCTCAATCTTTTTCTAGGGAAATTAAGGTTGAGATGGATCAACTCTTTTATTGTGACTAATGTGTTTCCTCATGAAGTAGTAGGAATTAAGAGTGAAAAAATGAAAAAGGTGCAGAAAGTGAATGGACACTGTCTCAAACCTTTTTACGAGGGACACTGTGTGAAAAACTTGGAAGTGATAGATCTTACTACTCTAAGTTATGTACGAAGATAGTATCAGGAGGGTATTACTTAGGATATATTTTAAATGTTATATATACATACTTTTGTATTTTTTTACCTATTATATTAATTGTATGTGTTAGT
Source organism: Tamarix chinensis (assembly GCA_030549775.1). Lineage (NCBI taxonomy): Eukaryota > Viridiplantae > Streptophyta > Magnoliopsida > Caryophyllales > Tamaricaceae > Tamarix > Tamarix chinensis. The sequence continues at coordinate 30,284,848 of CM060171.1, read as the reverse complement.
GTGGTTTTGTGCTATCTATCTATATATTTATAAAAAAATGAGAGTAGCAAAGTCTACACGAGGCTCCTGTGTTTACAAACACACCTCATGTTTCATTTCAGAATTTCTCTTGTAGAAACTCAAACCTAACTAAGTTAACACGGGGCTACCATATTTATAAACATGACCCATATTTTTTCTCAATTAAAAATTAGCTAAAATGCCAAAACCAGTGAAGTAAACACGACCCTACCATGTTTTATAATACAGTCTGTGTTTATGTTCAAATTTATTTTTTTCCGAAATACCAAGATAAATAAATATAATATAGGGTACCATGTTTTATAATATGATCCGTGTTTTTGTGAATTTCTTCTCAGTTCCCCGTGTTTTTCTTAGTAAATTGACACTTTGAGTTTTTTATTTCTCTCATTCATGACACTTTCTCTGCACTCTTTCCTATATGTTTCCATCATTTATCCCTATTACTCAATCTTCACTTTGTTAATCATCCATTAAACCACCAACATTTGTGATTCAACAACCAATATGTCATCTCATTCATGTTCTACTATGAAAATCCATAATTCTTTTTTCAAAAACCTTAATTCCTTAGGTATCATTTTTTTTTGAAAATTACACTCAATCAGTTTAGGGTTCTTCTCTTATTCCATTTTGAAGCATCAAGTAAGTATATTCTATAGAGACATTTGGTTACAAGATACGTGTAACACCCCCAAAATTTACACATTTAAAAAAAAACATAATACTTATAAATTAAAATCGTAAATTTCTGGGAATGTTCCCGCGACACTTAGTCTTAGACCGGTTCACTCCTACCATTTCGGTACCAAGTGCTATGGCTAATAAAACACTACGAATAATACCATCAATAATCCAAATTTATAAAAATGAAATTCAGAGTACGCGTAAGCCTTATATAATTCGAAATACTAGCTATTATTTTTTTAGATAATAACTAAACAACATTAATAAAATTGTTTTTACAACTCAAACTTCATAAAAAGTAACATGAATCATAAATTAAAAGGGAAAACAGCCACGTCACTCCAGGGTTTGATCCAGCCCAAATATCACTCCACCCCTCCTGATGTCCCATAGACATCGATAGCATCAAAGTAAGTGTCTCCTACCTGCAACAGATCAGACGGGCCTTCAGCTCGTGGGAATGAGCAGCACCCATGAAACAGGTGATCAGTACGCTACGTATTGAGTACTAAGGTTGGCATATAACACATCAAATCATGCAGGATAATGATCAACATACAATTATAACCCACACATATGATACATAAGAGCATATAGTGAAATCCATAGCCTATAATCAATAAGTCCACATATAAGGCCCAAAAAGATCCAGATTAATTATTTAATCTTTCTTTTATAGGAAGTCGATACACACCATGCCTTTTTTTTTCAAATACCTGCAAGTACAGGAACATCCCACTATTTTAGCCGGTGGGCCGGTCACCTGCGGGACAAAGTCCACACCACTATTATTCGCCGGTGGATCGGTCACTTGCGAGACAATAGTCCACACCACTATTTCTGACCGGTGGATCGGTCTGGTTCCTGCTCACATGGTGTTCCACTGTAAGTAATTAGTATCTTTTAAGAACTTTAACAATTCTATTTTGTGTTTATTGAGCTCGAATCACCCACTATTATTGCCGGTGGGTCGGTCACATATAGGACATCATGTCCTAACCACTATTATAATCGGTGGATCAGTCACATATAGGGTAAAACCCTAACCACTATTCCTGATCGGTGGATCGGTCTGGACCCGGCTCAATAATCTTCCACTTTAAAAGATTAGTGTTTTAAATATTTTATTCATAAACATTCGCCTAGACATGCATGACTAACTCCATGCAAACCCTAGCTCCCATGCAAACCCTAATTTCATGCAAACCCTAACTCCACATAAATCACACTCCCATGCAACCCTAACTCCCATGCAAACCCTAACTCCACATAAACCACACTTCCATGCAAATCCTAGCTCCCATGCAAAACCTAACTCCATGTAAACCACACTTCCATGTAAACCCTAACCCCCATGCAATTCCATACAAACCGTAACACCATACAAGTTCATGCAAAACCCTAACACCATACCATTTCATGCAAAACTCTAACACCATACCATTTCATGCAAAACTCTAACACCATACCATTTTATGCAAAACCCTAATACCATGCCATTTCATGCAAAACCCTAACACCACATAATTACACTCCCCATCATTATTTCACAACCCTAACATGCATGTCTTAAGGCCATATCATACAATAATAATAATATAAATATACACATAATTCTCGTACCACAATTTATTCACACCAACATACTTCAAATCCATAATCATGCTGCATTCATAACACTTATACAATATTCACATGAATTACACTATAATTCCTATCACATGGCATGCATAGCATAAAATCACATAATACACATATGGCCTTAGCACCCCTTACCTAAAATGTCATTGGCCTTGGTGCATGCTCCTATTCCACTTGAGGTTTTAACTAGGTTCACCTATTATGGGAAAAATACTAGGGTTAGGTTCCCTCCTAAAATATTAGTATTCACTAACTTATCCTAATACTTTGTTTTTAATTAAAATAATATTATACTATAATTAACTATACAAAATGCTACTAATATACTAATAAAATACTATTGTAAATTAAATGAATGGTGATATAATGGTTTCTACCCTTCACCTAAAATGATATTGGTAAAGATAATAATAATAATAATGATAATATTAATAAAATACAATATTTTTAATAATACTAATATTAGTAGAATATTAATAATAATAACAATATAAATCTTAAAATTATAAAGTGGGCTTTCGAGCCTGCCCAAGTAATAAAATTACTGTTTAATGATAATAATAATAATAGTGTTAATAATATATATACTTATAATAATATTAAATTAGTAAAGATAATAACCATAATAATATTAATAATAGAAAAATGCTAATAATAGTAATAAAAATGCAAGGGTGCAAGACCTAATTAAAATTTAAGGTCTCGACCCCCTATTAAATAATTATAATATTAAATAAATAATTATACTAATAATAATAATATTAATAATAATAGTAAACTTGTAATAATTCCATTAAATCCTTAAAATTCGAAATAATAATTTATCTAACTCAAGAATACTCTCAAACCTGCTAACAAAATTTATCAAATAAGTTACAATTGATAATAATAATAATAATAATAATAATAATAATAATAATAATAATAATAATAATTAAAATCGAAATAACACTAAAAATTAGGATAAAAGCAGAATAATTCTTAATAAATTGAAAGGAAGGGTTAAGAAGGTCTAAGGTTTCACCTTGAGTTAGCGAGGATGGGGCTCCAACGGTGGCGCACGGCAGTGGCTGGAAAAGTGATCTAAAAGGGACGAAAATGAAGAAAAACAGGGAAGGGGAAGGAGAAAAAGGAAAAGAAGGTTATGGGTCAGTGGAGGAGAATTAGAAGGAGTTTTTAGGTGGTTCAGAGGGCAGTAGAAGTGGCGGATATGGTGGTGGACGGTGGTCTAAAGGTTTTAGGGGTAAAAATCTGGCGAGAGGAATAGGAAACTTTGCACGGTTATGGTGGCCCGTGTGAGAAGAATCAAAGGTGGTGAATGGTTTAGTTAATTAGAGTGCATTGCAGGGAAGAGTTTGGGAGGAAGAGGTGGCGGCGAGGTTAGCTAACGGCGGAGAAAAGTGCGTCTAAACTTGCGGTGGCGCTCAGGATTGCACATAGGGTTTCGGGGAAAAAGATCTTGAAATCAGGCCATACAAGGGGTATTTATAATGGTAGAGGGTAGGCTCGAGTTCTAGAGGTTTCCAGGAGGTCAAACCTAGTGAGATAATAGGGTGGTTATAGCATTGATCGGTCAACACGATTTCAAATCGTACCCAAACTTTGCGAGGGAAAATGGGGTGATCGTGTGGGAGAAGAGGGAAGTGGGGCAGGTCATGCTGGAGTGGGCATCGAGGGGAAGAGAAAGAGAGGGAGAAAGGCCAGTCACGACAAGTGTGGCCGACGGTGCCATTTTCGGGGGGTGGAGGTTGCAAGTTCAGTGATGGAGGAGAAAGGAGGAAGAAGGAAGGAGGTGAGCCAGTAGTCGGGGGAAAAAGAAGAAAGGAAAAAGGGGAGGAATCGGGCCGGTTCGGCTGCGGTTATAAGGTTTTTAATGAAACACGGCGTCCCAGGAAAATAAAGAATAAAAAGCCACGTCGGAAGAAGTAGAAAGAAGGGAGCGACGCTGGGCCGCAGGAGAATGGAGGAAGGGAGAATGGGTTGGGCCGCGCTCCAGGCCCAGTCCGGCGAGAGGAAAGAAAAAGGAAAAGGAAAAAAGGAAAAGGAAAAATTTAATTGGTTTGGGTTAAATAATTTAATTAGAATATTTTGGGTAATTAGAATAAAATATTTAATTAAAATAATATTAAATTTTCTTTTTAGACTAATTTAGGGTTTTTAAAAATATTTCTCTTAAATCCTTTTTTAATTAGCAAAAAGTCCAATTTTTACTTTATAAAAATATTTACAAATTATTATTAATTTGCCCTAAGTAAATCTTTTCTATTCCAAATAAAATAAATAAATAAATTAATTTTCTTAAAAATCCTCATTTAATTATATTTCACAAAATAAATAATTCTGGGGCATTTCAATACGGGTAAGTGCAATTCCATCTACTATGTTCCAATTGCTGATAATTCATACTTGTGCAATTATCTATTTAATAATTTATCTTTAATTATGAGATGAATTAGCATAATTATATTCCTAAGAGGTTTTCTTCAATTTTGGATAATTGAATGGAAATTTTAGTGCACAAATAAAGATTATTCCTCTAGTATATATTGAAATACATTTGAATAAGAGTTGATTAATGTCATTTGGAGTGTGCCCTACCTCTGTATCTTGTGGTTGAAAGTAGAATTGATTAGATTTGGTTGCTTTTCTTTCAGAATGGCACCTAGAAAGATGCATAGAACTGAAGGCGAATATTCTAGGTTGCAAACTCACTAATGAGCCAACGGAACCAAAGGAATCCACAAAATGAGTTAGATATAGTCTTGGCTACAATTGAGAAATAACAAAGGTATGATTATATATCTCGTAGATGACTCATAGGCACACATTATTCAGATGACTGATGCCTCCATACACTAGGAATTCATGACCAAGTTACTAAACTATAGAGAAATGTTGGTGTGCACCACTTTGTATATAGAACTAACCATACATATAGATGATTAACTCTATAATTCCTTAGCAACTTTGAATTTCATGCCAACAATTCTCCATAAGATTTTCATGCCAGTTCTTTTAGATTTTTTAATGTTGATCATCAAATCACTTTGTATGAGTTGTCCAGCGTTTTATGTTACCTCATGGAGGTTTTCGTGTCATACCCCCATAGTTAAATGTGGACCATTTCTTCTCTAAGATTGGTGACACTTCCAACATGCTAACCTATTATACTTTTAGAATTTTAGAAGCCAAGTCTTCAATAATTTACAATATTTTTTTCTTTTACTTAAAATGCTTACTAACTTGCACTACTTTTTGAAGAGGGGATAGTAGAGGTGTTCTTAGGACCATCAAGCTTTTATTTTTTTAATTTTTTTATATTAAATCCATGTTAGATTGCACACAAATTGACGTAGCTTACTTCCTAGATAAGCAATTTATGAAGGTAAGCAATTCCAAACAAGGAGTGCTTATCACAGGTGGTTCAATTGCCACTATTTTCAACTGCCTAGGCCTTGTCATACCTAATGACGAGCCCATAGAATCTTTGAGCGTGCACATTAACATTGAAAACTATTGTTTAGGGCCTTTAATTAAGTGTAGAAATGATGTATGACATCTTCACTACCAAGATCATTCATACTTTCCATTACCAACTCTTGCTAAGAATAATCCCTTAGATCACAATATTTGGCAACCCTCGAATGACGATGTTGATCATACTCATATAACCATGCATGGAGAAAACTTGACCCCATCATAATGAATAAGAAACACCTCCTTCCCCTCCTCATCACCATTCACATGCTAGTTCATCTTCTTCTATTTCTAATTGGCATCTTTAGTTTTGAATTCATGTCAACTCACAATTTCAAGAGTTATTCTCTCAAATGAATAATATTAGGACAAACCAATATTAGATGATGGAGATGATGAAAACTCTTTATGAGCTTTAGATTGGATCCAGGGATCCCCCACCTCCCTTACCTCCATAAATTCCTTCTCATTCTATTTTTCTTCTATTTAGATTAGTTTATTGAGGATAATGCACAATCCAAGAATGGGGTAATGTGCTATATTTGGTATGTTTACTGTGACTTGTTTTCTATGTGTTCAATTTTTTTTTTCTATTTGTGTGGCTTGTTTGTGTGTTTGGTTTGTCAATAATTATTGGCGTGTATTTTGTTTTTCTAAAAAAATAACTTTTTAAACAAGAAGTAATAGATTAGGTTTGTTTATTCATTGGGTACTCAAGATAAATATACTAAATCTTTTGGAAAATACTCTTTAAAACTTTTAATTAATTGATTTGACCACCATCTGGCAAACATTAAAAATAGAAATTAAGATTTTGATAGTGGTAAAGGAAAGCAAGTTAGAATGATTAGTCATCAACCCATGCATTGATTGAGCTTGAGATGAAATGAGATTTAGAATTGGCAAGCATAATTTTGTGAGCTTTTGAGTCTATTTGTTGGATACATTGTTTATCTAATTTTTTTTTATGTATGTATTCCACAATGGTATGTGAAACTAGAATTTGCCATTAGTTCTCTTCAAGATCGCATAGGACTTTAGGATATTCAAAAATGATATAGGCATTTTCTTTCTTCTCTAGTTGCATACCAAATGGTGTACCTTTGAAACTAATTTCCATTGTATAATACCTTTTAGCCTTAAACCTTATTCATTTGATCTAGCGTAAGTTAGCAACTATTATTCATATATATTTTCCTTCCTACTTTATGGGTAATGGAGCAATAGTTTTTGAAGGGGAATGTTGATTTGCTAATATGGTGAAATCTAACCATGGGGGTGTTGGTGTTATGAAAGCAATAATTCGAGTAGCTAAATATTTCAAAAGACACGAATTTCCTTGTTTATACCTATATAAGTTCAACTAAAAAAAAAAGAGAGTTCATGTTGAAATTATAAGAGGGTTCTGTTGTTTAAAGGGTTAAGTGAATGAAATGAAAAGAGGAAGAGCTTAAAATAAACTATTGCTCCTATAGTTAATAGAGTTTAGCTACAATCCCAAACATATACCCCTACTTATAATCCTAACCCTATTATAACAAAATATAAGACCTCTTGATTCTTATATACTTTAGTTCCTTTAAGTAGTGGAAAATTGAGAGTAATGACAAATATATAGGCGATCATAATCATTTGGAGAAACTTGAGAGTAAACACATTTCACCCTAAACACATGAGAGTGAGCGTTTACGCATGCTAAAAGTGAGAATCTACTAATTTAACTTTCATTAATCTTAATCTAGCTTTGAATGATAAGATGCTAATTGTAATAACTATCCTCCATTAACCACTTGATATTTTGATACAACTATTGATTTAGTATGTTAGATGAGTGATCTAAAACATTTTTAATTTTTTTTTATTTTTACAAATGTTTTGAGTTCCATTAAATTGTTTACCTTGATGAATGAATAAATCCAATCCTGCAATTCTCATTGATTAGATCTTATTTCAATTGTACTTCTTGATTTTTTCTTGTGTGGATGGTATAATGTTTCTTGGGAAAAAAAGAATGTTTTAAGCATAGGGGTATTTGATGTATTGGATTTATATGCTATTATTCTATGTAAAAATGTCATTTATTCCCTATTATTTTTATAATATTTTATCTTTCTTGATTTTTTATCTATTGGATAGATTTTATAGGAAAAGATTAAAATGAAGAAATTCAAAGGAGAAATCAAAGGAAAAAGGAAAAGAAGAAAGGAGCACATCCATGAAACATGGAATCAATGGAAGAAAATACAAACATTGAGAACAAACATCTAAGGAGATCTTGTGCTAAAGTTTGAAGAAGAGAAAGCAAAAGAAGAAGAAACACAGTAGCCCCCTTGTTTATTTACACGGGGGGAGCCATGTTTTGCCATCAGAATTAGGAATCTCAATTTTTAAATTTCAGCGAGTTCAGGAAAAAGAACCCAATACCCCTGTGTTATACAAACACATATTTTGTTTCTTTAAAATCATTGTGTGGGCTTTTCTCTGATATATCCTCTCGTTACCATGTATTAGGAGTTCAGATTTTGGTTTTTCCAAAAACGAGAATCTCTCTTTGTCTCTATATAGTATATATATTGTACCATTTTAATTCTATTGGTTGTTATCTATTGAGATCGAATGTACTATTAGTTTACTGTAATTCAAGTCAACAAGTTTTTTCCCATTCATTTATCAATTATGAAAGGATGATTTGAGTTTAAGTGCAAGTGTATTCTATTTACTCCATCATTATTCTTTGGGCATTTATGAATTTTTTGTTATTATTTTATTAATCATTGATAGTAATTATGAAGTACTAAATTATATTTTTTGTTGTTATGATTATGAAGATGGTAGCATAAATTAGTAACATATAAAAGGAACCAATGATGGGGTTAGGGTTTTGGATATGAAATATGAAAAACACCTTATAGGGGGGTGAATAAGGTTTTATAGAATGAAAATAACTAAATAAAAATTAACTCACAATATAGAGTGGTTCAAAAGTAAATTACTTTTTACATCCACTACCAAAAGGTTCTCCCTTTAAAAATTTTAAAATAGTGGTGTATTTTTATTGTGATTAATGTTCTTTTGGTTTATCAGCCTTACTATCTAAATGAACCTCTAATATATGATTTTAAACTTCACCTACTTATCATTTCTAGACTCACCATATGAATCTCTCAAGAATGATAGGCAAACACTCACTAACCCCTTTAAGATATGTTTAAGAGGAGGTTGTGATTATATATAGTTCTCACCAAAATTATAAGATATGAAAGTATAGAACTTTAGATGAGTTCTAATCTAGCTAGATGTAATGTGGGATATTACAATTAGAGAGTAGTTCAAGCTAAGAGAAGTGAGCAAAGAACACTTTTCAGTAAAAACTCTAAATTATGAAAGTTTGAAAATTTTAAATGAGTAATTGAATGATTTTAGAGTAAGAGATTAGTTGCATAATCAATGATCTAAAAAGTTAGTTATAGTAAATGCATAGGTACCTTATTTATAAGGGTTTCCCCCTATAATATAGCTGTTAGACACAAATTCACAAAAGGCTGTTTCACTCAATGGGTAAAAAATCAGCATTTAATGCTGACTAGTCAATAGGTTTGGCTGAACCAGTCGATCGGTTATATGGCCAGTCAATCGGTATGTTCCAACAAGTCAACTATTTATGTTTTAACCAAAATGGAAATTTAACATTGTGTGAACCAATAGATCAGTTTATTCAAACCAATTGATCAATTATACACAGTGTATAGTTGGTCTTAAGAGCATATATAAATAGTGACCTTATATGGCGAGACCATTTGATGTGTTGATTGGTTTGACCAAATTGGTTGATTGGTTATGAACTAGTCAATTAGTTTGGGAAAATCATTCAACGTGTTTAAATAAAGAAGAATGGGTTTCTGCAAGAGTGAAACCCTTAGATTGGTTAGTCTAACTAGTTAACCGGTTTAGCAAACTAGTTGATCAATTTGGCTAAACTAATTGATGTATTTAAATAAAGACGAACTAGGTTTATTTAAGAGTGGAACACATTGAATTGGGTTTCTATAAGAGTTGATGCATTTAAATAGAGAGGAATTGGGTTTCTATAAGAGAGGAATGCATGGAATGGGTGGTCTAACCAGTCTATTAATGTACCCAACCAATAGATTGGTTTGGCAAAAATGGTCAATGTATTTAAATAGAGACGAATTGGGTTTCTACAAGAGTGAAACCATTAGACTGGTTGATCAAACTAGTTGATTAGTTTCTTAACCAATTGATCAATTTGGCAAAACCGGTCAATGTATTTAAATAGAGATGAACTAGGTTTCTACAAGAGTGAAACGCATGGACTGGTTGTTCTAACTAGTTGATCAGTTTCCAAACCATTTGATCGATTTGGGGAAACTTGTCGATTGGGTTTATCCACTAGTTGATCTGTTCAAGTTTTTCTCAACCTATGGCTTTATTCAACCAATGGTATGAGGATTAGTTAATTAGTTTAGACTAGAACTAATCATTTTATTTTGAAAATTATTTTAAAGAGTTTATGAGATGAATTCAAGTTAAGTATTTTTCTACAAAGTGTTTTAAAGAGTTATGTTTGAAATTTGTACTTTTCTCAACTTAAATCTTTACAAGAGACCTAAAACTCACAAAATATTTTCCTTAATCTTCACGTCTTGGTTGTTTTTTATGTGTTGTTTGCTTATACTTAGAACCTTGATTTCTCTTTTATATTTTCACCTTTGGAGGATTAAAATGAGATAAATAAATTGTTGGACATGCATACTTAAGCAAATACATTAGTTACTAATATCCATTTGTTATCATCAAAATAAGTATAATGATATTGCTTAAAATTTGAGCTCAACAATCTCCATCTTTTTTATGATGAAAAACAACAAGTGCATGATTCTAAATGTGCAAAAGTAATGAATGGATGGTAGACAAAAAATTACCATTTTTCACTTTTATTCTAAAATTCTCAAATTCTTTCCCCCTTTTGAATATTAGCACAAGGTGAGAAGAGGAAGGAGCCTAAAAATAACTAAACAAGAAAATAATGGCTCATTGAGGAGGAATAACTCCCCTTTAACAAGTGTGGAGAATGAATTAAGCATAAGTAAACATGAGGAAATGTCGAATAATACTCCCCCTAAGCAAGACATAGATGATAGCCTAAAGGCGAGTGCATTCATATAAGTGTGAAAGAACAAGTAGCATGATCAGACGTGCAGAGATAATAGATATAATATAGAGCAAAAAGGGCGAGTTCTCATTAATAATTGGAATTAATTGATATATGAGATATAATATATATAGGAGAATATCTCCAAGCTACATAGTCATGACCAAAAATAAACTAGGCTAATCCTAAAATACACTCAAACTAAGGACGAATATGTCTTAATCACAAAGGACTAGAATTTTTCGGTGCTAATGAAGCTAAAATAATGATAATAGGCATGTGCTTAACTTCAATGTCATCGCTAGGAATGCCCTCATAGTTAGCTAATTCAACTACAACACGTCTAATTAGTGAGGCCTTAACGACGGACACATCAAGGACATGATCAGTAGAGGGAGTAGTGTCGGCATTAGGATCAGAGGGGACAAGAGCATGGACAGAAGTATCACTGGGATGAGTCTCCATGAAATCTTGATGTTGTGGTGTGAAGTTGGGATAACATTAAGATCGAAGCACATGCAACTCCATCTCTATGGATGTTTTTCATTGATCCATGGAGGTAAAGCATATCAACAACTAAGAGAGGGAGATCATAGACGTCATTAAGAGTCACACTACCTAAGGAAGGAGGCACATGGGGTGTATGAGAGGTGGAAGGGTCATTGGTATATGTGGAAAGACCCCTTATAGATGATAATGGAATATCCATTGGAGTGAGAGGGTCGTCTGTTGGTGGTGGAATATCATCTACAAAGGGTTGAGAGGAATGTGGTGAAGATGGTGTGGAGAGGCGACCATTGTGATGTAGGAAGGCAAGAGCTTTAGGGGAAAACTTGAGCATTTAGCCATGCATGCTCATTTGATAGCCCATGATTTAGGAGGTGAACGCATCAAGGATATCAAGCCCATTTTTTGGGCATAGTGGAGTAGCTAGAAAGCCTATGAGATTAACGTGAAATTCCTAAAGAATGCATGTAATAAGTGATCTATATCCCAAGGCTACCTGGTTGAACCCCGCCATATGTGACATATACCTGAAGATGTCAACCCCAAAGTAGATGTGGGTGGAATAGAGGATGTGATCTACCCCATACCAATACTTAAGGGTCATGTTGGCCCTTGACTCTTCTCTTGGAAAAAAGAATAGAGGAGACCATGTAATGACACAACCTCTTAAAGGGTGGGAAACAATAAGAGCTAGCGGTTTCATTCGTAGACAAAGTGGTGGTGGTACATATCTAATAGGATCTCATAAGGAATGTGAGTGCATATCCACTTAACATAAGTGATGCCGATCTCGATTTTGTGATCAATCCTAAGTATGTGAGCAAATGGGGGTTTCATCTTGGATAATGGGAACACCCAAGACATGAGTAGTGATGGTGCTTCCCAATACATGAATAGCAAGAATTCCGGGTAGACTGGTTCTTTGAGAGTGAAGAGAGGTATAAGGTGAAGGTTGGAAAGAGATTGTGTGAAGAAAATTTTGAATTAATCAGTGCATGAATTGACATCTATGCATTTGCTGGGCAGGACTTTCTCTCTATGAAAGGATTTGAGCCATTGTTTCTGGTTATCCTTACTCTAGAAGAAATAGGTGGACTGAGGAGAGGCCTTAGTGGTACATACGAGTTGGGAGGATGATAACAATGAAGCCCTAGTTGTTGATAAGGAAGGGCTGGGATGGTCAGAAGGAGGCGGAGATGGAGGATGAGTGTCTTCTAAAGATGAGGATGTCGGGGATAGAGCTTGGGGAGGTGAATCAATAGGTTCCTCTATGCGAATGTTTATCTAAGAGAGAAAACTTGGTTGGGTACAATCTTGTTTAGGGGGAGGAGAATCACCACACCCATGAAGTATGTGTAAGCTATTTGATTTTTACTTTGGCACTGTACTACAGCAAGCTTCATATAAGAGTAATGGAGCAAGGAAGGAGCATGAAATTGAGGCACACATAACTAAGTGCAATTAAAACACAATGGTAGTGAAATAATCTTTATAGATGATGAATGGAGGACTGATGTGACCTTGATATAAGGCAAGGGAAGCTAAATTTGATAGAGTAGAATTTAGGGTTTGAAGAGAGAATTAACACAAATTTAGGTAGGCAGAGGAAAATCAATAAGAATTAGAGGTGATAAGTGGATTCCTAGTTTCAATTTGAGTGGAGCAAGTGAAATTTTATGGATTGGGATAGAGAGTTGAGCGATTTAGAGGTAATAAAGAGTCTAAGGGTTTGGAGAAATTGGGGTTGAGAGTTTAGGGAATAAGGGAATAAGGGAGGTGGGTATTTATATGCCTAATATAACAATCAACTGGTTGAATGAAGCAATTGATTGTTCCTAATATCAATGGACTGGTATGGAGGATCTAGTCGATTGGTTTTGTGTAGTTGAGACATAAGCGAGTAAGAACTCTACTGCCCCAATTTTAACCCACCAATTGGTCAGTATGAAAACCAATCGACTCCTTTTGTGGATCAGTTGACTGATTCACCTAGTTAGGTCATAGTTTCAGTGAGTTTTTAAGTTATTTTGATTTTTTGCTATAAACCATAATATAGAATATTTATTTTATGACACATATCACATTGATCAATGATCACAGAGGTCAAATTTGAATTTGAGTTTATGGAAATGTGATTTATTTTTGAATTAATGCCATGATTTACCACTTCTTTTTAAAATTTTCATAATCTTGGGAGAGATTTAATTTTTATCATAGCAATGCCATGCCAAGTTCTCTCCTAATTATTGTGAATTGTTCTTCATTTAATGGCTTAGTCAAGATGTCCCCTTGTTGTAATTTATTAACAAATTCTATATATACATCACTTTTTGTCTCTTATGAAGTGATGCCTTATTTCTATGTGTTTAGATTTTAAGTTTTGAACGTAATTTTTTGTGAGGCATATAGCACTAGTTTTGTCATATTTAATAGTGATTTTTTCAAGTTTAAGCCCAAAATCACATAGTTGATGTTTCATCTAGATTAATTGTTCACAATAAGCACCAACAACTATATATTCTACTTTAGCTATAGAAAGTGTGACACTAGACTGTTTCTTGCTATGCCAACTAGGTTCTCCAAGAAATTTGTAGGTACCTAAGATGATTTTTCTATCAACTTTATATCCCACAAAATAAGCATAAGAATATCCTATTAGATCTATAAGAGTATCGCAAGGATAAAATAAGCCTAGATTATGAGTACCAATAAGATATTTAAGGATTCTCTTGACAACGGTCATGTGATATTCCTTAGGATTATACTAAAATCTAGCACATAGGCATACACTAAACATTATATCAGGTCTAGATGCTATAAGATAGAGAAGTAAAACAATCATACCTTGATATCGCTTTTGATCAACTGGCTTACCTTTATCATTCATATCAAGCTTTATAGTAATGCCCATAGGCATACTACATGATATGATCTCATTCATTCCAAATGTTTGAGCAGTTCTTTATATATTTTTCTTATTTGACAAATATGCTATCTTTTGATTGCTTGATATGGAGTCCAAGAAAATAAGCCAACTCCCCTATCACGCTCATTTCAAACTCGATACATATTAGAGTAGATAAGTCCTTGTACACAGACTCGTTAGTAGCACTGAATATTATGCCATCAACATATATTTGTGCAAGCAATAAGTTCTTTTTGGTTTTCTTTAGAAAAAGAGTTTTATCAATTATACCTCTTTCAAAACCATTATCCAAAAAAATTTTACTCAACCTTTTATACCAAGATCTAGGAGCTTGTTTTAAACCATAAAAAGCCTTATTGAGTTTGTAAACATGGTTAGGTTTTCAGTTATTTTCAAAGAAAGGTGGTTTCTTAAGATATACCTCTTCTTTAATAAGACCATTGAGAAAAGCAATTTTGACATCCATTTGATACAATATAAAACACATGGATGATGCAAATGTAAGAAGCATATGTATAGCCTCGAGTCTAGATATGGGGGTAAATGTTTCCTGTAAATCAATGCCTTCCTCTTAGCTGTATCATTTGACAACCAATTGGGTTTTGTTTCTAACCACAACTCCCCTTCATATAGCTTATTTCTAAATACCCATTTAGTCTCAATGATGGGTCTATTCAGAGGCAAGGAGACTAATTTCCAAACTTGATTTCTCTCAATTTGGTTAATCTCATCTTGCATTGCCATGATATCATTTTCATCATTCATGGATTCTAAGTGATACTTAGGTTCAATTTTAGATATAAATACTAAATGATTGCAAATGTAACCTAGTGAGGATCTTGTTGCAACAATTCATGTTGGATTGCCAATGATGCATTCTTGAGGGTGCCCATAAGCATATCTCCTTGTTCTAGAGAGATCCTCTCTCACTTCATCTTCTTACTGAGTAATTTGTGCTTCTTTTTCATCTTTCTCTTCTTCTTTATTACCATTTTCCAGCAAGCTCTAAACTTGAATGGAAGGACCTACTTCTTCCTCTTAGGTTTTTTGCACACTTGAGCAAGATTCATGAAAACCAATGTGTACAAATTCTTCAATTAACATTGTTCATTTTTTGAAGATCTGATAAGCTTTACTGTGTAAAGAGTACCAAATGAATATGCCTTTATCCGCTTTGGAATCAAACTTACCAAGATTACTTTTTCTATTTTTGGGGATAAAACATTTACAACCAAATGTGCATATATAACTCACATTTTGTTTCTTACCTTTGTAGAACTTATAGGGTATCTTTTTCAAGATGGCCCGTATGATTACTATGTTCATTACATAATTTGCAATGGTAACAGCTTTATCCCAAAAGTATTTTGGAAGCTTAGAGTCACATAGCATGGTTTGTGCAACCTCCTCTAAGGTTATATTCTTTCTTTTCACCACCCCATTTTGTTGTGGTGTTCTTCGTATCAAAAGGTTATGAGTAATGTTATTTTGATCACAAAAGTCCATAAATTTGGCATTCTCAAATTACTTTCCATGATCATTTTTATAGCATGAATCATAGTTTTTTTTTTCTACTTGAATTTTCTTAGCAAACACAAGAAACTCATGAAACACATCATCTTTAGTAGAAAGGAATACTGTCTAGGTATAGCGTGAGTAATCATCTACATTAACTAGTGCATATCTGCAACCACCCATGCTACGGGTTCTAGTAGTCCTGAATAGATCCATATGCAGCAATTCAAGTGGTTGAGAGATGGTCACAACATTTTAGGGTTGAAGATAACCCTATGTGGTTTTCCTTGTTGGCATGCATCATATAATCTATCTTGTGCAAAGTTCAACTTTGGGAGACCACATACTAGTTCTTTTCTAGCAAGTTTATTTAATAAATCCATACTACCATGTGCAATATGCTTATGCCATAACCATGCATAATTACCAATTGCACTTAAACATGCATTATGCATTTTTATTGATTTAAAATCAAGCATGTACACATTGTTGATGCATGTGCATACAAAAAGTATAGATTTATATACTCCATTTGAAATCATGAAGTTTGAAGTTGAAAATTTTGCTAGAAACCCATTATTACAAAGTTGGATAATATGTATTAAATTATTCTTGAGGCCGTCAACCAGATATACATCATTTATAAAAGATTTAGAGTTACCACTATTGCTGCTGCTAACACTGGTGATCTTTCCTTTTGAGTTATCTCCAAAGGTTATGCTCCCACCTTCATATAAAGTGGCATCGGAGAATATAGTTTGATCACCTATCATGTGTCTTGAGTATCCACTATCTATGAATCATTTGTGTCTTTTTATATTGACTTTGAAGCATACCTACAAGCACAAATATCCTAGTTTAGTTACCCTTTCAATGGGTCCTTACTAGGTTAGTGTTTAATTCATACAGGATAGTCCCCTTAGGGACTGACACCTAATTGAATTTTGAAGTCACTTTGGTATGCTTTGTGAACTTACATGATAAATCAATGTGGTTAGGTTTACCATATATACTACACATGGTTCTTTTCTTAAGGGTGGAGGCAAATCTTGAATTTTTTGCATACCTACATGATCTAGATGAGTGGCCATCTTTTTCACATATAGTACAGTTATTTTATGTAGGGGAAGCATTCAATTGATTAGCTTTTGAGGCTCTCACAAAGAAATTCTTTAGTGTTTGGAATTTAATCACTTTCTTATTTTCATAGCCTAAGCCCTCATGGTCATTATAGTACCATTGAGCACCCAACACTATATTTAAGCCCTTTTCACTCTTTGTGAAGGTATATGAAATTATTAAAAATTTATCTCATTTGGCTTGTAATTCCATTATTTTGGATTGGGATTGATCTATCTTGACCTTGTGATCACAACAAGTATATTCCATTTATTCATTGAATTTAGTGATTTTACATGCTAGCTCCATTTTAGTAAGAACCATGTGAGATTCAAGAGGAACATTTTCATTTAATGCAAGAGTGTGTTGGTCATTTAAGTGATCAAATAGTTTCTTTATATTTTCCTTTTCTTTAGTTTGTTTAGCATTTTCACATAATGAATCATGTAAAACATAGAATAGGTCATCGTAGGAGTATAATAAGTTAGATTGTACCTCATCAATGTCATCTTCATCATCGAACTTGTCACTAAGGTAGATGTTGATGATTCCCCTCTTATAGCCATGAAACAAAGGTTGAAAACTTCTTCCTTTTCTTTAGAGGTTTTACCTTTTCTCTCTCACTAAAGGCAACCATGGCTTTTCTTGGCCCTTCTATTCCTTTCTTGTTACTTGTGTTTCCCTTATTCCTTACCATTTTTTAGTGATTCTTTTTCTAAATTTATAGCAGTCATCGATGACATGCCTGACTTTTCAATAATTGTGGCATTTTATCTTATCATCTATGTTGGTTTCTCTAGGCTTCCTTTGGTTGCTTGAGGATGATTTTTTATTTCTATTTCCTTTTAATTAGAGGAACCTCTTAAATTGAGGGTTATAAAAGCCACTTCTTTATTATTTATGGGAGGTTCTTCTTCTCCTTCATCATTCATGGGAGGATTGTGTTGGTAATTGCAATAGGCAACCTCGTACATAAAGGGTATCCACTCTACTTATGTAGTGTTAGAGACACCAGAGAAACTAAGTTGCCATTAGAGCTGATAGTAGTGGTCCATGAGTATCTTGATGTATTCCTTGAGGAGATCATGAGAATACCATCCACTGGAGAAGTTGTGTTTACTATTGATGTGTTTCTAGAGATAGAGCTGGTATCTAAGGCTCTATACCTTATGGCACCTATAGAGATGAAAGAACTCAAGGCTCATTTGGAGGATCTTTTGGAGAAGGGTTACATCTGACCAACCATATCACCGTGGGGAGATCTATTTCTATTTGGAAGATAGAAGTATGGGAGCTTGAGGTTGTGTATCAATTACCAAGGGTTGAACTAGGTGATGGTCAAGAACCGTTATCCATTTCTAAGGGTCAATGACTTGTTAGATCAACTCAAGGGAGCCAAGGTGTTATCTAAGATTGATCTTCGATCAGGCTACAATCAACTAAGGATTGCAGAACAAGAAATCCCTAAGACTACTTTCTTGACATGGTTTGACCATTATGAGTTCACAATAATACCTTTTGGACTCACTAATGTGCCTGTAGCTTTCATGTCCCTTATGAACTGAATCTTACCGCCATTCTTGAACCGCTCTGTGTGCTTTTATTTTTGTTTGTCGATTTTCATCTTTGTATCTATAGAAATTTAAAATTGTAATCATATTTTATGTTTAATTTCAAATAGAATTAAGAACATCTTAATTTTTGTATAGCTTATTAAAGAAGGAAGTAATGGAAATATAAGCTTGACTAAAAATATTAAATTAAAAAATTATCAATATGATGATAAAAATAATATATGTATATAAACACAATGAAGGAAGCTTGTCTAGTGCCCTATACATTTTTTGAGGTAGACCTCGTAGATAGACGTGATGTAAGCAAGGACAAGATCAAAAGAGATGTCTTTGAGGTCTTTCTCGTAGAATCATAGAAAGAGATGGAGTGAGTGATGGACAATGTAAAATTTTGAGTTTAAAGATCAAAAACCATATGGGCCCCTCTCACTACTTTAGTTGAAAACAAATTGAAGACAAATAAGTCTTGAACTAGTTGATGAGATCTAAAGTTGGATCTCACTTTTATTTATTAATACTTTTGGCCTTTTTTGGAGTTAAATATATATATATATTTATATGTATGTATGTATGTATGTATATAATGACACAATGTCATTTAGCATGTTAACTTGTGGATCCATTTCACCTTCCTAATGTTGTGCTATGCTAGCCTCCCTCACATTAATCAAGTGAGTTCTGAAATCACACCAGTTGTATGCCAAACCCTCAAAGTGTGAGTTTTGGTTAGATAAAGTGGCCTTCCTTTGACATGTAATCTCTTAGGAGAGAGTGATAATGTATATTGCTAAGATTCAAGTTGTTTCTAAATGGCAAGTGCCCACTTCTATTAGGGAGGTGCATAGCTTGCTTGGGTTAGCTGGTTACTACCGTCGATTTGTGGTAGATTTCTTCAAGATAGTGTGACTGTTAACTCACCTACTGAAGAAGGCTATGCATTTTTAGTGGGATGATAAGTATAGTGAAGCCTTCGAGGATATGAAGAGGAATTTGACTTGAGCCATAATGCTTATGTTATCAAGCAGATTTGATGGTTTTGAGGTGTACAGAGATGCTTTCAAGCATGATTTGAATTGCGTGCTGATGCAACATGATAAAGTAGCGGCTAATGCTTGTCGATAACTAAAGCTGCATGAACAGAACTACCCAATACGTAACTTAGAGCTTGCTTTGGTAGTGTTTTCCCTTAAAATCTAGAGGCATTATCTATATGGAGTTTAGTGCAAGTTCTACACCGACCATAAGAGCCTCAGGTACATCTTCATCTAGTAGGATTTGAATCTAAGACAATGCCAATGGTTGGAGTTTGTAACACCCCCAAAATTCACTACTGAAAAATTTCATTTTATTAAAAAGATTTAGCGGAAGCAAAATAATAAAACTATGAATTCTGGGGATATTATCGCCACACTTAGTACCAGATCGGTTCACTCCTACCGTTCTAGTACCAAGTGCTAAGGCTAAAAGAGAAAACTACAACTTACAAGAACTTAAACCAATGATTAAGTTAGAGTAGCGCATGTAACGTTTCACAAAAATACAATCCACTAGTGGTGGTTACAAATCAACAAATATATTGAAACCATAAATTTTAAAGGTGAAAGAGCACAACCCTAGGATTTACCAGATAGTACTTTACGCTATTTCCCAAGAGCCCACTTGAATATCACTTGAAAACGATCTGCAAGGGACACTGCCCATTGAATAGGCAGGGGCCCCACGAATGGAACCCTTCAGTACTACGGTACTGAGTAACCCTTTAAATCACTCTTAACAAGAGGCCCGCAATGCAACACATGATACTACATACATACATAATGAAAGTTAAATACTTAATATTCACATTTATACATCCACATACTTAACAAATCAATTAGATATTAATAGGTCATAGAGAACAATCGATATTTATAGGCCTTAAACCCTTAGTCCATCCTTATCAATCATATCCGATTATAAATATCCATGTGAGTGTAGGAACCCCACTATTATTCGTCGGTGGACCGGTCATATAGGGCAAAATGCTCCTGGCTACTATTATTCGCCGGTGGACCGGTCATGCAGGGAATAACGCTTCTGGCCACTATTATTCGCCGGTGGACCGGTCTGGCCCCAACTCACATGGTGTTCCACTGTAAGTGATTAGTATTTTTCCATAATTTATTCACAGCCAAAATAAATTTATTGAGCTCGGGACCCCCACTATTATGGCCGGTGGATCGGAATACAATATACCTCATCCAGGGCAACACACACCTGGACCACTATTATATCCGGTGGATCGGTGCTCATAAACATCATCCAGGGAAAAACCTCCTAGGCCACTATTATATCCAGTGGATCGGTGCTCATAATATATTATTCAACTAGGCCCGGTTCATTAATCTCTCACTTTAACGATTAGTGTTTTTCCTTTTTAATCAGCACAACAATTCCATTTATTGCCTCGATAGGGAGATTAAGATCCCAGGACACAAAGGTACACCGATTGCACTGGTGCATAAAAGCTACTCAGTACCCTTCAAATATCAACCTAGGGACGCAAAGGTACCCTGGTCGTACTGGTGCATAAAGCTAACTCAGTACCCTACCGACAAGGATACCTAATCCATAAGTATGCATACCCCCTAACTAGGTCTGTAGAGCTAGATAGAGTAAGATATAGGGCTTGGATGGGGTACAAAGGCACACTGGCAAACCAAAATAACCGTGGACTAAACCACGTCTTTAGGGTAGTGACCCCTAAAGAGCCACCATTCCCGATCTCAAGGTCTTTCACTTTAAGTATTAGTGTCTTAATTAAGGTGATCACAAAAGCACAATAATCAGATAGTTATTCACTTTTAATCGTTCGAATATCGTTAGATGTTTCTTATTCAAATGGTTGTCCAAGGTAACATAGAAGAATCATTAAGGCCATCCTAAACTCATCTAATTCCGAATTAGAATCCGTTCTCGTGGTACTTACTAATTATCAAATACCCTTATCTTGCTATTCAACGTTATATTATGAAATTTCACAATGACAACGACATGTTAGGTACAAATTACTCATTTAGCCCTTACTTATATAATTGCTGAGTCATCCCTTCCTTACTTGACAATATCCATATCATCCTCCTTGTTACATAATTACCAAGTTACCCCTTACTCGATTTAAGTTACCAAGTTATCTCCCATACTTATTAGGCCACTAATCCCCCTTCATAACTGTTACATTTAATATAATTTCTATTTGGTTGGTTAGATTACCACTTTGCCCTTTTTCCTTTATTATAATTAATAAATTGTCCTTGAGTTGGTCAAATTACCAAATTACCCTTCCTCATTATCCTAAGTACCAAATTATCCCTTTATTTGGTTACTTACCAAATTACCATTCTCTATTGTCATAATTACCAAACTATCCTTCTCTATTATCAAAATTACCGAATTACCCTCTAGTTGGTTAAATTACCAAATTACCCTTTTATATGATCATAATTACCAACCTACCTTTCTCCATTATCAAATTTACCAAATTACCCTTTAGTTATTTAAATTACCAAATTGCCCTTCTCTATTATCATAATTACTAAGTTACTCCTTTCCAATTTCCACTTTACCCCTTTTATTTACAAAATTACCATTTTTCCCTTTTACTTTTAAATTCACCATTTTACCCCTTAACTTCTAAAATTTACCATAACACCCTTTCATTCACAAAATTACCATTTTGCCCCTTTAATTACAAAATTACCGTTTTGCCCATTTACTTCCAAAATTACCATTTTACCCCCTTACTTCCAAAATTACCAATTTACCCCTTTTTCATTTACAAATTACCACCTTACCCTTTTCATTTAAAAATTACCATTTTGCCCTTTTCACTTATAAATTACCATTTTACCCCTTACTTTCGAAATTACCAATTTACCCCTTTTCATTTACAATTTACCGCTTTACCCTTTTTACTTCCAAAATTACCAATTTATCCCCTTACCTCCAAAATTACCAATTTATCCTTTTACTTACAAATTTACCATTTTACCCCCTTTTCTTCCAAAGTTACAAATTTACCCTTTTCACTTACAAATTACCATTTTACCCCTTATTACTCCACTTATATTAAATTATCATCACCATGTGAATTACTAGCATTAATACCCCATTCTTATTATCCAAATCCCCAACTATTATATTTAATATAATACTTATTAACACCCATACACATTAGGCCATATTCTTGTACAAGATATATTACTAAAATACCCTTAAGGCTCATAGAAATATTAACCACGCATTAAAGATCATAATAGCATAATACAACAAGGATAATACTTAACACTTTCACTTATAACCAACTCCTACCCTAAATAATATTTCCACACATAGCATATAATCTATCATGCTTCCTTTTTTATCAATCAACACAAGAAACCACATATATCATATTAAACAACTTATACCAAGCATAGTAATGTAATAAAATCCTAATGTGCTAACATACGTTAATCCATGAGTTTAAGTGGGATTTAACGGTTACCTTAATTCCCGTAAAAATGAACCTCACCGGTATTCCTGTTAAAGATTCAAGCTTTGATTATGAAAACCAATACCTAAAAATAATATCAAGGTTTATTATGTTAGAAATAATAAAAATCAAAGTATAAAACTTTATAACACTTAATTAATCAAATTCTTGAATTAAATATTATTATACCTTCAAATTATTACCCAAATAAATCAAGACATACAACAGCTCAAACTGCTCATGCAGCATGAGCTGCATGCAAAGAAATGAGGAGGAGGGGCTCGAAGGTGGATGATAGGAGGAAAAATGGTTATTTTCGGGTTAGTGGTTTGGGGCTAGGAAAGAAGATGGTTGGGGGAGGATTTAGGGCAAGGGAAGGGTGCAGAGGTGGAGAGGGGGTGTAGGTGGTTGTCGGGGATGGGTTGATGGGGACTAAGGGCGGCGGAGGCAGCGGTAGCGAGGTTGCGAAGTGGTGCTGCCGAGATGGTTTGAGATGGAGGGGCTGAGGAGGAAGGAAAAAGGATAGGGAAAATGAAGGCCTGTAGGTGGTAGGTTCAGCCAAAGGTGGTTTGGCGGTGGTAGGGATTAGTTTGGTGGCTCAGGTGGCGATAGAGGCGACGGAACGGTGGCCGACCGAGGCTGTACAGGGTGGTTTCTGAGAAGGGAAGGAAAGAAGAGAGGAGGAAGAAGGAGGTTGCGGGGTGGCTCGAGGGGTACTGTGATGGTTCGAGGGTGAGGTAGAGGGTGGTAGGGGGTGGTGCAGGTGGCTGTTGAGGCAGCGGCAGCGGCAGCGACAAAGCAAAACAGGGAGGATGAGGGAAGGAGGAGAAAGGGAGAGAAAAGAAGGTTGGGGCATGCATATAGAGCTTAAAAAATGCAGAATGAGGCAGGAAAGGAGGAAGAAAAAGAAGAGGAAGAGAAAGGAGGGGATAGGGTGGGTCGAGGGCGGCGGTAGGGTGGTAGGGAATGGCAATGGCAGGGAGAGGGAGAAGAGAGGTAAGGCAGGGCATGGGGGAAGGGAGATAGGGATGGTGGGGCCAGGATGGTGTAGAGAAATGGTGGGAGAGAGAGAGAGATAGGGGGAAGCAATAGAGGGAGAGGGTTGTAGGTTGTGCGGTGGAGATGGCAGGGTGGTCGGGTTTTTCACCGGGGAAAGAGGAAGAAGATGAAAGAAAGAAGAAGGGGAGGGGGGCTAGTGTGATGGGCGACCGAAGGGAAAGAAGGTGTGGGCCAGCCCGGTCGGGGGAGAAAGAAAAGAAAAGGAAGAGAGGAGGCAGGTCGGCCCGTGCAGGGAAGGAAGAGAAGAAAGGGGAGGGGCGGCCTATGCTGACAACGTGGGAGACAGAGGGGAAGGAGAAGAGTGATGGGCCAGCGGCCTAATGCGCAGGAGGGAGGTGAGGCAGGTTGAGGCCGGTGGCCTAAGGGAAGAAAAGGAAAAATAAAGAAAAGAGAAAAAGGAGAAGGAAAAAGGTGAAAAAGGAAAAAGAAAAGGAAAATGGGATTAAATAAAATAATTTAATTTTTAAAATAATAAGATACAATATTTTTAGATAATAAATTTATTTAATAATTTAATTTAATACAATTAAAATATAAGGGTTTAAAAAGGATAATTTTAGTAAAATAATGGTTTGAAAAATTATTTAAATAATAAGAGTATGGTAAAAAAACAAAATATTTATTTTAATTTATCAAATATTTATATCCGATTTTATATACTCAAAAATCTCTAAAATAACTAAATTAAATAGATTTAAAGGCTAATTTATCCCAAATAAAAGTTATTTATTAAATTATAAGCTGTTTAAAATTTTCGGGGATTACATATTTGGTCAAGGATTATAACTTAGAATTAACTTACCATGAGGGTAAGGCCAATGTGGTGGTAGATGAACTTAGTTGAAAGATGTCATATTCCTTGGGCACAATCGTGTTGTGAAATCATTTGTGCTGAGAGGTTAGGAAGTTGTAGAGAAAACTTATCATCGTTGGTAGCATGGAGATAAGAATGAGTGCACTCACCATTACACCTTCAATTTTCTACGAGATTTGAGCTAATCAACTTGGTGATGTTAAGATCAAGAGGATCTAAGATAGTATTGTATAAGGAAGAGTTGAAGGATTCAAGATCTACAAGGATGGTAGTATCAAATACCAAGGTAGGTGGTGTGTACCACAGAGGTGTGCTAAGCTTAAAAGGAGGATCCTTGAGAAAGGACATTTTAATCCTCCTTCTACCCACCCTAGAGAGGGCATAAGCTATACAAAGACCTAAAGAAGGTACATTGGTGGCCCTATATGAAGTAGGAAGTGGCATAATTCATTTCTCAATGTTTGACCCATTATAAGGTTAAGATTAAGTAGAAGAAATTGGTAGGGTAAGTGAAACCACTAGAAGTTCCCGAGTGGAAGTGGGACAACATCTCTATGGACTTTGTGGTTGGTCTTTCAAGGACCTGTAGTAGATTTGATTCTATCTAGGTTGTTGTGGATCATCTAACTAAGTCGGTTCTATTCATACCTATGAAGGTGACTTGGAACATGGAGCAGCTAGCCAATGCTTATAGAAAACACTTGGTGAGATTACATGAAGTCCCTAAGGACATTGTGCCCGATTAAGACTCCAGATTCTTGTCACACTTTTAGCAGAAGTTACAAGCCACCTTTGGTAATCAGATAAAGATGAGTATGATATCTTGGTGTGGCCGTAGCTGACACACAATTTAAACTCTCTTGTTGTCAATTGTAGCACTGGTAAATAAGGGTATCGTTCTAGGCTGGGGAATTAGAGAGATCTTATCTATCTAACTAGCTTAAACTATAAATAAAAATAAAAATCCTAAATAACACAAATAAATAAATAATAAAAATACTAATGGGGGTTATAAAAATAAAAATAATAAAAGGAATAAATAAAATAAAATAAACTAATAATAATAAAAATAATAAAAATAATGGAAAACCGCAGATATAATAAAGATGCTAGGGAAATCAAAATCCACCACTAGATTAGGCCAAAATATAATATTTAGTTCTAAGTCATCTTTTAATCATGAGAAAGAGATCGATCAAGTTTTACACCAAATGCAGGTCTATACACCTTATATTACTTCCCTTAATTAATTAATACGACAAAGCGCCAATATTAACCCTATTAAATACTAGTAGTATAGCAGCAACAAGCGACTCCTATATTTAACTAGATTTAATGCATTAAGTGTAATTAGAAGGCTGTCAATCTAAGTACCCAAACTAGTACACAAAGCATGTCTAGCTGTATTTCCTTTCCTTGACCCACACGTATCTAAATGTTTTACTGCTTCGGTTAGAATCACAACACTATTAGGTGAATTATTATCTAACCTAGGTGTAATTTATATATATATATATATATATATATATACATTCTAGTATATTTATATGGCCCCCTAGCAGGCAAATAATCCTACATACTGTCACTTATGAGGAAACCAGAACAGGGCATGCACCAAATAAATTATACTTGACATAATTATATATATAAATGATAGCAATTAAAATAGAGTCAAGAATCAATATAATGAAACAAAGAAAATAAAATTATATCTCAAACCTTAATCCAGGGTTTCAATTTATTCCCTAACAACAAATAATCAGCTAGCCATAATTATTGAATTAATTACACAGAAATATATATCTAAAATATAAATTAAAACAAGAGAAAGAAATAACCAGAATTAATTTTAAATAAAAGATTAAGAATTTATTTAGATAAAAATTAATTTTATTTGAAATAAATTCTACCGGTATAAATTCTTCCCTCTTATTTTCTCTTTTCTTTGCCTTAGGTTTCCATGCACTTAATTTCTTTTTCTTTTTCTTTTTTTCTGGCTGATGGCTAATTCTTCCTTCGTCGTACGTGCATCGAGGCTTCAACCTGTGTGCCTCTCCTTTCATGCGGTTGTGTTTATTTCCTTCGGCCGAGTCTCTTCACGGTCCTCTTTTCTGTCCATCCTGACGGCTCGTACTCCTCAACGTCTGAGCCTCTAAAGGCTCTCCCGCCTCCTTTTTCTTCTATATCGCCCCTAGTGCACACCCTCCTCTCCTCTTTTTATTGTCGTGTGGTGCCCTTTTCTTTTGCGTTGTCCCTTTCCACGTCAACCCTCCTTTGTACGGCTGACTCTCACCTTTTCTTTGCTTTTTGTTTTTTAAGACCGTGCAGCTGGTTTGGAGTCGCCACTACTCTCCTTTCGTTGTTCCCTGGACTTTGGGCCTTCGGCCTTTAGCCGTTGGTCCAAAGGTCTAATTTATTTTTTATTTTATTTAAAAACAATACCTATAAAATAAAAATTAATAAATAATATTTTATACTCTAAATTTATTTAATTATGATTATTTTAGCTTAAATAATAAAATTTATACAATTATTACCACTTAAGCATAAAATCATAAATATTTACCTATATTACTTAAATAAAATACTTAAAACTAAGACTATAAGGGTATAAAATGTGTCAAAATATGAACTTATCATATTTCGCTCATCTACAGATGGTCTGATAGAGAGAACCATTCATACTTGGGAAGACACGCTCTTGACATGTGTAATAGAATTTGGTTTCAATTGGAAAGATTGTCAAGACTTGATCGAGTTTTCCTACAACAACACTTACAACACTAGCATCAAGATGACACATTGTGAAGCCTTATATGAGAGAAAGTATCATAGTCTCTCGTGTTAATTTAACATCAGCGAGACACTCATGTTGGGACCTGAGATGATCGAGGAGACGACCAAACATATCCATTTGATTCAAGAATGGATGAGAGCAGCCCAGGATGAGTAGAAGAGCTACACAAATGAGAAGATGAACCGGTGGTTATGAGGTGGGTGATAGAGTCCTTTTAAGTGTTTCTCCCACCAAGGGAGTCATGAGGTTCGGTAGGAAGGGTAAGCTTAGTCAAAGATACATTAGACCATATGAGATTTTGAACCATGTTGGTGCAGTTGTTTATCACTGAGCTTAAACAATGGAATTGTAGCATGTGCATAACATCTTTTAAATATCTCTGCTAAGGAAGTACGTAGTGGATTCTTTGCATGTTATTTGACCGAGTTTGCTAGAGCTCAATGAATCCTTAATTTACAAAGAGCGACTAGTGAACATTCTAGAAATGAAGACAAGAGAGACACATATAAAGACTATCCCATTGGTAAAAGTTCTTTGGTCACGACATAGTATAAAGGAGGCTACTTGGGAGGGTGCAAAGGAAATTTGAGCCAAGCACTTAGATTTATTTTCTTAGCTAGTTATCTTAGTGTAATCCCTTTCTTTAAGGGGGTAGTAACCTTTTTTTTAATATGCTAATATGATATGTGCCTTACTATGTAATAATTAATGTTCTTAGATTTTTATAGGCTTTCGGGACGCTACCTCTTTGATGGAATAGTGGTGTAATACTCTACCTTTTTTGAAAATGTTGGAATGAGAATTATTCCAATTTTGGATGTTTGATTTTTATTTGATATTATGATTTTTTTTTTGAGTTAAAGCTTAATTTGAAAAGAGGCTAGAAAATAAAATTTATTAATTTTTTCAAGCGAATAGATCAACTGGTTCCATGAACTGATCGACTAGTTTGTCATTTCATTAAAATGATTTTTACTCAACTAAACCAATCGATTAGTTGGGAAATTGATTGACTGTTTGTAGAATAATCGATTGGTAGGCCAAACAGATCAACTAGTTTATCAAGCTGGGTATATTTTCAAAAATTAATTTTTAAGGGAAATTTCTTACATTGAAATTGAACCATGTCAACCCATACGAAATTGTTTTTATGAAATTCTTAGCCATTTTCATGATGCATTTAGCTAAAAATACAGGCTTCAATCAATCTGGAGGTCGATTAGGATAATTGAGGGAAATATATGACCTCAACCTTATCTTCTTCCACCTCTCCTCTACACATTTCTTGGATCAATACTTTAATGTCAAGTAAGATTCTGATCATCTAGAAGATTCCTTCTACGTTGACATTCCATTACCCCACTTGTAAATTTCAATTCTAGCCTAATTGACCTACATCATCTAGAAACACCATTTTAGCTCTGGCGAATAGGTCAGCAAATATTGGATGAAATCCATCCCTTTGGCTTGAACTCAAATGGTAAGTATTAGGATTTTCAAATTGTTCCTAAACCCTCTATGATTCTTCTCGATTGGTTGGCTCCAAATAACCCCAATCACCCCTTTTATTCACCTTTCTTTTAGCCACCAAAAATCCTTAACTCTCTCTATTCACCATCTTCCTTTCTGCAGTTCAAACCTTGTAGTTGATTCCTTGCACCATTTTAATCCTTTCTCTAGATCTCTGTTGTTTTAACTATTAAGTGAGAAAGAGTTATATTTTGAAAAAAGTGTTGAGTGGTCCAACCGAGTATTCTCTATTTTACCTTTGGAGTGTGGTATGTTCCTTATTTCCCTTCTACTTAAAGTTTGAATTTATTAAGGTTTTGTATGAATTTATGAGTTTTAGATTGTTGTTTTAAGATTTTAAAAGTTGAGATTTTCATAGATTGAGATTTCTAATTTAAGGGAGTTTTGCTTGCTTCAAGTAAGTGATTTTTGCTTCTAATATGGATTATGAGTATTCCTGCATAATATGAGTTCCTTTAATTTGATCTTGTATGTTGGCATGAATTTATGTAGCTTGTAGAATTGATTTGGATGGGTAGATTGTACAATTTAGGTAAAAAGCATGAAACTTGACAAAAATGGGATGTGGTGATGGAATATTGAGACATGCAAGTTAATTTAGCTAATAATTTGTGATATACGAAGTTAAAGCATGTTCTAATATGGTTTAATGATAATTTATAAGTATGGTCTCCATGAAAATGATTATTTGGTGCTGTTATAGGTCACACCGATTGACTGGTTTCTAGAACAGTCATCTAGTTGAACCAACCCATAGATTGGTAAGCCTGTAGAGACCTCGATCTTACTTTCTCCTTAAACCCATTGACTGGTTGGGTAGAGCTGATCGAGTAGATTATGAGCAACTAACTGGTTCACCCAAACCAATTGACCGGTTTAAGAAAAAGTAGGGTTGGTCAAGTCAAACCAATAGACTGGTTGACCCAAACTGATCGATTGGTTTGTGCAACCAATTGACTGGTTTGTTTGATTTATTTCCTTTTAGTCTGGTTATACTTTTAGGCTATGCATGGAACTATCTTATGATTATTAAAAGGATAAAATACATATGTTATCCTAGATTAATAACCCAATGAATGGATTAGATGGATCATAATTTATGATATACCACTTATGATATGATGGACATGAATAATATTGGATGAGAATAAATGGAAATCCTATATGGTTGGCGAAATTAAAAGGATTAATATGGAAGAAATATGTTAATTCTTTTCTTATTCTTTTATGAGACTTGTGTGATCACTTACCTTTATGAATAATGTATTAATCATGTAAAGTGAAAGACAATTAAGTTATGTATGGGTTTGGGTTACCTGATCCTAGATTAGTTACTGAGGGTTAGTCTGCCTTTAGGCATTTATTAGTGCCTTCGGGTGAGATCCTTAGAGGTCCCGATGCCCTATCTACACTAGGCACTAATGATGTCCTAGGGGTATCAATACTAAAGGGTCTTGTTACCTAGGTGTTTGGCTTTGTCATGGACTTATGTCCATATTGGTTAGCTTCAACGTGGATTTATGTCTGTTCTGGTGATTAGCTTTGACTTGGGCTTATGTCCACTTTGGTGATTGGCTTTGGCCTACACTTTATATCTCTTATTTGGATAGGCTTCCATGGTATGTGAGATTATGTGGTAGTGCACAATGCATCGCTTAATGATAAAATTTAGATGGCAAGTAAATGGATGATAAAACTAGATTAATTAATAAGTGGAATGACAAATAATTGGATTATTATAGGAATCATGGCTTGAATGACCAAAAGGAGATAACAATTGGTATGTACATTTGGATAATGGCCTAAGTGACCAATTGGTTAATAATTAGAATGTTTGACTGGATGTTTACCTATCTCAATATATGGATAAGGAAGTGGTATAATCTAATCGACTAAGTAATTTGAAAATAAATTGTAGTGGTTGCTTGGACTAAACTGTTTAGTAAATGTGTGAATACCTATGTGATTATAATATGAAAAAAAGCATGGTATATTCTGTATTATCTGAGTTATGCATGATAGTATGTTTTGGTGTATTCCTACCTTTACGTAGATGTCATTCGCCTGGCATATGTTAAATATGATATCCATGTTGTGATAGATTTTGCATTCCATACTTATGTTTCCATTAAGGAAGCAACTTAGCTTACTTAGTACGTAGCATACTGATGTGCCCATTTTCTCGGTCACCTGCTCACTCCTATGAGTAGAGGGCTATATGTAGATTTTTAGGGATGGTCAGTAGTGGGCCTACCTCGGCTTGGGTTCAGGGCTTGAGAGAGTGGATATCTAGAGATTTTTTTGGGGTTCATGGCAGATCATGGTTTTGGTTTTGGGGTCACACCCTAATCTCATTTTAATATAGCCCCGTGATCTTAATTCATTTTTATCTCTATATTTGATTTGGCTAGGGATCGATGAAGTCCTTGATTGTAAAAAATCTTTAAAATTCTTATGAAGCTTAAGTTCACGCACTCTGTTTTTAAATTGGTTGGTTGGTTTAGCCTTGTATCTAATATGGGATAGGTGGTAGACGTTTACCCTGTGTTAGACATGGTTAGGTATATTATTAGCTTTTGCATTATTTAAAACAACATTTTTTTGGTAGTGAAAAATGGGGTGTTACATTGGAAGATGTTGAGGCTTTAAGTGCTAGAGGTTTCTTCCTCCTTTATTCCGATAGATCGTTCAATTTTGATTGATGAACCATAAGATTACCTAAGAGCTCTTCAATTGTCATTTTGCTCAAACCTCTAGCTTCTTCAATCGTGGTTACCTTGGGGCTCCATTATTTTGTAATACCTTGCAAGATATTTCTTACTTGCTCTTTTTCAGTGACTTCTTTTCCCAAGGCCTTGAGATTGTTGGCGATGGAGGTGAAGCGATTGCCTAGATCGTTGATACTTTCACCTTGATTCATGATAAAGAGTTCATAGTCTCTAGTGTGAAAGGAAATTCTTTAATCCTTTACCTTCTTTTTCCCTTCATGGGTGAGGATGAGCTTATCCCATATATCTTTTTTAGTTGTGCATGATTAATTTTGGGGTTACTCTCTTTCACCAAGTCCACATTGTCGAATTATAATGGCTTTATTATTGAGAGTTATCCTTCTCTTTCCGGCATTGGTAAGCTCATCTCTAGTCTTTTCTGTAAGTTTATTGTTAACATCATTTGTGATCTTGATTGGCCCTTTAATGACTATTAGCCATAAATCTTAGTCTTACAATTTGATGAAGAAAATCATTTGGTTCTTCCAGTAGGCAAACTTTTCTCCATTAAATAATGTTGGTTTAGTGGTGCAGATACCTTCGTTTAGACCATTGGAATCCATTCGACTTATGGATCCTTTTTACCTCATATTGTTGAATCTTTTGAGAGGTGCCCCTACTTTGATACCGATTGAAAAATACCCAAGTGGGGGTGGATAGGGTTTTATGGAATAAAAATGACTAATAAAAATTAACACACGATGAAGAGTGATTGAAGAGTAAATTACTCTTTATATCCACTACCAAAAGGTTCTTCCTTTTAGAATTTTATAATAGTGAAATGTTTTTGTTGATGATCACTCTTCTCTTCATTTATGAGCTTTAATATCTCAATGACTCTCTAAGAGATGATTTACAAATTTACCTATTTATCTTTCCTAAACTCGCCACATTAATTTGTCAAGAATGATAGGCACACACTCACTAATCTTTTTAAAATATTCTTAAGAGGTTGTGATTACAGATAGTTCTCACAAAACATATAATATATAAAAGCGTAGAACTTCAGATGAAAATTTAATCTAGCTATATTTAATGTGGGATATTAAAATTAGAGAGTAGTTCTAGCTAAGAGAAGTGATCAAATAACACATTTCAATAAAAACTCTAAATTATGAAAGTTTGAAAATTTTGAGTGAGCAATTGAATGATGTTAGAGTAAGAAATTAATAGCACAATCAACGATCTAAAAAGTTAGTTATAATAAATGTAAGGGTACCTTATTTATAAGGGATTCCCTTGTAATATAGCTGTTAGATATCACCCAATAGGTAGAAAATAAGCATTTAGCGCAGACTAGTCGATGGGTCGAGCTAAACCACTAGATTAGTTGTACAACTAGTCAATCGATATGTTCCAACGCGTCAACTATTTATGTTTTGAACAAAATAAAAACTTACCATTGCGTGAATCAAGTCAAACCAATTGATTGGTTATTCATAGTGTACAGTTGGTCTTAAGAACATATATAAGTAATGACCTAGTATGGTGAAACGAGTCGATGTGTCGATTGGTTGGACCAAATTGGTCAATTAGTTATGAAAAAGTTGATCGGTTTGGGAAATTGGTCAATGTGTTTAACTATAGAAAAATGGGTTTTTTCAAGAGTGAAACCTATAGACTGGTTGTTCTAACTAGTCGATCGGTATAGCAAACAAGTCAATGTGTTGAAAAAAGGAACTGGGTTTCTACAAAAGTTAAACCCATAGATTGGTTAGTTCAACCATTCAATAGGTTTGGAAAAACCAGTCAACATACTTAAATAGTGAGAAATCAGTCAATCGGTTTTATCAACCAGTCGATCCGTTTGAGTTTAACTCAACCTATGTTTTTTTTAAACTAAACTAGTCGATCAGTCTGAGGACTAGTCGACTAGTTCTGATTGGAACGAATCATTTTCTTTTAAAACATCTTTTAAAGAGTTTATGGAATGAAATCAATTCAAGTATTTTTCAACAAAGTGTTTTAAAAAGTTGTTTGAAATATGAAATTTTCTCAACTTAACTCTTTACAAGAGACTTCATACTCACGAAATATTATCTTTAATCTTCAAGTCTTGGTTCTTTTTCATGTGTTTGTTTTCTTGGACTTGGAACCTTGATTTCTATTTTATATTTTCACATTTGGAGTATGCTTAAAGTGGGGTAGTTCAATTGTTTTACATGCATACTTAAGCAAACGAATTAGTTTCCAAGATCCATTTGTTATCATCATAACAAGTATCATAACATTGCTTAACTTTTTAGGTCAACAAAATGTAACTTTAAATTATGATTCTAAGTGATATCTAATTGAACTAATAGATAGAATTGAATGATTTTGTATAGTATATTATGAGTTTGAAACAATTACATTGATTACTTCATTAGTTTAAACTATAATCAAAGCTAGGTTGATGGAATTGATACGTATTTGTTAATTATCATTACCGGAGTAGCAAAAGTTTAATCATTAATCTTGTTTATTGATTCATACAATTGCATGATCTGAACTTGTGTGATTGTGGTTGTATTAATTTCTTTCTATTAGTAATGTTTCCATTAATTAGTTTTCTTAACCTTGGTCATTAATTGATTAGATGACAAATTGAGAGCTTATTCAATTTACTTGAATTAAAGAAAAGTAAGGAAATGAATTATTATGAGTTACCATGGGTCAATATTAGAGCAATTAGAATAAATCTTTTCTAGATAATTATTTGATACCCTAAATCTATAATTGGTTATCTCCCATTCTTATTAATTCATTAGTGAGTAAAGCACTTTTTTACTTATCAATAGTATAGAATTTAACAATAGAAATCAATGCTATAAACAATTAGGGTTTTGACATTAGTTACAGAATTATTGATTATAAACCATTCCTTGTACTCTCAAATCCTACTTGCCATTTAATACATTGGGATTAGGAATTAATTATTAAATTTGTTATACATACAACAATGCATCAACTACCATACAAAATTTAAGTCTTTACCAACATTCATGTAAAGACTCTCCCTCATCTTGCCTAATACCACATATCAACCTGAGTATTAAGAAATATAGCAGGAAAATCATAAAACCACTAATTTTGAGCATCAATTAAAGTAAAAGGAAAAGCTTTTAATTTAATTTGATGAACACTTACTCCCACTAGTTTCATATCAGAACAAACTATATGAAATTCCTTGAGAAATTTGTTCGAATCAGTAACACAACTTGATCAAGAAGAGCTACTATATTGAAAACCTATAAAAATAGGAAACTCACATATCAATCTAGGCCTAAACTTAAACTCATCATGTTCATCACGATAATTAGTGCAAGGAAGATCACTATTAAAAGTAGGAGCTGTAAGCTCCTTTAACTTTTGGTTCACCATAGGTCCTTCAATAATTTCCTCCCAGTTTTCTCCATTGCTCTATTCAAATTATGATGAACTATCACTCAAAGGCAAAGGAATAGTATGAATGTATTCCAGTCACCTTTAAGTTCTATTTGCCACTAGAGGAGAAGAATTAGGATCCACTAATTGAATGAGATGATGACTATTTTTGCTCGCAAATACTTTCAAATGTGGATTCCTATTCGGCATACAATGTAATACCCCACTTTTTAGGTTCTATAATTTGTACTAATCTATACATTTGATGGTGATCTGACTGTGTTTGATCTTATTTTAGAGGTGTGTTTAAGATTGGTATGTTTTTGGTTGATCTTAGGTTGGGTTTTGGAAGATAATTAGTTTTATTGAAAAATTAGCTAAATGATTGGAGGTACTTTAAAATTGAGTTTTGAAACTTGACGAATTGATCAACTCACTTGGGCAACCAGTTGATTCGTTCAATTGAATTGGTTGTTCTTTGGGCTCAAATTTCATCACAAAACCTTCCCCAAAAGTTTTATAACATTGTGATTATGTTTTAAGCGATTTCCTTATGATTTTTACAAAGCTTTTGAGCATTCCTAATCTATTTTATCAATTTTTAATGGATTCATGAATAAGTAATTGATGATAATTCACTTACATGACTTTAACTCATTTGTCTTCTTCGTCTTTATTCTCTCTCTCTCTCTTTACCTTTCTCTCTCTATATATATTAAATGAGATTTATGACTGGATTATTTGCTCTTACAACCTCTTTAGATTGTTAAACTTCAATTCCCTTCCCTTGTTTTCATTATTCCTTTCTTATGTTTGAAATTTATGAGGTACATTACCCAAAACACTATAGTTTGACCGATTAACCTAAAAGTCATAAATACCTGCTCTCAACCTTCCAAACCTTCATTTGAAGCTTGGATTTGGGGTAGGGTTTGGGGTATCTATTTATAAACTCCCTTAACCTTCTCTTTCTAGCAGAAACCCTTAGTAATTCAAACCCAAATGATTTATTTTATTCATTCTTCCCTAACCTCTAAACTACCCTATTTTTCTTCATACTTGATTTGTCACATCACCTCTCCTTGATTTTCTCCTCTCCTCTTCTAATCCTTCATATAAATCCTTCTCATTTTGATCTTAAGCATGATGGGTTTAAATTTGGGAAAATAGTGAGGGTTTACCTTTTATCTCTATTGTTCTCTATTTTATCTTTTGGAAGGTGGGTTTTCATTGATTTCCTATCCTAGGTCTTCAATTTTATTCTTTGCATAATTTCAAAGGTTTTACAAAGTTTTAATCTGGCTTCCTTGAAAGGTGTTTCAATTATTGGAAGGGGTTTGTATTTTTCAAGGACTTTTTCTCTCTTTGGTGTGTTGCTAAGCTCTTTTGAGGTAAACCATTTATTGTCTTCCCTATTTTTGTAGTAAATGGTATAGGTAAGCATAACACATGTTCTTTAAGTATAAGACAATATGAATATTAGAGATGACTATGTGCCTAAATCTATTTATTATAGAGTTAATAAAATAAGGGGTAGAAAGCTCAACTTAAAGTCTTTCATGCATAAGCCTCATAAGTATGATTTTAGATTTGTAATTACCTCTGATATTCAGAAATTAGAATTATGAATTACATGTGTTATCTAGATAATATAGAGAAAACAAGAGAATCCAATTCTCGAACTCCCCAGAACTGACTCTCGAATGTTTAGAACTTTAGAAATATATTAAGGAAAAGTTTACGCGAACGGTTACAAAATTTAAGAAAAACACGATCCGTATTAGAAAATGTGGGACCTCCATATTTTTTCTTGAATTCTCTGCCAAACGCTAAATTTTAAAAGCTGAGATTTTGTGTGCTGACAGAAAAACACGAGACGTGTTTATGACACACAAGGGTGCCGTGTTTCTTGTTCCTTTATTATTTCTTTATGAAATTTCAACACAAGCTTCCCTTTGATATATATTCTTTATTTCTGGTCTTTTCCTCCATTTATTCCATATCTCTTGATATGTTCTTTGCTTCATTTCCTCTTTCCATCGATTTCTCCTTTAAATTTCTTTATTTTTATCTTTTCCTGCAAAATCTATCCAAAAGAGAAAAACTCGAGAAAAGATTAAATCTTATAAAAATAATGAGGAATAAATGACATTTTTACTTAGGAAAATAACATATAAATCCTATATATCAAACATAGAAGAAAGTCTATGAGAATTCCTACGCTTAATAACCCAACTATGCTGAGAGGAGGATAGACCACTCAGTAGCTGTCCTCAAGAAACTTGCATCGAACCTCCAACTTGGGGGATTAAGCAAGGGATTGTAACAAAAACCCCATCAATATTTATACATACATAGAAAACCAATCTACCACTATCTAGAGTGGGAAAGACATTGAGATCAACGACGATTCTAGGATCAACTAGGATCATACCCAAGGGCAATCGAAGGTAAAAGGCTTGAAGGCAGACTAAACTATGGTAGCTAATTAATGATTGAATAATGCATACCTATCATGATGCTGGTTCCACCTTAAGAGTTAATATCTTATTTGATTTGGATTTTATATCACATAAAGGCCCACTAATAATATCATGACAAATAACAAGCCCTTTTAATTCAAAGCACCCATATTAGATTCTCACATCATCAAGTGTTCCCATTTAGGGTATCTTCAAGTGATCATTAAATTATGTGATCAATTATGCCAAGAGGTGGAAGTATATAATGTTAATATCATCTATAAATATGAAAGCCAACATTTGATTTCCATTTATTCCCTTATTTTCACAATTTAACTCTAGTTCAAAGTCTAGGGCTAATGTCAAAGCCAATAATCATTTCTTAACCTCACTCTTACCATTCATTAAAGGATGGTCTAATTGAATTCCCTCAGGCCAAAGATGAAGCTCCACTTGGCGATCAACTAGAGTCAAACCCTAAACTCATGATTATTTATCCATTCATGCTTCATATTCTCTTCTTACCAAGCCAGCGTGCAACAATCTATACATCATATTACAGATACCCTTTTTACTTAAGACACCCAAAATATCTAAGGTAATTTCAAATCTAAAATCATATTTAAGAGGTTTATACATACAAGACTTGAAGCTAAGCTTCCTACCAATTCTTTCATTTATTCCATACTAACTAGTGCAGGCACATTATCATCTCTAATATGGGATATCACATACTTATTAAACATGCACTATACATACCCATACCATTTTCTATAAAAATAGGAAAGATAATGATTTACCTCAAAAGAGTTGACAAACACACCAAAGGGAGTAAAATTATTTGAAAATCCAATATCCTTTCCCAATGTGAGACACCTTTCAAGAGAGGTAGAAAAAAATTAGTGAAACCTTTGAAATCATGCAAATAAGATCTCAAAAAAAATTGGACACCTAGGAGAGGAAATAAGAGAAAATCTACCTTCCAAAGGAGAAAAAAGAGAACACCAGAAATGAAAGTTAAACCTCACTCCTTTCCTGAATCTAACCCTATCTTGTTTAAGATAAAAATAAAAAAGAACTAGAGAGAAGATTAGAATAGAAAAGGAAGATAAAAAAAAATGTTAAGGAGAGGAAATGTGGTAAAGAAAGTATAAAGAAAAATAGTGCAGTTTGGAGGTTAGGGAAGAAGGGGTAAAATGAAGCCTTTAGGTTTAAATTAATGGGCATTTCTAATGAAAGTGGTACGGTAAGGGAGTATATAAATAGAGAACCCAAACCCTATTCTGAATCCAAGCTTCAATGTGCATGTTTTAAAGGTTCAAATCTGGCATATCTGCCTTTGAGCTCAATTGGTGGAATTGTAGTGCTCTAGGTAATGTGTCTCAGAAATTCTAAACAAAAGAAAGGAATAATGACAATAAGGAAAGATAATTGAATTTCAAAAATTTATATTTGTTGCAAGAGAAAATAATTTGTTGAGGAATCTTATAGAAGAGATATGAAATAAAGAAAAAGAAGACAAATGAGCTGAACTCATGAAAGTGACTTCTCATGAATTTATTCTTCGTAAATTCGTTGAGAATTGATAAAATAGGTTAGGCATGCTCAAAAGCTTTGTGAAATTTATAAAAAAAATATTCAAAACAGAATCTTAATGTTAGAAAAGTTTTAGGGAAAGATTCATAGTGAAAATCGATTAAGAAGGATAACTAGTTTAGTTAAACCAATCGATTGGTATGCAAAACAAGTTGATTGGTCCATTGGGTTTCAAAACTCAAATTTAATGAACAAACAAGTCAATTGGTACCTCCAACCAGTTGAATAATTTTCTAATAAAACTAATTATTTTCAAAAATTCAAGCCAAGCTCAACCAAAACCATATAATCTTAAACACACCTGTAAACTAAGATTAAACACACTTCAATCATCATCAGGTGCATAGATTAGTACACATTAAAGTCCCTAAAATTTGGGTATTATAGCACTACCCTATTAAAATAGGCTTCATTCTTGAATCCTAAGAAAAGTATTAGACCCTAAACATCAATTTTCTCTAATATATTCAAGAAAATCTTATAATGCCAACAAGGTTACCATTTCCTTAAGGGATTAGGCATGTTAAGGTTGCATTATGTAATGAAGATGATGACTATTATAGTAGTAATGAGATGGGAGTGACAACAATCACTAGGTTCAGGAGCTTAGATACAGAATGAAGGGTTAACGAGCATCTAAGATCTTTGGTGTCGAAATAAGGAGTATGTGTATCAAAAAAGGTTTGATTCTATTCAATAGAGATTGACACTTGCATGAATACGGTGATTAATAAGGTAAGGAGATATAAATCCTTCCTTGTGAAAGGGAATAATGTTACTATACAAGGGATTGCCAATGAAGGGACATCTCAGTAAGAGTGCCATAGGTCAATAAGGTATGATATATTTTGAAAACCTTGCAAAGGGGAAAATAACGGCAAAGGATGTAATGAATTAACAAGATGAAAAGATGGCCATTAAGGGACTAAGCAACAATTTCGAAGCAAGTAGCGACAAGGGTTGTAATATGTGAGTGTGTAGGGTATAACTAAAGTCTCATGGATCCCATGAATTGTTCCCATGAATTATGTGAGTTTTCACTTATCCATAGCCCATGGCACAAATATTTTGCCTTGCCTCACAAGTAGGAAGTTACAATGTCAACCCTTTTGCTCCTCAGACACCAATATGTAATGAATGCGTACTCTAAGGCTTATATCCATCCTTCCAAGGTGACAAGATTCTCTTGGCTTTCAAATGTCGGGATGTGGTGATGAAAGACCATTCTCAACTAGTCTCCTCCTAGTGTAGTTTCCTTGCCAAGTAGGCCCCAATGATTTCCATACATTACTCGATATGCTCAATACAAGGAATGTTTTCTGCCATTGATCTCTTAATGAAGGATATATTCAAAAAGAATATAACTTAATAGGCCATAAAGACCACACAAAAATTCCACATTGTATAGAGAAAATAACTATTCCTAGCCCAGGCTCACTCAAAGGCCATTTTGGGTTTCAAAATTCTTAAGTATCTCAAAATGAACAGACACTGAAGTTTCAAAGAAGTTTAAGATGAAGGAATTTAATTTTAAAACAAAAATGGTTCTCAAAATAAGAAGCACTAGATCTAAACTTGTGGTTTTAGATAGAAAAATTTTAAATTTAACGAATTTTTAACACAACACTCTGATACCAACCTGTAACACTCCTATTTTTTACCACTAAAAAATTTCATTTTAAAACATTGTAGTAGCATAAATTCAAGTCCAACAAATTAAAAATGGGATACTATCGCTATATCTAAAATAATAAAGGCACCTCACCATCTACCTCACATTAGATATAAGTCTAAGTATCCCACCGATCAAATACAAGGAAATACTAGAGTACACAAGAAACATTAAGAGATAGGAAAAATCAAGGTTTACTACCTAAGGCTCTATAGGCCAAAAATTTGTACAAAGATATATTAGAATGAAATGCTAACTAGAATAAATCAATTTCAAATGAGAAACGTCATGTTCATTTTAGGACCATAGAAGAAAGTCTTTGGAAATACCTATGCTCAACAATCCAACTTTTCTAAGAGACGATGGACCAATCACTAGCCTTCCTTAGGAAACCCACATCGAACCTCTTAATTGTGGTATTTAGATTACAACAACAACACCATCAATATGCATACATATTGAGCAAACCTTGTGATCATGTTACAACTTACAAAAATGTACAAGTTATTCCCGTGCTATGCATTCATGTACAATCACATAAGTCATACAAGATATATTTGGATCCACTAAAGCATGCTTAATTATAATTATAATAGCATACAAGGGTATATAGATTACAAGATACATAACACCTCTTTACTGAGCATGGAATACTTAGAATATCCACACAACGGTGTTTAGAGTATAACTTTGAGTGTAATGTAAAATCAGAATTACATATATGACTTGACAGTCATGGATTTCACATCAAGTGGATCATGATTACAATAGCAATAGATCACGTAATCATTCATGGTAACATATAGGAAATACATAAATGTACCACAATGGGGCATTGAAGGGAAATATATCATCAGCATAGAAAATAAGAAAGGCAAATGTTATTTACACATCATATTCATACTTTGGTGATGCGTGATCTCTTTAAGAACTTATAAAGCAAAATAGATATCACATTAGCAAACTAATCATATCAAAATCAAGTATAAATAAGATAATGCCAATTAATAATTCTTTGGATTTTATTTCAATTATTATTTTGTGTTAGGTGGGTAGAGAACTTCTTGATGAAATTATTGAGCAATAGGTGATCATAGAATTATTTACCCCAAGTTAATGAACAATAGGTGGTAATAGAATTATTTTACCCCAAGTTATTAAGCAACAGGTGGTTGTAGAGCTATTTTACCCCAAGTTATTGAAAAATAGGTGGGATTATTCCCCATGGTCTCTCTATACCATGAAATTCAAACCAAATAAATTGACATAAAGTCCTAACTCATGCCGAAGTAACATGGCAATCAAAAGTCTTAGTTCATGCCAAACAACCATCCTATGGTGACAAGAACCGTTAGTATAGATACCTCCTAGTACATCATAAGTGTCTATAGTAATAAAGGTAACTAGAACAACACATATCCTAAGGTCAAGTAGGATCCAACCCAAAGGCACCTAAAGGTCAAATACCCAAAGGCAAACTAACCTCTGGTTGCTAATCAATGATTGAATAATATAGACCTATCATGATGCTCGTTCCACATTAATTTATTAATACCATATTGGATTGGGATGTCATATCTCATAAAGGCCCACAAACACTATCACATCAAATGAAAAACCATTTTAATTCAATGCAACCATATAAGGTTATCACATCATCAATTATTCCCATTTAGGGTATCTTCAAGTGACCATTCCATTACATGATCAATTATTCCAAGAGGTGGAATTATATAATGTTAATATTATCCATAAATGTCTAATCCAACATTTTATTTCCATTTATTCCCTTTTTTTAACAATTAAACTCTAGGCTAAAGCATAGGGAACTCAAAGCCATAGTTCATTTCTTAACCACATTCTTACCATTCATTAAAAGATGTTCTAATTTAATTTCCTTAGGCCAAAGATGAAGTTCCGCTTGGAGTTCAACTAGAGTCCAAACCTAAAATCATGATTATTTATCTATTCATTTTGATAGCTAAGCAAAATTCATTATTTATAGATAACGTCAACTTAAGGCTACCATATACAT
This sequence comes from Tamarix chinensis, assembly GCA_030549775.1. Lineage (NCBI taxonomy): Eukaryota > Viridiplantae > Streptophyta > Magnoliopsida > Caryophyllales > Tamaricaceae > Tamarix > Tamarix chinensis. Next base: position 30,241,596 of record CM060171.1, on the reverse strand, counting down.
CTATATTATTTTCTTTTATTCCTGCTAAGTCATTTTACTTACATGTTGTCATATTTTTAAGGTCTATATAAGTCATTAGAGGTCTATTATCCATAAATTTAATTCATTATATAAATACTAACCATAGGAAGATTCCATTTTTATCCATCTAATCATCTACTCATGTTATGGTCAAGAGAAAGGCCCAAATGTTATATTAAGGTCAACCTTGGTCAACTAGGATAAAATTTATCTTTAGTAGCTTTAATCCATTATTTAAACTTCATTTATCTAGGTAAATTAATAGCTACTAGCATCATAGGTCATCATCAAATCATGAGAAAACTCAAAGCATCATATTTTGGAAGAAATAGGCGAGAAAGTAAAATTGGTTGAGAGCAGTCAATCAATTTCTGAAACTAATCGATGGATCTCAATGACTAATCAATCAATTTCATGTAACAATTGATTAGTCAAGGAGTTTCCAACCATCTTGGTATTAGGGAACTAGATGATCGGTCAACATCATCGATTGATTGTTCTAACAACCAGTCAATCGGTTTTATAAAATTAGTCGATGTGTATAACTTGAGGCTTAGACCACCAGAATAATAGACCAACCTGAGCTAACCAATCAACTATTCTAGGAACCATTTGATGGTTTCAATCAAACTAATGATGGGTTTAACCTCATACAAAGACCACTAAGGTGACATGTTAACTAGTTGATGACTCTACCAAACAAGTTGATCAATCATATAGATCGGTCAATTGAAATAGAACATGAACACAAACACACACAATTAAACTCCATAGTCTTTTTTCTATAAATCTGAACCTAAATATCAGACCATTAAAATTCTTAACAATCAATATTTGTGAACTAACATGCGTAATTCCCAAAACATGTTGGGAATCTTAGTAAAATCAGGCTTGCACTTTATGAACTTAATAAGAATTAGAAACACATGCCTCACATTCTCTTCTTGTAAGGAATCATGAAAAAAATCTCTACATCTTATTACACATACCATTTTCACTCATGAAACCCAGAATATCTAAGGAAATTATGAATCTAAAGTCATATTTATGAGTTTTATGATTACAAGACTTTAAGCTAAGCTTCCTACCAATTCTTTCAGTCATTCCATACTAACTAGTGTATACACATTATCATCTTTAATACTAGGATATTACATAATAGAACATTCACTATAATTACCCATACCATTTTCTACAAAAATAGGGAACATAGTGGTTTACCTCAAAAGAGTTAACCTACCCACTAAAGGGAGGACAGGCCTTTGAAAATTCAAACCCCTTTCCCACACTAAAACATCTTTACAAAAAGCCACATTAAAACTCAGTAAAACCTTTGAAATCATGAAAAGACGATCTAGAAATAAATTAGAGACCTAGGAGAGGAAATATGAGAAAACCCACCTTCCAAAGGAGAAAATAGAGAACACCATAAATGAAAGCTAAACCTTCACTTCTTTCCCAAATTTTACCCCATATTTCTTAAGATCAAAAAGAGGAGATAGAGAAAGGATTAGATGATGAAAGGAAGATTATAAATTAATGCCAAGGAGAGGAAATGTGGTAAAGTAAGTAAAAACAAAAATAGGGCAATTTGGAGGATAGGGAAGAAGGGAAAAAATGTCATATTTGGGTTCTAATTACAGAGGATTGATACTAAAGGAAGAAGGGTATAGGAGTATATAAATTGAAACCCCAAACCTTAGCCTAAATCTAAGCTTCAAAGTGTAGATTTTGGAGGTTCAAAGCTGGTATTTCTACCTTTGATCTTAATTGGTGAAACTATAGCGTTCTTGGCAATGTGTCTTAGAAATTTTGAACATAAGAAAGGAATAATGAAAAGAAGGGTAGGTAATCAAATTTTAGCAATCCAAAAAGGTTTTGGAAACAAATAATGCACTCAAGAATCTTGTAGAAGAGAGATGAAACAAAGAAGACGAAGAAAAATGAGTTGAAGTCCTAAATGTAACTTCTTTTGAATTTCTTCTTTGTAAATCTGTTGAGAATTGATAGAAAAGGTTAGGCATGCTCAAAATCTTTGTAAATATCATAAAAAAACTACTCAAAATATAATCCTGATGCTAAAAAAGTTTAAGGGAAATATTCACAATGAAAATTGAGTACAATAGATAACTGGTTCAGTTGAACTAATCGATTAGTACCCCAAACCAGTCGATCAGTTCATCAAGTTTCAAAAATCAAATTTAATGAACAAACCTAATGATCAGTATCTCTATCTTGTTAATTAATTTTCTAATAAAACCAATTATATTGCAAAATCCAAGCCAAGCTAAACCAAAACCATACCAATCCTAAACACACCTATAAAAAAATATTAAACACATTCATATCACTATAAAGGGTATAGATTAGTACACATTAAAGAACCTAAAAAGTGAGGTATTATTGGTCTAGTCACCATACGAAGGTTATTTTAGCATGAGCTAGGACTTTTGTCCACCATATTACTGTAGCATGAGTCTAAACTTATGTCCACTAGGTTACTTCATTATGAGCCAGGAATTTATGCCTATTTATTTGGTTTGAATTCCATGGTATTAAGAGACCATGGGAAATAATCCCTCTTATTTCTCAATAAATTGGGGTAAAAAATTTATATGTCGAGTTATTGCTCAATAAATTGGGGTAAAAGAATTATATGCTCACCTATTGCTCAAAAATTTTTTAAAGGAATTCTATATTCATCTAAAGAAAAATTATAACTAGAATAAGACCCAGAGATCTATTAATAGGCCTTATCTTATTGTATGCTTGATCTTGATATGGTTATTTTACTGACGTGATACTTGTTTTGCCCTATAAGTACTTAAATAGCTCACACCTCACTTCAGCTATGAATATATGGTGTAACCCAAGTTTACCTTCCATAAATTCTATGTCAATCATATGTGTCCCTTAAATGCCCTATTGTGGTAAGTTTCTATATTTTTGGCATGTTTCCATGAATTATTGCATGATCTATTGCTATTATAATCATTATGTACCTACGGGAAGAGTCCATGGTTGAAAATTCATATATGTGATTCAAATTTCACATTATCCTTCAAACTATACTCTAAAAACTAGTGCGTGGATAGTCTAAGTAATCCATGTTCCTCAGGAAGGTAGTATGTATGTTATAATCTATAATATGTTGGTATGATTATGATTAAGCATGTTTCAGTGGATCCTAATATGTCTTGTATGATCTTTGTGGTTGTACGTGAATGACATAGTAGGAGAATTACATGCACATTTTTGGTAGGTCATACCATGATCATGTTGGGCTAATCTTTCTTGTACTATGTCATAGATGATAGTGGTATATTGGTTTACTAAGTATGTATGCCATGTGATAGGGTTATTGTTGTAGCCCCCTACTCAATCCTACAAGCAGGAGGTTTAGTATAGTTTTCCTGAGGACAACTAGTGAGTGGTCTATCCTCTTCTCAATATAGTTGGGTTGATGAGCAAAGGTATTGATAAATGTGACTTTTGCATCTTATTCCTAAGGTTTATAAGAGTTTATACCATAAATTTAACTTGGAATTCTCCCCTTTTATTCTTGTTACTGCCTTTGTGTTGTGAAAATTTGTAGGATCTCAAGGAACAAATAAGCATGAAGGATGGAAGAAAGAATAAGATTAAAGGGAGAAAAAAAGGAGAAAAAAGGAGCAAAGAGGAGCAAAAGTTGAAGTGGAAAGAGATTTAGAGCTGAGATGCAAATTTTGGAACGAAATAAAAGCAAGAAGCATATTAAAAGTATGTGAGTGTGAACGATGAGGAATTTTACCTGGGATATGATTTGAATTTGGAGAAGATTTCAACAACAAAGTTTTAGATAATTTCAAGATCTTTACAACAATCCAAAATCAACTCAGTTGGAGTCTTGATGAAATAGTCATGGTCGAATTACCTAGCATTGGCAAAGTCGACATGGGTAGCCCATGTTATTCAACACGGCCGTGTTGGCTAGTTGACATGACCAACCTATGTTGTTGAACACGGCCATGTCGTTCTAGAATTGCTGAAAAAAAAAATTTAACATGCACGTGCATTTCAGAGGAGAAAACTTTGGATTCGAGGAGGTTGATAGATTTAACATTAATTCTAATTCTCATCCGAGTAGCCTCCACTCCCTCTCTCTCCTTTCTCCTCCCTCCTCTTCCCCAATTCCTCAAGATTTCTCTTGTAACCTAGGGATCTAGGTGCATGAAGCTGAACAGTGCAAGAATTTGTGAATTCCAAGGGTATTATCTAATGATATTTTCTCTATCTATGAAATCTCTTATTGTTTTCGATATTCTTACTATGAATATGATAGGCTAGATCTTGTGCTAAGGTCAAGGGGAGTTTCCCCCAATCCGAATGTATTGAATAATTGCATGCTTTTTTATTTAGTTTATGATCCTTGTGTTATGTTGTTGATTAATTGACGAATTGATGAACCACGGCTGGGTTCTGATTTTCGGTGGGGAAAATACCGGTGCGATCGAGAGATAATCCGGTATTAGAGCCAATAGCATAACTAGAGGTTAGATTATAGGTTGAGAGATGATAAATTGACCTCTCTACAATAATAAAGGAGGAAACTTTATGGGCTTTAATGCATTACCTTCTATTAGACCTTAAGCTAGAGATAGTTAGAGCCATGGAGGTGTAATAGGATGTTTGTGGCTTGAGAAAGTACAACACTTTTTTATCCTTGTTGACATGATTAATCATGATTGTTGAGTCAATTTGCAGTGTAGTATTTAATTGCATTCCAGGATCGGGGGTAATGACTTAGAACCTTAGCCTTCTTGTTTATTGGAGTTACTTGAGTGTTATTTCCATTCTTTTTCTTGGTTTAGTCAATTATTTTAGTCAGTTTAGTTATAATTTCTATAACCTTTTATTCCGTAGTCTAGACATAGTCAAATTCTATCACAGTCCCAATGGTCACTCACCAATCCTTATGGGACTGACCTTGACTACTACTTCAACCCCGTGCGGTTGCGGGTAGGAACATGTCAAGTGTTTGGCGCTGTTGTTGGGGATTGGCAACAAGTGATATTAGGACCCGAGGAATTTATTGTGATGTAGACATTTCTTTTTTTTCCTTTTTACATTCTTTTTGTTGTGGTTGACTAATCTTGGGTGTAGGAGTGTTTGATTTAGTGCATGTGCATTAGTGCATGACCCGTACTAGTGGGGGGTATCTAGTGCCACTTGATCCCAAGATCAAGAGGACCATCTCACATTTTCGTAGTTCACACACCAAAAACATGGAAATGGGAAACAACCCCCACCCGATGATGGACAAGTCCCACCACAAAGGCACACCCCGCATCAAGAAGAAGCTCCTATCCAAGAGCAATCTCCTATTCCTAGGTCGCTTCGGGACTATGCTACACCGAGACTTGATGGCTCAACCTCAAGCATATGAAGACCGGCCGTGCAAGCTAATAATTTTGAGATCAATCCTGCCATCATCTAGATGCTACAAACATTAGTTCAATTTATAGCTAACCTTAATAAAGATCCCCACTCCCACATTGCCAACTTTGTAGAAATCTTTTACACTTTTAAGTTAAATGGTGTTTCTAATGATGCAATCAGACTTAGACTTTTCCCTTTTTCTTTAAGTGATAAGGTGAAGAGTTGGTTGCACTCATTGGCCCCAGGGTCTATTACTACTTGGGACGATTTGATGAAGTCTTTCCTTTCTAGATATTTTCCACCATAAAAAACTAAAAAATTAAGGAATCATTACTTTTATGCAAAATGACCTTGAATCACTATATGATGCTTGAGAACGGTTTAAAGATTTTCTTAGAAAATGTCCACACCACAACCTACCCATGTGGCTTCAGATGCAAACTTTTTACAATGGTATATCTGCTACTAACCGTTCTATGATAGATGCAGCTGTATGAGGTGCCATTATGAATAAGACTCCAGAGCAAGTCTATGAATTCATTGATGAGTTGGCCTTGAATTCCCACCAATGACACTCCAAATACGCCCCGATACAAAAGCCTCCAGGAACTCACTCTTTAGATGTCATCACAACACTAGAGGCTAAAATTGTTTTGCTTGCTAAGAGATTTGACAATATGGGTAGTGCCTCTTGTATGCAGGTACAAGGTAATGCACCAGTGTGTGAGTTATGTGGTGGATCACACTTGAGCACAGAATGTCAAGTTGGGAATCCCTTCCAACAATCTTATGACCAAGTGAACTACATGGGAAATAGTTATGGGAGACCGAATAATCCCTACTCCAATGTGTATAATCCTGGATGGAGAAACCATCCAAACTTTAGTTGGAGAAATGAAGTTCCTATAAAGCCTCCAAGATTCACACAACAACGACCGACACCTCCAGCTCCTTTATCACCCCAACAACCTCAATCTTCTTCCCTTGAAGAGATGATATCCAAGTTCATCACTCGCACCGAGAGCACCCTTCAAAAACATGAAGCTTAAATTCAAGCTCACCTTCAGAAACAAGACGCCCACCTCCAAAAGTAGGATGCATCGATCAAGAACCTAGAGACACATATTGGACAACTTACAATGCCATTTCAGGGAGAGCACCTAACACTTTGCCTAGTGATACGATCATTAACCCGAAAGAGGAAATCAATGCAATAGCCTTGAGGAGTGGAAAACCACTACCTGAACCATACCCTCAAAAGCCCAAAGAAGTTAAAGAAAAATCTCCTGAAGAGAAAGTGCCTAAATCACAACTTGAGGCGATCCACACTGCACCTCAAGAGGTAAAGGTATATGTTCCTCCTCCTCCGTTTCGAGGTAGGATTGTATAATACAAGTTAGATGCTCACTTTGCGAAATTTCTTAACATGCTTAAGAAAATGCACATTAACTTGCCCTTTCTTGACATTGTGAGACAGATGCCCAGTTATGGGAAGTTTCTAAAGGACATAATCACTCACAAGAGGAAACTGGATGAGTTTGAAACAGTAAGTTTGAATGAGGAATGCTCTATAATCTTGCAGAAAAAACTTCCTCCTAAGCTCAAGGATCTAGGAAGTTTCACTATCCCATGTGTAATTGGGGATCTAAAATTTGAGAAGGTGTTTTGTGATCTTGGTGCTAGCATTAATTTGATGCCTTTTTCTGTTTTCAAGCATCTAGGTCTATGGGGAACCAAAACCCACCAATATGTCCCTTCAATTGGCTAATCGATCCATCAAATATACTAGGGGTATTATTGAAGAAGTTTTAGTTAAAGTGGATAAATTTATCTTCTCAGTTGACTTTGTTGTGCTAGATATGGAGGAAGACCACAAAGTCCCCCTAATTCTTGGTAGGCCTTTCTTAGCAACATAACGCACTCTCATAGATGTCTAAGATGGTAAGCTCATTCTTCATTTCTAGGGTGAAGAAGTCACTTTTAATTTATTTAAGAGCATGAAATACCCCTTAGATGATAACACTTGTTATCGAATTGATATCTTGGATAATGTAATTGATGATTGTTTTCAAGCAAGTGTTGTGCAGGATCCCCTAGAAAGGTCTTTGGTTCAACAAAGAGAGTGGGAGATCGAAGAGAAAGAAGAAGAGGTTATCCAGTACTTGAATGCACATCCACCATATGTTCATCACACTATGGTCCCCTTACGAGGGCTAGAGAGTGTCCAGATTCCAAAATGGAAGTCATCCATTGAGGAACCTCCAATGCTAGAGCTAAAGCTACTACCTCAGCATTTGAAAGATGCCTTTCTTGGTCAAATGATACACTTCTCATCATTATTTCTTCATCTTTGACTAATTTATAGGAAGAAAAATTGACGAGAGTGCTCAAGGAACGAAAGAAGGCCTTCGGATGGACTATTGCTGATATTAAAAGGATTAGCCCTTCTATGTGCATGCAAAAAATTATCCTAGAAGACAACCACAAGAAAGTGATCCAACCTCAAAGGCAATTGAACCCAATAATGCAAAAGTTGGTGAAGTAAGAGGTAATTAAGTTATTAGATGCAGGTATGATCTATCTAATCTTTGATAGCTCTTAGGTTAGTCCCGTCTAGGTGGTTCCCAAGAAAGGGGGAATCATAGTAGTCAAGAATGATAATAACGAATTGGTGCCTACTAGAATTGTTATAGGTTAGCATGTCTGCATTGATTTTAGAAAGTTGAATGATGCCACTAGAAAAGACCACTTCTCCCTTCCCTTCATTAACCAGATGCTTGAACGCTTGGCGGGGCATGACTATTATTTCTTTCTTGATGGGTATTCCAGTTATATGTAAATACCTATTTTCCCTGAGGAACAAGAGAAGACTACCTTCACTTGTCCTTATAGCACCTTTGCATATAGACAGATGCCTTTTGGTCTCTGTAATGCCCCAACCACATCTCAAAGATGCATGATGGCCCTGTTTTATGACATGGTTGAAAAATTAATGGAAATCTTTATGGATGATTTTTCAGTCTTTGGGTCGTCTTTTAATACATGCTTAGACAATCTTAAACATTTTCTAAAACTTTGTGAGGATACTAATCTAGTTCTAAATTGGGAAAAGTGTCATTTGATGGTTCAGGAAGGAATAGTTTTAGGGCATAAGATTTCATGCAAAGGGATAGAGGTAGATAAGGAAAAAATCAAAATCATTGAGAAATTGCCTCCACCTACATGTGTTAGAGACATTCATAGCTTCCTTAGCCATGCAAGTTTATATAGATGTTTCATTAAAGATTTCTCAAAAATTTCAAAACCTCTTTGTGACCTGTTGGCTAAAGATGTGCCCTTTCACTTTTCTGATGCATGTTTGGTTGCCTTTAACACTTTGAAGGAAAAACTTGTGGATGCTCTGATTATTGTTACTCCTAACTGGAATTTACCTTTTGAGATTATGTGTGATGCTAGTGATGTTGCTATAGGAGCAGTCTTGGGGCAGCGTAAGGAAAAACATTTTCATACTATCTATTATGCTAGTAAGACTTTGAATTAAGTACAAATGAATTATGTAACAACTACAAAAGAATTTCTAGCTGTGGTTTTCTCCTTTGACAAGTTTCTTCCTTATATATTGCTTAACAAGGTCATTGTCTATACTAACCATGCCACCTTGAAGTATCTTTTTGTTAAGCAGGATGCGAAGCCCAGAATCATTCGGTGGATTTTATTATTGCAAGAGTTCGACTTGGAAATTAGGGATAGGAAGGGTAGCGAGAATCAAGTAGCTGATCATCTTTCTCATTTACACTCTACCTATGAGGTCAATTGGGAACTTACACCTATTCGAGATGAATTTCCTAATGAGACACTCTATGTAGTTACAAATCATCCCTAGTATGCTGATATTACAAACTATCTTGTAGGTGGAATCTTACCTAATGATCTTTCCTTTCATAAAAGGAAGAAGTTATTACATGATTTGAGGTACTACTTTTGGGATGATCCCGACCTCTATAGGATTTGTTTTGATCATGTTATTAGAGGATGCATCCCTGAGCATGAAATGCATTCTATACCATCTCATTGTCATAGTAAAGAGTGTGGTGGCCATTTTGGCCCCACGAAAATGGCTGCAAAAGTCTTGCAATGTGGATTCTATTAGCCTACCTTGTTTCATGATGCATAATCCCTTTCTAGGACTTGTGATAGGTGTCAAAGAATGGGAAATAATCTAGAAAACAAGATATGCCCCTCACAAACATTCTTGTTGTGGAGTTATTCGATGTTTGGGGAATCAATTTTATGGGACCGTTACCTAAGTCTATGCTTAATGGATATATTCTTGTGGTAGTTGATCATGTATCTAAGTGGGTAGAGACTATAACCACTCCTAAAAATGATGCAAAAGTCATCACCAAATTTTTGAAAAATAATATCTTTTCAAGGTTTAGGACACCTCGGACTATCATTACTGATGGGGGTTCTCATTTTTGCAATAGAGCATTTAATGCTCTTTTGAGTAAGTATGGAGTTAACCATAATGTTTCTACCCCATACCATCCTCAAACTAGCGGTCAAGTGGAGGTGTCAAATCGTGAGCTTAAGAGAATTCTTGAGAAAATGGTTAACTCTTCTAGAAAAGATTGGTCTTTGAAACTTGACAATGCTCTGTGGGATTACGGAACCACTTTTAAAACCCCCATTAGAATGTCCCCTTATAATTTTGTTTTCGAAAAATCTTGTCACCTCCCTATAGAAATTAAGCATAAATCATTTTGGCTACCCATCTCCTTAACTTTGATATGCAAGCTGCAGGTGAGAAGAGGCTCCTTCAATTGAATGAACTCAATGAATTCCGGCTTAAGGCATATGAGAGTGTGAGGCTGTACAAGGAGCGCACGAAAAGGATTCATGATCAACGCATCACCAAATGAGAATTTTAAGTGGGGGAAACAAGTTCTTCTATTTAATTCTCATTTGCGATTGTTTCTTGGAAAGGTCAAATCTAGATGGTCAGGACCATTCACAATCACACAAGTTTTTCCATCCGGAGCGATCGAAATCACTAGCCCCGACAAAGGATCTTTTAAAGTGAATGGGAAAAGGTTGAAGGTGTATGAAGGTGGTGAGATTGAAACCCTCAAAACCACTATTCTTCTAGATGACCCGAAGTGAATCGTGAAGAAGTCAAGCTAACAACTTTAAACAAGCGCTTCTTGGGAGGAAACCCAAGTTTTTTCTACCTTTCTTCCTTTTGATCTTTATTTTTCTCATTTGTTTTCGTAATATATTTGATCTTTTAAATTTTTCTTTTCAGACCTCTTATGGCTTTTGGTTTGATAGATTTGTAGGTGGGGATGTGGAAATCCCGCATCAAGCTTAGAGATCATGCTTAATTTGTTTGAATGTGAAGACATGAATTTGGCCTAGTGAAATGTTGCTAAGTATTGGGTGAAGGAAAATTTTGAAGTTTGGAATTTTTGGCTAAGTGTTAAGTGGAAACGTGTTGGAGTCAAAAATTTAGCTAAGTGTTGGAAAGAATGCAATTTGGGAGGACAACATGGCCAGGTCGTGCTTTGCAACACGGTCGTATCGTAAGAAGGATTACAATCTAGATAGCCAACATGGGTAGGTCGTGCTCTGTAACATGGTCGTGTTGTTAGGGCGGATGCAATCTGGAAGAGTAACATGGGCAAGCCGTGTTATGTAATACAATCATGTCGGGTTTGACAAGGGAATCCTGTGTTGTTTAACATGGTCGTGTCGACCCTTCACATGCAGACCGATGGTCGTTTTATCTCCTTTTCGCAGAAAACCTCTCCCATTCTTCTTCAACCTTTAACCCACGACTCTTTTTCCTCCATAACCTCCCCTCAACTCTTCTCACCATCCACCATAAAAATCTCCTAATACCTCCAATCTTCCATCATTTTTCCATTTTTTCCTCCCTATTTTACCCAATCTACAACCTCCATCACTCCATTGATCAACGCTTTATGAGTATGCAAGCCCATTTCAATTCTTGCTAGGATGCTTATGACTCTCAGCTAGGGGAGATGCAGTGCACTAGATGCACATCTGGCAGCTTGGCCACTACCCTCCACCACCTCCTCCGTCAAATTGAGCCATGAATTTTTTATTCCTCTTTTCTCTTGTGATTCTTATTTCACATTGAGGACAACGTGCTACATAGCATGGGGTAGAAGATGGCCTATCTGTTCTGTTTGGTTAGTATTATATTTTTCTTAGTTTTATTTTGATGAGTATGTTTTTGTGTTTTCTTTAGTTATTTCTTCTCTTTATAAAAAAGAGAGAGTAGGAAATGACCCTTCATTAATGATACTAAAGAGTTTGTTTTGTATTAAAATGGCATGAGTGTTTAGTTTGGTGTGTTAAGACCCTTGAAATACTTTTTGAAAAATGTAATTTTTGTGCCTTAATGTTTTGGTTACATTGTTATGAGACAAGTGTAACTGTGGTTGAGAACTTTAGGGTTATGTATGCTTTAGCATTCTTGTGGCATGGTATTTTGACTTATGTGTTATTTTACTCATTGCCAAAAGGGATTATAATTAGAGAAATTTGGACCTAGTGAGACTTTGAGCCTTTGGACTGATACGTCACTACAATCTCTTATTTCTCTTTTGTGCGTGTGTCCCACAATTACTTGGAAACTAGAACTTGCAATGGTTTTCTTCAAAATCACATATAACGACATGCATTAAAATGATAGAGGCACATGTCTTTTCGTAAAACCTACATTAGCCAAATAGCCTGACCTTCACGTTTTATCCTTTGCTAACCCCATTGTGCTTATGGCCATTTTTCTTGATCTAACCACACATGTAACCCAATTTCCTTTATTCCTCCCTAAGTCTAGAACCAATGGGTTTTACGAAAATTGAAAAAGGAGGTTGGGAGTGTGATGCAATCTAAGCATGGGGGTGTGTAAAAAAGTGGACGGTTATGTAGGATGTCTATTAAAAAAATTTATATATATATATATATATATATATATATTCTTATATAAAGGAATAAAAAAATCAATAAGAAGCTTGGGGGTTTTGTCTTTCATGATGAGAAATTTGGGATGGAAAAAAACGGTGAATAAGGCGGAGGAGTCTTGTCTTGTTGTTATTGATCATAATTCATTGGTACTAGACTTTTAGCTCCACTTCCCAAAATTTTCCGCCCTAACCTTCTAACCCATGGCCCTGCTACAACCCTTATAAGACCTCTTGATTTTTGTATATCCTAAGTCTTCTTAGTGGTGGAGAATCAAGAATCATTTCAAGCATATGGACGATCTTGATCATGAGTGAGAGGAATATAGTGGAACCCCTAAATACAATTAAACACATAAGAGGTGCATCCACAAGACCTAAAGTGAGAATTCTAATTCGAAACCTTATGGAATGAGTAAGTTGGTATACGGTTGCTTGTTGTCCACTATTAAATGTCCTTTGTTGCATGGTAGGGCCCAAAATCTCGATAGTATAGTTACATTTTTCACATAAGAGTGCAATCTAAACATTTTTCGTTTTTGAACTTTCAATTGTCAAACTTTTGGGTATTATTGCTTTATACTTGATTCTTGTGCTATTAAAAGGCTAAACACTCTTTTCTGAGAAGGGGATCCTATTTTTTCCCTTTGTGTGTTTCTTGTATTACTTTTCTTGGGGACGAGCAAATGTTTAAGCATGGAGGAGCTGATAAATGTGACTTTTACATCTTATTCCTAAGGTTTATAAGAGTTTATACCATAAATTTCAATTGGAATTCTCCCTTTTTGTTCTTGTTACTACTTTTGTGTTGTGAAAATTTACAGGATCTCAAGGAACAAATAAGCATGAAGGATGGAAGAAAGAATAAGCTTAAAGGGAGAAAAAAGGAGAAAAGAGGAGCAAACGTTGAAGTGGAAAGAGATTTAGAGCTGAGATGCAAATTTCGGAATGAAATAAAAGCAAGAAGCATATTAAAAGTATGTGAGCGTGAAAGATGTGGAATTTCGACTGAGATAAAATCTGAATTTGGAGATGCATTCAACATAAAAGTTTTAGATCACTTCAAGATACTTCCAACGCATCTAAATTCAACTCAGTCGGAGTTTTGATGAAATAGTTATGGTCAAATTACCCAGCACTATCAAAGCCGACACGACCAGCCCATGTTGTTCAACATAGTTGTGTCGTTCCAGAATCGCTAAAAAAAATTAACGCGCACGTGCATTTCAGAGGAGAAAATTAGGGATTCGAGGAGGCCGATAGATTCAACATTAGTTCTAACTCTCATCCGAGCATCCTCCACTCCCTCTCTCACCTTTCTCCTCCATCCTCTTCTCCAATTCCTCAAGATTTCTCTTATAAGCTAGGGATCTAGGTGCATGAAGTTAAATAGTGCAAGAATTTGTGAATTTCAAGGTTATTATCTAAGGATCTTTTCTCTATCTATGAAATCTCTTGTTGTTTTCAATATTCTTGCTATGAATATGATAGGCTAGATCTTGTGCTAAGGTGAAGGGGAGTTTCCCCCAATCCGAATGTATTGAATAATTACATGTTTTTTTATTCAGTTTATGATCCTTGTGTTCTGTTGTTGATTGTTTAACGGATTGATGAACCACGGTCGGGTTTTTATTTTTGATGTGGAAAATACCGGTGCGATCGAGAGATAATCCAGTATTATACCCAATAGCATAACTAGAGGTTAGATTGTAGGATGAGAGATGATCAATTGACCTCTACAACAATAAAGGAGGACACTTTGTGGGCTTTAATGCATTAACTTCTATTAGACGTTAAGATAAAGATAGTTAGGGCCATGGAGGTGTAATAGGGTGTTTGTGGCTTGAGAAAGTGCATCACTTTTTATCCTTGTTGACATGATTGATCATGATTGTTGAGTCAATTTGCAGTGTAGTATTTAATTGCATTCAAGGATTGGGGGTAATGACCTGAAACCTTGCCTTCTTGTTTATTGGAGTTACTTGAATGTTATTTCCATTCTTTTTCTTAGTTTAGTTAATTATTTTAGTTAGTTTAGTTAATATTTCTATAACCTTTTATTTCACAGTCTACACATAGTCAAATTCTATCACCGTCCCAGTGGTCACTCACCAATCCCTGTGGGATCAATGACTACTATTCTGACTCCGTACGCTTGTAGGTAGGAACGTGTCAGGTATTCACGAAGGTTTTCTTCTATGGTCCTTGAGTGACCAAGGAATTTCACATTTGGAATTGATTTTTTCTAGTTAGTGTTTTATTGTGATATATCTTCATATGAATTTTGCGCCTGCATAGCCCTAGGGTGTAAACTTGATTTTCTTAACTTCAAATATTTTCTTGTGCACTTTAATTTTTCTTTGTGTTTGATTTTTTAAATACCTAGCCTTGTGTTTAATGTGAGGTAGGTGGCGAAGCTCCTATCTTGTGTTAGATATGGCGGAAGCACCCCATTTTTTATAAGTTGGACTTGTACTTTTGTTCCAATCCTTCAATTACATCAATTAACTGACTAACTCTATAAAAAAAACCCTGATGGTTTAAAAAATATGAAAATGAAGTAGAAGTTATAATGACTATGCTCTTCGATTTTATATTTAACCTAAAACATGATATATATATATATATATATATATATATATATATATATATAGAGAGAGAGAGAGAGAGAGAGAGAGAGAGAATGTCATATAAATTAGATTCAAAATATGAAAAAAAAATGTTTTGTATTGGTAAATATGAGGCACCCATATTTTTTCTCTATTATTATGGTTGTGAGATTAATTAATGGAGTATGTGAGAGGAGAACCAAGGAAATAAGGGCCAAATTTCCATAATTACTCCCCCTCATATTTCCTATCTACTCATCATCTTCTCTTGATATTTCTTCACTTGGTTTCTCTTTCAGGGTCTTGCATGATGGTATATCCATTTTTCTATGACTCCAAAATTGCTTTTTATATTGTGCATCTTTTTCCTTAGTTCTCAGCTCGAACTGCTTTGATTTCATATTTTTCTAAAAAACTAGACTAATAGTTATAACTTAAGAAAAGTGGTTAAATTGTCATAATAAATATAAAATGTTAGGTCAATACATGTTAAATAATTCCATAGAATATACACCTATTAATTATAATCTAAGATATTTACTTATTTTTATTCAAATATCAATAAAATTTTCTTAATCAAAAAGCTTAATTGTTATGCAAATAATACCTTAAATTGCTATGAAATATGATATGCAATTAACTGGTCTAAACTATCTTGATTAATAAAACCATAATGCTTAGGTGGCTTTGTGCATAAAGCACCATACTTCTTTGTACACAGTTTTTATATTTTCCGAGTATGCCCTAAATTTTCTTAGAAGCTCACTACAATGTTTAAGATGCCACTTTTTCCTTGCTGTGGCCGTAGCCAGAACATAATTTAAATCCTCTTGTTAATAATTATAATACTGTTAAATAAGGGTATCATTTTATGCTAAATATTGAGAGGGCTCACCTCTATTTTACTAGCTCAAAAATAATAAAAATAAAAACTATAAATAACAATAAATAAATAAGAAAAACACTAATTAGGGTTTTAAAATTAGAAAATAGTAAAAGTAATAAATAAAATAAAATAATACAAATAATAGATAACCACAAATATGATAAATATGCTAGGAAAATTAAAATTTACCACTAGATTAGGTTAAAATATAATAATAATTTCTAAGTTAAAGTTTAATCATGAGAAAGAGATTGATCAAGTTGTAAGCTAAAAGAAGGTCTATACACCTTATATTACTTCTCTAAAATAAAAAATACGACAAAGCGTCAATATTAATCCTATTAAATACTAGCAGTATAGTAGCAATAAGCGACTCCTAAATTTAACTAGATTTAATGCATTAAGTATAATTGGAAGGATGTCAATTTAAGTACCTAAACTAGTATAATAAGTATGTCTAGCTGTATTTCCCTCCTTTGATCCACACGTATCTAAACATTTCGCTACTCCGGTTAGAATCACAAAACTATTAGGTGAATTGTTATGTAACCTAGATGTAATTTATACATAGAAATTGTAGCATATTTATATGACCACCTAGCGGGTAAATAATCCTACATATTGTCACTATAAGGAAACTAAAACAAGGCATGCACCATATAAATTATACTTGACAGAACCATATATATATATAAGATAGCAATTAAAATAGAGTTAAAGAACAATTTTATTAAATAAAGAAAAATAATATCATATCTCAAGCCATAATCTAGGGTTTCAGTCTATTCTCCAGTAATAAATAACCAAACAGTCATAATGATTCAATTAATTACACAGAAATATATATCAAAAATATATATCAAAAATAGAGAAATAAATAACAAGAATTAATTATAGAAGAAAGATCAAAAAATTATTCAGATGATAAAGTTATTCATTTCATCTGAATTAAATACTTTTCTCAATCTTTTTCTCTAAATTGACTAGCGTGAATTTTCGTGCAAAATTCTTTTTTTCTTTGTCGGCTGTGTTCTTCTGCTACTACCTGTGTTGCCCCTATCTCTGTACCTCACTTTTATTTATTTTTCTCATGCCTTCGCACGCTAGCCCTTTCACTGGCATCATCCTTCTTCCTTTTTCTTTATTTTCGTCCCGCACTCGTCAAAGCCCTGCTTTTTCTTTATTTCATGTTTTTTCTATAGTAGCAGCACATTTCTTTTCTTTCCAGGCCTTTGGGCCTTCGATCCTTGGGTCGTTGGTTCAAATGCCCAACTCCTTCTTTTTTCCTTCTTTGTTTTATACTTTACCTACAAAATAAAATTATAAAAATTAATAAATAATATTATACTCTAAATTTATTTAATTTATTCCATTTTAGCTCAAATAATAAAATTTATGCATTTATTATCACTTAAACATAAAATTATAATTATTCACATATATTTCTTAAATAAAATACCAAAAACTAAGATTATAAGAGTATAAAATATGTAAAAATATGAACTCATCAACACTTCAACACATATCTTCTTACTTGTCCTCAAACAAGTTATGACTCTAACTAAATAAAATTAAACTAAATAGCCATTTGGTAGGTATCACGATTGTACTTAACATGTGCTATATACCCTTTAAACTTCTAGGTTGCCCATAGAGTACGAGTAATGTCTTATGAGGGTTTCGTAGATGATATATCCATAAAATCACATATAAAAAGAAATAAGAATAAAATAAAATAAAATCACACCTAACACCCTTAACTCTTTTTTTCTTAGAATCATTTACTTTCATACTTCAATATTAACACTCAACCAAGATTCAACATTGGGAGATTTAAAAGATCAATTTCAAAATCTGATTCACATATAAACATGACAGGTATGGATAGATCAATATTATAGAAGAAGATCTACCACGCCTTAGTCACATCAAGATCTATCATCACTATTCATACCCTATATGTTTTTTTAATCTTAGATTCATGGATACAAATGAATAGAAATACTCAAGTATGTGAGATAAGTTGATAAAGATAACAAATGACTCACATATATATTCAAAGAAGACTCATATTTTTTTTTATGGATAAAACCTCGTGAAAGATATCAAATACCTGCCAAATGGATCAAACCATATGCTTAAATCTTGTGATTAATCTCCATTAGATCAAAGGCTTCTCATCTAAAGAATCAAATAGGACTTACTTATTAGCTGTAATGGGTTTAAGGTATAGAAGAGTACAGATTATTCTAGGATTGTGGTGCTAAAAAGGTCAAGAACTAGTGGAACTCTAATAATCAAATGAAATGTAATCATTAACTCCACATCAATAACAAGCATCTCTACCTTAACACCAAACTAGAACTATGATATAAAAATAGAACATGAATAGAACTTTCTTAACATTATCTCCATATCTCCCTCTCTTCCTTATACCACATCATTTTCTTCTTTCTTTTTTTAATATTTTTTATTTTTTTAAACTATTTTTTTTTTCATTCAAATTTTTTTCAATTTTTTTCTTTTTATAAAGAATAATGATGACAATAAAGTGGATATATAAATTCTATCTCTACCACCAAACATAAAAATTTCCTTTCTTAACATAAATACATATATTTCTTTCACATACATTCACATACACAACCACTCTATCCATAATGATGATCCCCTTCCACTAGCTTTAAGTAAGGGGTAAGGATAAGGCCTGAAGGTTATTAAATGTGGGTAGTGAAGAGAAAAATATATATTCAATGAATAGGCTCAAAGGCTTCTATAGGGTGTACATCATTACATAAATTAGGGTTAAGCTATTTGGTCATGTGGAGCAAATCCTAAGTTCCCTTTATTATTTTCTCAATCAGACCATGTTTTGATTATAAGCTTTGACTAATACAAGAGTAAGTTATATTAATCTCTAGAGTCGATTAAAAAAAATATGGTAAGTAATTTGATCAAAGAAATTAAATATATATGAGGTTTGCAACAAAAATTTGAAGCTAAGATAAGCAGATAAGTTCATGTGAATTCACTTATATTAATCTCTAGAGTCAATTACAAAAATTATGGCAAGTAATTTGATCAAAGAAATTAAATATATATGAGGTTTGCAACAAAAATTTGAAGCTAAGATAAGTAGATAAGTTCATGTGAATTCACTTAAAAAGAAGAAGCTATATATGGTTCAAAAGCTCACAAAGTAATGTGATGAATCTCAACATCCCATGTCGATGGTTAGAAAATTATTCATGTTCTTTCTCTATTAACATCTAGACATGTAGATATGTGTTCCTTATATTCAAAATAACGCAAAAAATCCCTACTTGCTTTATCTCAATTTTATGATCCTCTTTTCTTTATATTTCAAAGAAATGCTCCTCATTAACTAGTTAAGGGCTTCTATGACTCTAAAAATACTATAAAAAAATTTATAATTTCATTTTATGTTTCAAATTTTCAATTTTTTTTACTATGGTTTTTTTTCATGTAACCACATAAAACACTTAAATCACACATTGTTCTCAAAATATAAACAACTAAGGGAACATGTAATTTTAAATATGGATAAATAAAATAAAATAAATAAAAATAGTTAAAGGGTAGAAAAATCCCCTATCACATTGGGTTGCCTCCCAAGTAGTGCTTGTTTTTGTCTTCAGCCTGACATGACCTTAGTTTTACTCAGTCAAGGTAGATGCTTCTTGTAACTACACCTCTTCAATGTTATTCTCTGTGAATGCTTCATAGTAGGGTTTAAGCCTATGACCATTAACCTTGAATTGTTTTTTATTTACTTCTCTATTGATATAAATGTGTCATTAAATATCAAGAAAAGATAAATTACCAAACATATCTTTTCATTTACTCCCACTAGATTTGTTAATGAGTTAAGTTGAATTAAAATTCCTCTTATTATACTCGACATGTTTAAAATAAGAACATAATCTTGACCTATATATTTAACAAACCAGCTAAACATCAAACTATCATCTAATCGTTCAAGCTCTGCATAGTGAAATCAAGTCTATATTAATAAGATAATATATATATATAGGTTAAGTATAATACTATAATATTATTAAACGTAGAGTTGAGAATAATGTATATAATAGTTTGTTATAAGAGAACAAATTAATTATAATATTTAGTATAATAAATGCTAAACCCTAACCCTAACTCTAATAAATTATAATAAAAAACTAACCCTAAACCTAATAAACCTTAATCCTAAACCTAACTAACTATAATTAAACCCTAATAAATCCTATATATCATCATCATCATCATCCTTATTATTATTATTATTATTATTATTATTATTATTATTATTATTATTATTATTATTATTATTATTATTATTATTATACATAGTTATTCGTCTTTATTTAGTTATTTACTTATATATCTTCTTTATTTTCTATATCTATTTAATCCTCATCAAATAAAAATTATTAACATGCAACTCTAATTGAAATTTTAATTTAATGATGTACATATGTAAAATATATTTTTATTTAATTATATGGCATTACCTAACATCCTAGTGTCCTATACTTATTAATGAAAATATATATATATATATATAGTTTTTACGAGTGACATTACTAATATTTTTTAAGTATTTTATTTCTCTTGGTAATTAAGCACTACAACGGTATATATATATATATATATATATGTAAGATCGGCTAACACACTCATTCATGTTAATATATAACACCGACAAATGTAACAATGAACAACAATATTTTTCACCAACACATTCAACAACAAACTAATTTTTCAATAACAAACACTGCAACCTGCATCAACATGCATATATATGTATATATATAAGAGAATAAGCTACTAAAGAACAAAACCATACGTAAGAGGAGCGGAGGCAGTAAGAGAAGCAACGACGAGCAAGAGAACCAATGGCGATCAAGAGGAGAGTGGTGACCACTTACAAACATGGTGGAGGAAGAAGGACCAAATGTAGGTAAGGTGCACAAGAATGGAAAGACATGTAATGCCAAGAATGGCAATGGTGTGGTAGTGCAAGCGAACGAGTGGTTTCTTAGAGTTGGTGGTGCGAAAGAGAATGAGTGGTGGTTGTAGGAGTTGAGAGGAGGAGGAGTGGTAACGTACGGTGTGGTGGTGCAAGGGTTCATAAGAGAATGAGAGTAAGAGAGGGAAGGTGTAGAATGAGAAAGTTTGAAGTTTTTGGTTTGAAACAAGAACTGAATGAAATAAGTGGCAAAAGATTGGGGTTTTAATAACGGTTCCTATAAGAATTGTTGTTAAAACATCTTTTAGTAATGGTTCTTACAGGATCTGTTATTAAAACACTTCCTCTCTTATTTTCATACAATGGTCATTTTAATAACGGTGCTCTCAACTATAAATTTTGGGTGGAGGTTATTAAAACAACTTTTAATAATGATTTTTATATGTACCGTATTAAAATTACAGTGTGTAATTTTAGGATGAAGGTTTTAATAACGGTTTTAAACTATAATCATTATAAAAACCTCCTCAATTATCTTACACATTAATTTTCACCCAATTGGCAATGGTTTTAAAATCACTGTTATTAATGTGTCGTTATTATTTTTTCTTTCCGTAGTAGTGATTCTAACTAATATAGTTACCTAATAAAAGCTAACAAGGAGTTGAATTGTAAATAGATTTGGTTCAACACATATGGACTGTTATAGGTTGATTTTAATAGCCATACCCATAATGGTTGACCATATATGTTTGCATTGATAAGTAATACATCAAGGTACAATTATTCAATCAGTTCCCATATTTAATCAATAAGAAAACAATATCAAATTTGGGAGGGTAATGGCCATACCACTATGTGGGTTGACTTGGGTTGGTTTTTACCTTGAGTTGGCTATTATCTATAGTTAGCTAATTTCTTCACCTACTCTATCATCCACTTGCCTTACCTTTTCTTGCCTCCCTTTTTTTTGTGTGAAACTAGTTGCATCATGTGGTTGATTTGTCTTTGGCTTAGGTGGCACAAAACTTTATTATTCTTTGTACACAACACAAAAGGCCTTGCTGAAAATTGGAGGATATACCACCCTGCATAGTTTGTGCATAGCTTGAACATCCACTTTATTTTCTCTTTTTTAGCTAACTAATTTTGTCCAAGTTAAAAGTATTTTGTAATCTCCTAACTTATAAAAGTTAATTAGTTAAATATTATTATGGGATGCTCCTACATCATAATTGATTCTTGATCTCTAAACCCACATTTGTATATGATACATCCTAAATTATTGAGTTGGCCCACTAGTATGTTCAACTCTCTTAAACTATATTGTAATCATTTTATTTTAAACATATTTAATGCATATATTTATTGGTTTGTAGTTATGTCAGTAGTAACTACAAAAATCTACTAGTTAATCTTTTATAATTATAATTTTAATAAGAATAAAATTTAAAATTATATGATTAATTTATAAGCGAATGCTTTTTGGTGAAAATTTTAAAGTAACAATAATTCAAGATCATTAATAATCAAATCTATAAATCAAAACAAAAGCTTGGTTGAATAAGAATGACATAATATTATTTTTAATAATAATAATATATAAAATAATAATTTTTTATTATGACACCATAAAATAAACTCTTTTACTCAACAACTATATATATATATATATATATATATATATAGACAGAGAGAGAGAGAGAGAGAGAGAGAGAGAGAGGAATGGTCACATACAAACTCTTCTTAAAACACAAATATATGAACCAATCTCACCCATTAGATTAAAATTTAATGACAATCAAAATTTAATAAATACCTAACTAAAAAACTAACTCAAACCTATATCCAACTCTATGTCCGAACCTCTAAACCTTGAACCGTAAACATTCTAAACCCAAAACCCTAAAACCTTAAACATTCTAAACCCTAAACCTTAACCATAAACTCTCGAAACCCTAACCCCTAAAACCATAAAACCTTAAACCCTAAACCATCTAAACCTTAAACCCTAAACACTCTAAACCCTATACCCTAAACCCCTAAACCCTAAACATTCTAAACAATAACGCTGAACATTCTACACCCTAAACACTAAACCCTAAACACTAAACACGAAACCCTAAAACATCTAAACCATAAACACTAAATCTTAAACCATAACCCTTATAAACCCTAAACACTAAACATTCTACACCATAAACCCTAACCCCTCCCAACCCTAAACCCAAAACCCTCACCCCTCAATCCTCAACCCTCTAAACCATAAACCATAAATCCTAAACCATCTAAACCCTAAACCCACTAATTTCCATCTAAAGGCATGCATGTTCTAACAAAAAAAGAAAACATGCTCATAAAATATACATTCATTTAATTATATAATATTACAGGAAAAAATCCACCATGATTCGAGATGTCACAAGGTGAAGGAATAGAGATGTGGAGAGGCAACTTCAAATGATAGTTCAATGGTGATGAATATATGTAGAGCGAGAATCGGTGATGGACAGAAAGCGACTACTACGGAGAGAGCACGGGAGAGAGAGAGTGCGATGGACATGGAGGCAATGGAGAGGTAGAAGATGGGTGGGAAATGAGGTGAGGAAGCTTGGCAGAGTCGCACGGATCTTAAAATAGGTAAGTTAAATAAGCAAGTAGAGACAACATAACTGTTATATTTTTTTTAGATCTAATAATCGCTATTTGTTTTCATGTTTGTATATTATATATGGATTTATATATGATATTAAATCTATATATATATATATATATATATATATATATATATATATATATATATATATATGAACATATTACAAACTATAACTTAGTTTGTCTCTATTACTTAATTATTATTAAATAAAAAATAAAATTACTACAACTCAGATTTAAGTGGTGTGGGGTTGGCGGAAACTTGAATCGGGGCCTCGGCTTTAAAGATGACGAAAGGAGCAAGGAATCCAAGGCATCAAAATCCATCGGCAACTTTTTTGTTGAAAAGGTTAAGGAACAATACGGACGAAGACCAATCAAATGGCTGGACTTAATAGCAGAAACGAAAACCACATTTAGCAGAGCCGAAAATTCCAGAACTTTCTATGAGCTTTTGGTCGAGCTTCTTTCGGTCAATGCCGTAACGACACGTATACAAGTTCAACCTGATGGATGCCACCAAGGATCACGGTTGTAGATCGGTAGAATCATCCAAAACACAAGCTATGAAAATGGAAGAATCCAGCAACCTCAATTACGAAAATTATTTGAACCACAAAGTAATCCTATTTAAGGCCGTCAATCACTTGCTGCTTATTCCTCAAGGTTCAAATCCTTAGACCTTCGTTTTAGAGTAGAGTGATTGGATCGCGAGTTATGATTCCATGACTCGTAAATAAATCTTTCTTCGCGAAATAAAATCAAACCATGTTATACAGAACTC
This sequence comes from Tamarix chinensis, assembly GCA_030549775.1. Classification (NCBI taxonomy): domain Eukaryota; kingdom Viridiplantae; phylum Streptophyta; class Magnoliopsida; order Caryophyllales; family Tamaricaceae; genus Tamarix; species Tamarix chinensis. Next base: position 30,217,241 of record CM060171.1, on the reverse strand, counting down.
CAAAACTCAATTCCTTCTTTCCCCTTCCATTCTTGAATCTTCTTCTGTTATATTTCCCTGCGTCATAGTCACGTTCTTCCCATGTCATTCAATCTAACTGGAAGGCTGAATTTCTGATACCAAATCGTAATCCGAAGAGAATCTCCTCATCCCTGCCTGCCTGAAATTGGATTAAACGCATACTAATCGTCCCGAATCGAAAAGACGTACCTTATTGTTTCTGTTTGTAAAAATTCTAGCCATGGATCCCTTTTACATTCCTGTAAAGGAGGAAGAATTTCAGGAGTCGTTGAGCCCGCCGTCGTATTCTTCAGGTGGCGAGCTTCTGTTGACGTTCCCGCCACCTCAACCGATGGAGAGGCTTCATGAAGCGAGTCATCCGCCATTCTTGACGAAGACATATGAGATAGTGGACGATCCGAGTACCGATGATGTTATTTCTTGGAGCAGTGGCGGTAACAGCTTTGTTGTATGGGATCCTCATGGCTTTTCTATTAAATGTCTCCCGATTTACTTCAAGCATAATAATTTCTCTAGCTTTGTTAGGCAGCTCAATACTTATGTAAGTGCGTTCTTCCCTGTTAAATTTGAAAATTTTTTAGGTGCTCGGCGCACCTTAAATCCATTCATATAAAATTTTGATAATAAATATATTTTGTATGCGTAGATATTGACCCGAAATTACCTATTTTTAGGTTATTCCTATTTGTCATAAATCTATTCACATCAAATTATAATAATAAAGATACTTTATAAATATAAATTGGTCTTTCTGTTTCTCTATCTCCCTGTCCTTCCTGTCCTTCATTCTTTCCGTTTGGGTTATTCTTTTTTTCTTTTATAAATAGATGCGTCGTCCTTTTTGCTCAATAATTTAGTAGTAGTTCAAAAGTGACGTCCGATAGATTACTGTTGTTTTTCATTCTAATAATTGGTACCGCCAAACTGCCTATTTTTAGTATGCGTTTTAGTTGACTCTTGGCTTTAACCAACAAAGGCTACTATGAGCTGTTAAAGACTGGAGATTTCGGGTACGTTATATTCCGTCCCAGGATTTGGTGGTAGATAAATATGGTGATATATTATGTATGTCACTGACTTCTGGCTAGGCATTTTTGAATTTAAATGCCTTTTTTATAAATAAAAAAAAAAGAAATTGTATGATTTTTAATAAATTTAATTATTAAATAAAGTAAAATAATTAATAATAATAATCGACGATTAACGGCTATCACCCTTTCAAATGTGTACTTATTTTGTTGTTATGACCACAAAACCGAATTTGAAACTAACTAACGTGAATAGTTTCTTGGATAATAACTTGTTCTTGATGATTTTCTTGTCCGATAATCTAACAAAACATTTATAAGTGATTACCAACTTAAACAATTGGCACTCATATTTCCTACTAGCCTGCAGGGTTTTAGAAAAATCGACGCTGGGAGATGGGAATTTGCTAATGAAGAATTCCTTAAGGGTCAGAGGCACTTTATCAAAAATATCAGAAGGAAAAACCCCAACCGACCGGCTCTTCCACAGCAACAAGCAGCACCAAGAACAAGAGCCGCCGCCACCGACCCTTGCGTTGAGCTTGGTCAATCCGGATTAGAACATGCAGAGGTCGATCGATTGAGGCGACACAAGCGGATCTTAATGACGGAACTCATTAAGCTGAGGCAACAGCAGCAGAACACTGTATCGTATCTACAGGCCATGGAGCTAAGGCTTCAAGCTGCGGAGGTGAAGCAACAACGGATGATGCATTTCTTAGCTAGAGCGATGCGGAATCCCGCTTTCCTCCAACGGCTAGCACGACAGAGGGACAAAGGAAACGAGCTTGAAGGGGCATTCGGCGACAAGAGAAGAGGCTCCACTGATCAAGGGATCGATCGCGTAAAAGTTGAACCCCTTGAGTTTGAAGGTATTAATAGCACCGTTACTTCTGGGGCCCAATGGTCTGAGCTAGAAGCACTTGCCTTGGAAATGCAAGGGTTCGGGAGGAGCGCAGTAGGGAAGGAGCCGGTTCGGGAGGCGGCGGAGGGACGAGGAGGAGGAGGAGGAGGAGGAGGAGGAGGATTCAAGGATTCTGGAGGCGAAGATGGAGTGCTTGATGAGGAGTTTTGGGAAGAGTTTTTAACTGAAAGGTTTAAAGTAGCTAGCGAGGAGGAAGGGTAAGAGTAAGCTGGTGTTGATGTTATCTTGGCTGATCGAACATGTTGTTTAGATTCATTTTCCTTGTAGGAAACATCAGAAATCTTGCAGCCTTCTCTGGTATTATCTCCCAATGATTCATTACTGTGATAAAGCTGTATCATGTGATCTTGCGTCCCGCAATTTTAGCTAAGAAACGGCCATGCTAATTAGACGTGTTTCTATTGTCAATTTCAGGAGAAGTGAACTCACCAGCTAGCTACTTATCCCCTTCTCCTTGATAAAGACTAAAAATGAAATACCATATATAGAGTCCCGGTGAAGTTGATAACAATTAAACTGGAGATCTTCTTTTGTCCTTTTTTTTTTTCTCTCTCTCAGGAGGGAGGAAGAAGCCACCAGGGGAGGGCAGGCCACCGAGAAGACTTTCGTTTCTCGTTTTCGTTTGATGGAGCTTTTCACAGCTCCAGAAATACGGGATCTTCCAGTTGGAACAAGTCTTTAAGCAGTTCTCAAATTTGTCTCTTGGACCAATGTTTGAACAATCTTGGTGTAGTAGGTTGTTCGACTATCATGGGGAAGAATAACGGGTTCTGCTTGGGAACCTACAATAAGAAATTCATTAATTTTGTATAACTCCATGATTTAATTACAACAATTAAGCCTTCGATGGTGTGGTTTTACGGATGATGGACCGAAAACTTGACTTGTATCATGTCCATATATATCCCCTTTAGCATGGCAAATTGTTGGCCTTTCTTCGACCAGCGTGCGTTGAATTACAATGGTCGGTGAGTGTATAGTTTATAGTAGAATTGCCCGGTGTTCCGCGTGGCATTTTGTTGAGGAGTCGATGAGTTTTCAGCTACCCTTGCATTAGTCAGATTCATTTATTAAAATACATTTATGTACCTCGGATTAGGGATGCCAATGGGTCTCGGACCCGACCCAGATCCGCTAGACCCGCCTCATTTTTAGCGGATCTGGGTCCATGATTTTTGGACCCGACGGATCTGGATCGGGTCTGGGTCCACATATACCTTAAAGGGTCTGGGTCTGGTTCTGGGTCCAGTTCTAGATCCAGACCCGACCCGCCAGACCCGTTTAATATACATATGTGTGTGTATCTATATATATATATATATATATATATATATATGTATGTATATGTATGTATGTATACATATATAAATACATACTAATATTATGTTTGTCATTATTATTTTAATCTTATATAAACTCCTTATTCATTTTTTTAAATTTTATTTTTGTATGCTTACTTTATAAACAATATGTATAACATTGTATTCTAAAAGTTAGGATATAAACGGGGCAGATTTTACCCGAAACCCGACGGATTTTGTCCAACGGATATAAATAAACGAATATGAATAAAGATATGGATGATAGAAAAAAAATACCTATCGGGTTCGAGTATGGATACGGGTATGGGATATCCATACCCGTACCCGTAACCATACCCGTATCCATATTCGTACCCGTTTACCCGATATATAATTATCTTTTTACCCTTAATTTTGAAATAATTATAGTATAAATTAAAGTTAGAATTATCATTTAGCTTAACTCTAAATAAGTTTATCTGTCGAGCGATAGATTTATCCATCGGATAATATCCATTAACGAGTAAACGGATAATCCGTCGAGTAATAGACATCCAACGGATACGGATATGGATATATTAGCGGATATGGATTCGGGTACGGGTACAAATTTTATTATCGGATACAGATATGGGTATACCCGCCCCGAACCCGCCCCATTTACATCCTTACTAAAAGCATTAAAACACCATTTGAAAAGTTAATATAACTATTTTAATATATTTATTTTTTCACTTAGATGATTTTTTTAACAAAAAAAATACATATTAAGTTATATAAAACATAAATGTATTTGTATTAGCATAGATTATTAATTATTTTTTAAAAAAATAACCGGACCCATTTAGGACCCGTTTAGGACCCATTTACCCGCTAGACCCGATGGGTCTGGATCTGGGTCTAAACTTTTAAGACCCGACGGGTCTGGATCGGGTCTGGGTCTAGGTAATATAAACGGGTCCGGGTCTGGGTATGGTTGGACCCGGTCCAGACCCGACCCATTGTCATCCCTACCTCGGATCATCTGTAATGACTTACAAGCAGTGTTGCACAGGAATGGAGACCGAAAAAGGGGAAGGGAACAAAATACGAAAATATTATTTCTTAAAAATTTAGAAAACAGAGACGTCGGAAAACGTTAAAAAAAATTATGTATATATATATATATATATATATATATATATATTTAAAATAGATTAAATTTATTAAAATTAAAAGAGAAAAATAAAAAAATTTCTAAAATTATTACTTATATTAGTTAATTTTAATTATTAATAATTATTTTTAATAAAAAATTAATTAAATAATATTTTTTAATAAAAGTATTAATTAATTAATTTTAATAAAAATTTTGACCCTGAAACAGACGACGTTCGACACCTGATTGCCGTCCCCGTGCATCAGTGCTTACAAGTACTAAATTATACAAATTAAATTTCTACTGTAAGACTGATGGTAGTTGATCTCTGTTTTATTGATAACTTAATGCTTTATTTGATTCATTAAAAGTTTTAATAAAAAGAAAGAAAATAAAGAGAAAATATTTTTTTGTATTTGGTTTACATAATATAATGAAATGGAAAAATTAAAGAATAAAATTATTAAATATTAACTATTTTGATTTTCTTTAAGAAAAGTTTGAAGAAAAATATTTTTATTTTTATTTTCTTTCCCTTACAATTTTTCATAATCGAATAAAGTATTAGTGAATTTTTGTAGTGGTGATATTTAGTAGGATAGAATTGTTAACGAGTTTTTTGACTTCTTTTTAAAACTTTCGAGGCTTAAGGCTAATCCTATAAAGTAAAAACTCTTTTTAAAACTTTCGAGGCTTAAGGCTAATCCTATAAAGTATACGGTATATCTTGGCAGAGCAAATTAGAGGATTGTAGAGTTTGTGGGCATTAAATAAGGCTTCTTTCCTATTTCCTACGTGGCCATCCCCCTGTTAGCTTCTACTTGATTAGGGAATGCTCACCGGTGGAAGTTCATTGACAAACTAACCCTGAGCCTAAGGCCGAATGAAAAAAAAAACCTCGTTTAGATGAACAACTACTAATGTGAGAGTAAATTTTAAGTATAGAGGATAAAGATTTGTGGGAGGAATAATAAGAAATTTTTACTAAATGTGAATAAATGAAAGAAAATTTAGAAGCTTATATTCTTCTAAAATTACTCTATGCATAATTTTCAATACTTTATAAAGCAATCACCAAAGATTCTTTTATACATTCTCTCACCCTTGGCAAACCAACTCAACTATTATTTGGGTGATGGATTTTATATAATTAACTATCGAAAACCTATTAGAATAAGGGAAGCATAAAATTTAGCACCTAATGATTAATTCTATGAGTTGACTCTTATCAGCTTATAAGTTGCCATACTTATAAGTGTAAAATCCTTTATATTTAGGGATTTCTTAACCAACCCCTAACGTGTCATCTCACATTACCTTCCTTAGTCTCGAGAAGAAGTTCAGTTAACTAATCCCATCAGTTAGTCTTAATCCATTGATTTTATTTTACTGGCAGACCTACCCTTAGTAGTTTCCTTTGGTTGGCAGCCTATGGCTGACGCCCTTTGGCAGTTGCCTTTGGCTAACTCCATTTTCTTAAACTATTGGTTGGAGGCCTTTGTTATCCATCCTCTTAGCCAATGTCCTAAGCATTTTTCATTTTTAGGGAAACCCCAACAATTCTTCCCATTCCAAGACATAAAAAGAATCCCTTTCTTTTCTATTAAGAGGAACTATGTTTAATCTAGATGTTGTCCAACATAAGCCATACTTACTTTTGAGCAAGGGATTTATGTGCATGTCTGACCCATTCTCATTTGTATGGACTTTCTCCAAAGAGAGTCGTCTCTCTTTAACCACATTTTTTATTCAATGAAACCTAACTTTAATATGATTGGATCTTGAGAGGAAGTTGGCATTCTTATTGATGTGAATGGAACTTTGTGAGTCACATAATACCATAAACTTTTCCAGCCTTAAGCCTATCTCCCTAAATAGTCTCTTCATTCACAACATCTCCTTACATCCCTCAGTAATAGCTATGTACTCTATGTTGGTTTTAGATAGAGCCACACACTTCTATAGTTGGGATTGCAATGAGGTAACTCCCCCAAAAAATGTGAACAAGAATCTTGATGATAATAACCTTGTACCTATATCTCATGTCATATTAGAGTTGGTATAACCCAAAAAAATGGGCTCAGCCCTACTAAAACAAAGTCTCATCTTGATAAATCCCTTGTAGATAGCTTAATATCCATTTTACTACCTCCCAATCATCTTTGTTGGGGTTAGATATGACTTAACTGATCACGCCGATGATAAATGTGATGTTCGGCCTTATAGACGTTGTATACATTAGACACCATATTGACTATCTTGGAGACACCATCATTTTCTATCTGCACCTTACCAAAGTTTCTAAATGTGTAAAGAAGATAAGAACTTCTTATGTGGGTGATGTGGTAGGAAACATTAGTGTTCTACCCTATCATCATCTAAACATGAGGTGCTTGTTGAAGTATTGAAAAAACTCCAAGATAACCAATAGTCCATCATTAGTAATGAGGCCACCATCTCCTCATCCATCTTGTCATTCCATTTTCACCATTCATTAACTCCCAAAAATCATTTTTCTAGTGGACAAGCTTCCCAGAATGGAAGCAAGACTTATCCTTCTTTGAGTTCCTAGGCTTACTCCTAGACCTCCCTCTCTATATTCCACCATTAGATCTCCCTTGTCTCACTGTAAGTGCCTAAGACCTTGATAAAGAGGCCATATTACCTCCTCTTCTTGTCACTTATCTAAGAAGTGGCATTATCACTGATGCCATTATGATCTTTCTACAAAGAGTCTCTTAGTTATCTAATAGAGAACATAGGATAAGTACTTGAACATCATCCCTGTACACTATCTCCATGCTCTCTAACTAGATGAATATGCTTTGGAACTCATTAAGGTGTGTGATAATGGGATCTCCATCTTAATACCTCAACTTTTACAACTTCCTCATTAGTTGTACCATGTTTCCAACTGTCTTTTCACATAAAGTGTATCTAGCTTATATTACTCTCCATAGCTTGTGGTTACTTCCTCAACATGATGAATGCCACTATCATCCCCCATTAACAGATATAGCCATGAGCTTTTTAATTGAAATTCTTCTAATCCCCTTCTTTTTCCTTCATTCTCTTAGGTATGACTCCTTCATTTTTAATTAGATTAGCCAACTCTTTCACATAGAACATGATGTAGAAGCAAATACTCAATAATTTTCATTCGTTATTATGTAACCAATTATTATTCATTTAGAAAGGATCTCCCACAAAATTAAAGACAAATGGATGGTTACGTTCCTAGTTATAGATGAAACATACCATACAAGCTACTAGGCGTATACGTGTATGTGCATGGCATGCATAGAGTGCATGGCTACGTGCATGAAGGAAATAATATGTATCTTGGACATTCATATTAGTTGATTTAGTTAATTTATTAATTATTTTTTAGAGTTAGAAATTATCTAGAGAATAAAGTAGCATAAATCTATCTTTCTGAAGAATATTCTTTATTTTAATATCTTTTAGCGAGGTATCTTTTGAAGAATTAGGCTTTTTAGCTAGTATTGTATAATTGGTGGCTTAGCTATATATATCCATAGAACCCACGATTGGAGACATTAAGAATTGAAGTTGAATGCAAATTGCAAGTATTGAATTATGTATAAGTTTATCTCAAGTTTAATTGAATCTGTGTGAACGATTAATCTTGAAACCCTTAACCTCTTCATCTGTGTGAATTAGAGATCAAGTACTATCTTTCTAAACTCCATAACCCATGCTATTATTAGCCATATTCATCATCCAAACACATCCCAAAATCAAAGCCTAATTTGAAAAACCCTAACCCTAATTTTTAACACTAACTCTAACTCTAATCCCATGACACCTTCTATCATTAAGCCCTAATTGCCGAATCATCATCTTCATTATCACATCATTGTTGAATCATCATCATCATCTCATCAAATTCGAATCACCTTAATCATTCTCTCACCACCATCGAATCATCATCACCATATTTGAATCGTCATCATCATCATCTTACCTTGTTCGAATATCTTCATAATCAATACATCACTTTCGAATCTTCTTCTTCTTAATTACAACATAATTGAGCATTGGTTTTACCAATTTAATAATTCCATATTCCCACACACATTAGAACTTGTCTTCAATCTTACTTTTCCAAGTTTATCATTTGTACCTTTTGCATCATGATGACTTGTTTACTAGATAACATGACTCCCAACTATGCATTGATACTAGATGTGAAAAAAAAAAGATAATTAGGTGGAAAATATTTGTAACACCCCCATTTTAACTCCAAAAAAAATGTTTAAAATAAATAATAGGGAAGTGAACACAAGAAACGAGGAGTGTTACCGTCATACCTACCATAAGATAAATGTCCTATATCTATCTCATGATAGGTGCAAGGATAAATGAATTTCTAATAAAATATAAAAGATAAACTTAACAAAACTATGTTGATAAAGTAAACGAATAATCTTATAAAATCATCATTGATAAATTAGTGAAAAACCTATGTTTTAAAAACTTAATCAAACAATAGAAATATAAATATCCTTTTACAACTCAATATAAAATTTTAATACAATAACTTAACTTCCAAAACCTTTGAAAACAATTACGAAAGTCCTTAGGGGATAAAGCTCCTGATAACTTTGACTCTAATCCCAAGCCAGAATACCTTCACACAAACAACTACACGAATGTTGTATCAATATGATGCCATGATAAGTAAACCACACTCAACATACAGTGATAGCATACCCACGTATATTCAAATACATTTCTGATGAAAGCCCAAATACCCTTAGTACCCTTACTAAGAAAAGCACCAATTATCCTTTAAAAATAATTAATTATATTCGTATTATTGTCTTGCAGTATAATCAAGATAATTGAAAATCCAAGCCAAGCAAGCGGGGAAAAGGATTCAAGACGATGCTATCAAAAACGGGATCCTGTTGCTGAGAAGACATACTCAAGTTTTAAATTATTAGCAAGAATAATGGCATTATCGCCCAATTAGCAAAATTCTACTATTATTATTATCGTTGTTTTGTTTATTTAGTTTTATCTTGTAATAAGGGTATTAAGCAACTAGTTAAGTGGGATTTGCCTAATCCATCATTAAACCACCTTCAAATCCCCTACATCAACCTTAATCCTACCATAACCTCAACCCAAATAAATTGGACACCAAAGCCCATACCGCACCAACAGCCTTTACGCCCTGCCTCTTTATCAAACCGTTCGACACCTTCACTCCCGTTCGGTCAAACAACCTTCACTTCTCACGCAGCCCTTCCCGAGTCATCTCCTTCCTCTAATCTCGCATTCTTCGTCGACCACCATCAATGGGGTTTACCCACCATTAATCCACTCGGCCCGCTCCACCTTCTCGACCGTTGCCCAACGTTCGACTTCCATCCACCTTAGCAAGTTGCTGCCCTATATAAAGCTCCTATCTTTATGTAAGAAATAACTTGGTTCAAATCGATTTCAGCATATGAAATAAAGCTATTAGCTTAATTCTTACGACTTTGCGTCGTTTATTGTCGGTTTCTGGCATTTTTGTTATTCTCGATTTCGAGGATTTAAATCGGGCAGTCCCGATTACCCTATCCCTATTCCTGTTCGGTTGTTCTTGCGATTCTTGTGTAATTTTTACTAAACTCCGTTTGGAGTTCGTTTCAATTTCATAAATGATAAAACATGAAAATGACTATAGATCAATGCATAACACATAGAAAACCTATGCTCTCAACCAAGCATGAATTCCTAAAAGAATGTGTTGTTGCAATAGAAATATGCCATCATAGAATATCATGCAATTAATGAATTATAGTTGGGTTTGTGTTACATTTTCATTGAAATGCCCCAGAAAATTATTTATTTTAAGAAATATAATTAAATAAGGATTTATTAGGAAATTAATTAATTAATTTATTTTATTTGGAATAGGAAGGATTTATTTAGGGTAAATTAATAATAAATATTTTTATAAAGGAAAAATTGGGCTTTTGGCTAATTAAAAAGGGATTTAGGAGAAATATTTTTAAAAACCCTAATTTAGTCTAAAAAGAAATTTTAATATTATTTTAATTAAATATTTTATTCTAATTACCCAAAATATTCTAATTTATTTATTTAAACCCAAACCACTTAAATTTTTCTTTTTCCTTTTTCTTTTTCTTTCCTCCTTTTTCTAACTTTTCTTTCTTTTTCTTTCTTTTCTTCTTTTCCTTTTTCTTTTCTCTCGCCGGATTGGGCCTGGACGTGGCCCAAATCCTTTTTCCTTTCTTCCTTCCTTCTGCGGCCGAGCACCGCTCCTTCTTTTCTTCCTTCTTCAGACGCTGTGTTTTGTTCGTTATTGCCTTGGGACGCCGCGTTCCATTAACGAAAACTTAAACCCAGCCGACCGGCCCGGTTCCTCCCCTTTTTCTTTCCTTTCTTTTTCCCTCGACCGCCTGACTCACCTTCTTCTTCTTCCTTCTTCCTTCGGCATCATCCACCTGTAGCTTCGAGGGCCGAAAATGCCGTCGTCGGCCACACATGTCGTGACCGGCCTTTCTCCCTCTCTTCCTCTTCCCCTCGACGCCCACTCCAACATGAACTGCCCCACTTTCTTTTCTCCTGCACGATCTCCCCATTTTCTCTCGCGAAGGTCGGGCACGATTTGAAATCGTGCTGACCGATCAACACCACAATTACCCCAATAACTCACCGGCATTGAACCCCTGCCAACTTCCAGAACTCAACCCTACCCTCTAACATTATAAATACCCCTCGTGTAGTATGATTTTGAGATTTTTTCCCCTGAAACCCTAAGTGCAAACCTGTGCCCCACCGTGACTTCAAATGCGCCATTTGCTGCCGTTAGCCAACATCACCGCCACCTCTTCCTCCCAAATTCTTCCTTGCATCGCACTCTAGCTAACTAGACTATCCACCTCCTTTGATTCTTCTCGCACAAGCCAACATAGCCGGCGAAGTTCCCTGTCCCTCTCTCAAAAACATTTACCCCGCAACCTTTAAACCACCATCCACCACCACATGCGCCACTTCTACTGCCTTTTACACCACCCAAAAACTTCTTCTAATTCTCCTTCAGCGAACCATAACCTCCTTTTCTTTTTTCTCCTTCTCCTCCCCTCTTTTTCTTCATCTTTTCACCTTTTAACTCTCTTTTCCTTCCACTGCCATGCACCATTGCCAACTCAAGGTGAAACCCTAGACCTTCTCAACCCTTCTTTTCTATTTATTGTAATTTATTATGTTTTTATTCCAATTTTTAGCATTATTCAAATATAATTATAATTATTATCATTATTATTGCTATTGTTATTAGATGTAATATTATTGATAAATTTTGTTGGTAGGGTGGAGATTATTCTTGAGATAATTAGATTGTTAGTTTTGAATTTTAGGAATTTATATGAATTATTATAAGTTTATTATCATTATTAATACTATTATTAATATTATTATTAGTAGTAGTATAATTATTTTATTATTATTGTAATTATTTCAGGAGGGCCGAAACCTAAATTTTTAATTAGGTTTCGCACCCTTGTGTTTTTATTACTATTATTACTATTTTTATTATTATTAATATTATTATGATTATTATCTTTACTAATTTAATATTATTATAAGAATATATATTATTAATACTATTATTACTATTATTGAACAGTAATTTTATTATTTGGGTAGGTTTGAAAGCCCACCTTGTAATTTTAAGATTTAAATTATTATTATTATTAATATTCTACTAATATTAGTATTATTACTAATATTTTATTATTATTAATATTAATATTATTATTATTATTATCTTTACCAACATTATTTTGGTGAAGGGTAGAAACCGTTATATCACCAATCATTTTAAATTACAATAGTATTTTATCAGTATTTTTAGTAGTATTTTGTATAGTTAATTCTAGTATAGTATTATTTTAATTAAAAACTAAGTCTTAGGATAAGTTAGTAAATAATGGTATTTTTAGGAGGGAACTTAATTCTAGTATTTTTCCCCTAATAGGTGAGCCTAGTCAAAGCCCTCAAGTGGTATAGGAGCGTGCTCCAAGACCGGTGACGTTCTTAGGGAAGGGGTGCTAAGGTCATTTGTGTAATATGTGATTTATATGCCATGCATGCCATGTGATATGATTTATTGTATATTTTATGTGTATATTGTATAACTATTATGAATGCAGCATGATATGGAAGTTGAGATGTGTTTTGTGTAATTAATAGTGGCATGAGAATGATGTGTATAAATGTGTTATTATTATGGTATAATGTGGCCTTGAGACATGCATGATGGGGTTATAAAATAATGATGGGGAGTTGCATGGTGTTAGGGTTTTGTATGGAATTGTATGGTGTTAGGGTTTTCCATGGAGTTGCATGGTGTCAGGGTTTTTGCATGGAATTGCATGGTGTTAGGGTTTTGCATGGAATTGCACAGTATTAGGGTTTTGCATGGATTTGTATGGTGTAGGGTCTTGCATGGTGTTAGGGTTTTGCATGGAGTAGTAGGATTTTACATAGAGTAATGGTTGAATGGTGGTATTAATGTTTGCATGGTGGTATTGGGGTTATGCATGGTGGTTTAGGGTTTGCATCGGAGCTAGGGTTTACGTGGAGTTAGGGTTTGCATGGGCCTTAGGGTGTGTCATGTTTAACTATAGGGGTGGTGGTTAACTAGGGTTGGAGTGTTAACCTGAGTTGAAGAGTAAGCATGGTAGAAGTCAGACTTGCATGTCTTGGAATGAGCTTTTGAATAAAATACTTAAAATATTAAATACATAAAGTGGAAGATGTTGAGTCGGGCCCAGACCGATCCACCGGCTAAAATAGTGGCAGGGAATGTTTTCCTCACGACCGATCCACCAGTTCAAATAGTGGTAGGGCATGTACCCTCGCGACTAATCCACCAGCTATAATAGTGGGGGATCCCGAACTCAACAAACCAAACCATATATGTTGTTAAGATGTGGGAAGACACTAATTACTTATAGTGGAATACCGTACGAGAAGGGGCCAAACCGATCCACCGACATATAATAGTGGCAGGGTATGTTACCCTCGCGACCGATCCACCGGCTAAAATAGTGGCAGGGTATGTACCCTCGCGACCGGTGCACCGACTAAAATAGTGGGGTTCCCGTACTCATATGGACTTGATAAAGAGCATGGTGTGAAAATAAATTCTATAAAGGCTTGATGAAGTAAATAATCTAATCTGTATTAAATCATGGTATTTCACCTGAGTATTTATTTTATCTTGTGTTATTATGATTGAATTCTATGCTCCTTTATTATTATGCATTGGTTGTGTGAATTTTGTATGCTAGCCTTAGTTCTTGGTTACCTTACTCAGTACGTAGCATATTGATCACCTGTTTCATGGGTGTTGCTTATTCCGAAGAGCAGAAGGCCTGTCTGACCTATTTCAAGTAGGATACGCTTATTTCGATGCTATTGATGTGTATGGGACATCAGGAGGGGCCGAGTGATGTTTGAGCTGGATAGGTTCCCGGAGTGACGTGGTCGGCTTTCCATATGATATTATTATTCCTATTTCCTTTATTCATGATTATCGTTTCAGAAAATTTTTTTATTATTGTATTTATCTCTTTCCTTGAAATAAAGAAATAAAGAAAAGAAATCTCTCTTTACATATTACATTGGATATGACGTATTTATAAGTGTTATGTGCGTTAATGTAAGTGATTTGGCTCTCAACATTGGAATAAAGAATTGGCAATATTTTTCTTTTAGATTTTTCCCTTGAACTCCCCCATGTGATTGACACATATCAAATCACACTTAACTCATCCTTTCCACTCAAAGTCTCAATGGAGTACTCATTTTCCTTTAATAGTTTTTTTTAATAGTTCTATCATAAGTAACACATATTGATGTGACAACCATACTACTAAGGGTATAGGTTAAGGTACTAGGTGTGACAGACTTTAAGACCCTTTTGTATATATAAGTATTTCTCTAGTTATGAAAGAGTAGTTTAACTTACTAGAGGATCTTAGGTACTAATTAGTTAGATTAGGATGAAATTCATTCCTATATCCCTGTAATTTAGAGTCAACCTAAAAAAAACCTCTCACATGTAACACCTTAACCAACTAGACATAGTCATATGGAATAGAGATTTTAGGTTCAATCATAAATTAGGAAAACTCAGATAAGCATGTGGTTGTAGATGTTTTTTTTTAAGAGAAAGAGAAATTAGGAAAATTTTAAGATAGAAATGAACCATAAATTACACAAATAATGAAAAATAAATCAGATAAACATATAGAAAAAGAATATAAAACATGTGACACATGACTCATTTGGTCATTTATCTTTCCTTACCCCTTTGCTTGGCTTATATATTGTCCGCAATTTGTGTAAATGAATAAAATAAGCAAAAGGAAGAAGACTTATTTCTCAATAGGGTGGTGGAGGTGGTGGTTATCACTAGGTAAGATGCCCATCATATATTTGTTGTATCATAGAATGCATCTTGGTAGTAGTATTGAAGAACCCTTCCAAGCATGAATTAATGTCATCAAAATTTTCATCAAAATCACTACACAAGGTTCATATGGATTCATGTAGTTGTTTTTTTTATCCCATACTCTAGGTGTCAAATCAAATGGTCTAATTAATAGGGTTGATGGAGGAGACAACCATAATTTTCCAAATTTTATCTAATCTTAATTCTAAGTAATTAATATCTTAACGTAATTTTAATATCAAAAAATGATAATTCTGTCTTAACCTAATTCTTCAATCCTAAATGTTAACATAATCCTAATCTTTATTTTGGTTTATTAATATCTTTAACCTAAACATAACCTCAAATGGCTAATAATTGATTTTTCCCTAATTCTTTTTCTATTTTATTTTATCCTCCCAATTTCCTTTTTCTTATTATTCCTTATATCCCTATATGATTCTCTTTTACCTACCAAATCCCTTATGCCATGTCTACCTATTGATCTTACCTATCTTATATTCATCATCATGACCATCAACTTCCACACCTCAAAGGATGTGTTTATTATTTTTTTTTCCAAGATCTTCCTTCAATTGTGATCCATATAACGTGCATGCCCTACCTTCCCTCTCTATGGTTCCTCAACATGAATGTAAAGGGGGTGTTTATATACCCCTCCCAAGCTCTACTTGATTTAATTTCCAACTAACCTCTCACTCCCTCCATTTCTATTGACCATCCTAGCTCTGACCACCTTCCCTTCTCATCTCTGCTTTGCTCTATTCATTACTGGCATCCACTATCAATGCCACTCACCACCAATGACAACCAAACACCACAAATCCCTTAGAAAACCAACCACCACTACCTCCCCATCATTCATCTCATAATCGCCCGACCATTACCGCCTTATGTCCTTTATTTTTCCCTCTACCCATCATGCTCTTTTCATTTTCCTTAATGCACATGATTTTGTACCCTCAAATGCCATACCTGCCCCTCTCACATGACCCACATATGGTTTCAAGTGTAGTCTGTGCACACCATTTTTCGCTCACATATGCACTTCTCACACAATCATATGCACTTTGCACACCCCACTTGTTTGCATTCCATGCTCTCTATCCATGCATGTGTTGCATGCTACACTCGTGCCCCTTAAATGTTCCATTGGCACAACCGTGATTCCCACCTAGTACATCCCATGCTCCACTCTATCACCACCATACTTCCACGCATCACAAACTTCTCTTTATGTTTCGGTTATCCCTATTTCCACCTCCCTTTGCCTTAAATTTTCCTTGGTTTTATTCTTAAGTTCTAATTATGATTTATTCTCATTTTCATAGGTTATTTTTTGTTGATCTCAGAGGAGATAGGTTAGGCTTACATGCTGCGAGACTAGTGTCCTTTTTCATATGGATACATGTTGTAGTTAGGGCTTATATATGTAACGTGTATTCGAATATAATATCCTTATTGGTAATGTTATATGGATAATTTTGATTTTGGTAATGCTATTATATGATATCTTAAAAGTGAGAAAAATGTAAAAGTATACATATATCATATTATTAGGTGATATGAATTTACATACATAGTATAGGTATGTAATTGGAGGATGAAATTCATTAATGTTGGAACTCATAAGTTCTTTAGGAAAAGCATTTTGGCTAACATAAGGGCATTTTGGTCATATAATGATAATATGGAAATCAATCATGGTGTGATATGTTTTTTAGGGCATTATCAAGTATTTCATAAGTAATGTGATTAAATGATAGTTAAGTAAGACATAAGTTACCTAATATAAGATAATAAGGTTTTCAATAAGACAAGGATATATTAGCTAATAAGGGTTAAAAATAATTTTTTTATTTAAAATGAAAAATAGATTTTAAATAAGCTAAGTATGGTACTTAGAATATTTTAAATAATGATGAGTAGCATTAGTGAAATAAAACAAGAAGTTATGATCACCCATGAAATTAAGGTTTCTTAGGGGAATTATGAACTGTTTCCTTAGAAAATGCCCCTACAACTATATGGTTACACCTTACATGTTTTTAATTATATGTTATGTATATCTACATAAGTCCTACATGATAATTTTAATTAAAAAAAATATAAATAAGATACTAATCATTTAAATTGAAAGATCACATGAGTCGACTAAGGTCTATTGTGGGCCAATTTCAAGAATAATAATAGTAGCTCCCAAGAATTCTACCATGATAGGTGCATCAGTCCATTCCACCTAAAAAAATAATGAGCCTCTAAACTAAAAATGAATAGGAATATGATTATGAGATAAGTAATGATGGATAAAATATTAATCACTTCAAGTAGAAGATTACATGAGTTAGGAACAAGGTATTTTGTCTATTCCACTAACCGATAATAGTGTTGTAGGTGTGATTTACCCTAAGAGGTGCTTCAGACCATTATATATGTTTAAGAATAGTGGTTAGGAGCATTTTTCTTTAGTATATAGTGTATCTATTCTATTGGATAATAATAGTGGCTTAGTTGTATTCGTCCCTAAGAGGGTTTCAGTCTGTTCCACCTTATTAAAGATAGTGGGGTCTCTGGACTCAATGTAAATTATGAAATGAATCTTTTTTACATATAATAATTAGTTATGATATTAGTTTTTACCTTACATCACTTCCTATTAAATTGCATGTATGCTTTATCTCTTTTATACCCTTACTATGATTGTATAGTTACCTTACTGAATACTTATCATACTGATCATCCTTTTCATAGGCATTTCTCACTATCACAATCTGGATGCTTTTGTGCAGGTCAATGAGGACCCATTAGATGATTTTGCTGCATATGATATTTTATGTGCGGAGGAATGATTCTTATATATTAGGATTGGGAATAGAGTCATATTATCCGGTTATGGTTTTTTGATGTAGAAACATCCACAATTAAGGATCATAATCTAGCTATTAATTTATTCAAGTTTAAAAATGACCAAACCCTTCTTACTTGAAAAAAATTAATTATATATATAACCCTAGCCATGAAATCCATGAAAGTGATGAAAAATCCCTTTCCTCATTTTTTCCTCCAAACAACCAAAAACATCAACCCTAAACCATGTTTTTAAAGCATTTTCCCTCCACTTTAAACCCTATTTGTCTTGGTATTATTGGCCTCTTAACACCCTAGAATGCAACAATGACAAACCAAGTTTAGAAGATACTCAATTCAGCCACAATTCAATTTCATGTTGAATGATAAGTCACATTCAACACATGGAAAAAAACAAAAAGATTTAGGGAAGAGTAATGAAGTATAGAAGATATTCTTCATTTATTTTTGTGTCTTACAAGGTTGAAAGGGTCTTATTCACTTTATTTTTATATAACATGATTTTTTATAATGTACTATGTGAAGAAAAGGATTAAGAGATTCAAAAATCATCCTAAAAATCTCCCCCCGTAACTGAAACACATGGGTTGGAAACTTAGCATGATTTTCATCCCTATTAGGCTTTAAATGCAATTATTAGTTGCTTGAGCTTTACAAGTTAATGCTAAACTTATTCTACAAGTTTTAGCTTGGTGTGAAATGAAATAACAACTCACCTTTAGCTTCCATACTTTTCCTCTCAAAAAAATAAATTAAAAATGAGAGTCTCCACTTCAATCTCAAGTGTAATAGTTGATGTTTTTTGTTAAATCTAAAAATATTTAATTCTAAGAGTTTTATACCTTTGGTGGTTCTTTAAAGTATTAATTTAAGGATTTAACACCCTTTTTCCCTTCCCCCCTTTTCTAACTCTTGATTTTAGTTGTTCTTCATTTAAGAACACCAAAAACTAGCAATAGTTAAGTTGGATCTCATATGCATCAACTTGGTATAAAATCTTAGGTTGTATTAATTTGGTTCTTATCATTATCTTATCCTAAACCTTGTATAAACCAAACACATAAACAAAATTCTTTTGATATACCCCCATTTGAAACAATTTTTTTCCTATACCCGATTCTTATATTCTTTTCCAAACCATTAATCTTCCTTGAGAGATTAATCAATACCAAGAGGATTGAGCCTTGAGGAAATAAAAAAATTGAGAAGAGATAAAGCTATTAATTCTCTTCAAAATTATATAATAAGGGTACTTGATATCTTGGAGACACTAACTTTTGATGTGAAATGAAAACATCCTAGAATAAACTCTAATTTGAGAACCCAATGAGGGTTTTGAAGTTAAACATAGTGAAGGTGATGAATACTCTTTATCAAGTGAGTCCTCTATGGAGCTGAGGAGGAGGAATCATAGAAAAAGGAGAACACTTTCATGATGTTTGGGCTAAGGTTCTAGAGTTTGAGGGTAACCATACTCCTTAATACTTTGTAGAATGGGAGTTAATATGTAGTAGGTTGTTTGAAATTTAGGGGTATACTGATACCAAAGCCTTTAAGGTGGTGGTTATTAATCTCAAAGGCTAGACTTCTTTGTGGTCAAAAAGTGTGGTTCATAAGAGGAGAAAGAAGGAAAAATTGAAGGTTAAGTATTGGATGAAAATGAAGAAGTTAGCAAAGGAGAGATTCATCCCTCCTTTTACTCAAGACTTATACAACAAAATTTCCACTTTGAGACAAGTTTTATTAAGTGTAGAAGAGTACATTAGAGAGCTTGAGAAACTCTCCACGAGGCTTATTTTATATGAGTTAGAAAATACACTATGTCACATTTTCTTGGTGGTATTAGGTAAGATATAGCTAGGAAAGTGGAAATGTATAGGTACTATACCTTGGATGAGCTTTTTTACCTAGCAATAAAGGTAGAAATAGACAATAATTATAATAGGGTCATTATGTATAGGTATAAATAAGGATTCTAGCATTTCAAAAGAGGGTCGTCCACCATTCAAAGAAACTTTTATGTGTTTGGCAAAAGATGTGAAAGGAAAATGAATGGTTGTTGAAGGAAAGTCCAATAATTTTTGGTGTTTTTAGTGTTTAGGCTTAGGTCACTATCAAAATGAGTTCCCTAAAAAGAGAGTGATGCCCATGGTGGACTTGGAGGAATTTAACCAAGAGGAGGATAATGAAGAGGAGGAAGAAGCCACGACCATGGATAGAGAAGAAGAGTTTTCACCACTGGATGTAGGAGAGTCCTTGATGATTAGAAGGGTGTTGCATACTAGGGAGGATGAATTGGAAGATTCACAAAGAGAAAATATTTTGTAAACCAAGTGCACCATACTAGGAAAAATATGTTATCTTATTATGGATGGAGGAAGTTGTACTGATGTTTCTTTGTTCACTTTAGAAGAGAAGTTTAGTCTTCATACTTCAAATCATATTAGTCCATCCAAGTTACAATGTCTTAATGATGGTAATATAGTTGAGATGATAAGGCAAGTGAAGGTGGCTTTTTCCATTAGAAAGACCTATCATGATAAGGTGGTATGTGATGTGGTTTTAATGGATGCTTGACACCTGCTGTTGAGAAGCCCTTGGTTATTTGATAGAAGTTTCATGCATGATGGAAAGAGGAATACATATTTCTTGAATTGTTCCATATTTGAATACTTGATCTAGTATTATTGGTATGAGTTATAACAAGTCCTTGATCATAGGTGAAAATTTTCTAGAGAAGGCCTTATTAAAGTGTAAAGTAATCTAATTATTGTTCTGATTAGAAGATGATGAGGGGATGTTTTGTAATAAGCCATGTGTTAGTTCATTGTTAGAGGAGTTAGATGTTGAATTCCTTAATGATCTACCCCGTGTATTACCCCCATCAGAGGCATAGAGCACCAAATAGGCTTTTACTTGATTCTGCACTCCCTAATAAGGTAGAATATAGGTGTAATACTAAGGAAGCTTTAGAGTTACAAAGGTAACTGGATGAGTTTTTATCCAAGGGTTTAATAAGGTAGTCCTTTAGCCCTTATGTCGTGCTCATCTTACTTATACCAATGAAAGATGGCACTATGAGCATGTATGTTGATAATATAGCTATTAACAACATTACTATCAAGTATAAGTATCATATACATATACTTGATGATATGCTTTATTTTTTGTATGATGCATGATTATTTTCCAAAATCAATCTAGGAAGTGGCTACTACCAAATAATAATGAAAGATGGTGATGAGTGGAAGACTGCATTTAAAACTAAGGGTGGATTTTATGAGTGGATGGTTATTCCCTTTTGCTTATAAAATGATCCTAGTACATTCATGAGACTTACAAATAAGGTACTTAAGCCATTAATTAGCAATTTTGTAGTATTTTACTTTTATTATATAATTTTGGATAGATTTAGTGATGAAGAACATGTAAAACAACTCAAACATATATATCTAGTAGTTAGGTATCACAAGTTGTATTCTAAGGTTGAAAAGTGTGAGTTCTTTGCACTTAGGATTAATTTTATAGGTTTTTTAGTGTTTAAACATGGATTATCCTTGGATGAGTCTAAACTAGAAGCAATCTAAACAAGGCCCACACATATAATCTTAACACAAGTAATATATTTCCATGGTATAACATCATTTTATAGGAAGTTCATTAGGGGATTCAACAACCTATTTTCCCCTATTACCGAGTGCATGAATAAGGGAGAATTTAGGTGGACCAAGGTAGCCCAAGATTCTTTTGAAGTGATAAAAGGGAAGTTAAGTGAGGCATCCATCCTCAAATTACCTAACTTCAACAATTTTTTTGAGGTTGAGTGTGATGTGAGTGGAGTGGGCATTAGTTCTCTTTTACTACAAGAAGGAAAGCCTATTAACTTCTTTAGTGAAAAGCTAAGTTTCTTTAAGGTGAATTATAGAACTTATGACAAGGAGTTTTGTGCTTTGGTGATAGCTCTTGATCATTGGTTGCACTACTTGAGGCCACAATAGTTTTTTCTACACATAGATCATGAATTTTTAAAGTATATTAATGGCTAACACAAGATTAATCTAGGGCATGCAAGATGGGTAAAATTTTTACAATCATTTTCTTTTATAGCCAAACATAAAAGTGGTAAAACAAATGTAGTAGTTGATGCACTCTCTAAGAGATATTATATTCTTTCTTTATTACAACTTAAGGTATTGGGGTTTGGGTATATTAGAGAACTCTACAAAGAAGATGAAGAATTTGGACGCTACTTCAAGGACAAAGACAAGAAGGGGTAGTTTTTCATCCAAGATGAGTTTGTCTTTAAGAATAAAAAGCTTTGCATTTCCAAGTACTCCATTAGATAGTTACTCATAGGGGAAGTGCATGGAGTATGACTAGCTAGACACTTTGGCATCATCAAGATAATAGATGTCCTTAGCGAGCATTATTATTGGCCCAAACTTGTGGGAGATGTAAAACGTCTAATAGCTAGAAGTGTCACTTGTTAAAAGCCCAAGATTTACTTCGACCAAGGACTCTACACTACCTTACCTATCCCACATCAACCATGGGATCATGTGAGAATGAAATTCATTGTATCATTGCTTAGGAAACAAATGAAAAATGATACTATAATGGCGGTGTTCTCTAAGATGGCTTATTTTGTTGCATGGTCCTTAAAAAGTTATTGAGAACATTATAATAATGATTAAAATCTAGAACTACCAGAAGATATATTAAACACATTTAATCTAGGAGATATACTTCCTTATATTCATGATGAGCCTTTCAAAGACAAGGAGGTTGCCTTTCGAGATGGAGAGGATGATGCAGGATTATTAACTATTGAGGATCATAATCTATCTATTAATTTTCCCAAGTTAGTAAACCAAAAAACCTTTATTACTTGTACAAAATAATTATCAATCAAACCATATCTATAAAACCCATGCAAGCCATGAAAAAACTCTTTCCTTCTTTTTTCCTCCAAACACCAAAAAACACCAACCCTAAGCCACGTTTTTATCAAGCATTTCCCCTAAAATTTAAACCATATTTTTATTTGTATTCTTGATAACTTGAAGATAAAAAAAAAACAAATACAAGAAAAACCTTCTTTATAAGCTATAAAATTCAGCCACAAGTCACTTGCATCATAGATGACAATATAATTTTAGCACTTAGAAAAGAACAATATAGATTTAGGGAAGACTAACAAATGCTAGAAGACATTATTTTTTATTTTTTATTGCTTACAAGGTTGCAAGGGGTATTTGTACCTTTCTTCATGTGTAATATGGATGTTATAACATGTATCATGAGAAGATATAGATTAATAGATTCAAAAAATCAACATAGGTATCTCCCCTATAACCAAAACACATGGGTTAGAAACTTAGCATGATTTCTTACCTACTAGAATTTAAATTCAAGAATTAGTTGATTCATTTGTACAATTTAATCCTACACTTCTTATATAAGTGGTAGGATGGTATTAAAATAAAAACTCATCTTTGGTAGCCATACTTTTCATCTTAAAAAAATAGTCTCCACTTCAATCTCAAGTGAAAGAGTTAAAGTTTCTTTTTAAATCTTACAAGGTTTATCCTAAGAGCTATATACTTTAGGTGTTTCTTGCAAATATTGATTCAAGAAATTACCAAGAATCATTTTTTTATCACTTTTTCCTTTTTCCATTTCTACCTCTTGATTTTGGTTATTCTTCATTTTAAGAACACCTAAACCCAGAAATTTCTAAGTTGAATCTCATATGCATTATTTTTAGTCTAGATACCTTTTAGGACTCTTAGTTTTCAATATAGTTGTAATACCCTGATTTTTACTACACAAAATTATTTTACAACATAATTATATAAGTAAAATATTAGGAGTTGAAGACATAATTAACATAAGTCTAGTTTATTCAACTATCCTTACATCAATCATAAGGCTAAAACATTTATAGTAGCACAAGGAAATTGGAAGCGAAAGAAATATTTATAATACAATAATGAGTTTGGAGTTTAACTCTGAGTTAAAATACAAAATACAAATGAAGGGATACTATGGATCAAGAGTCCAAAAAGGTGTTTGGGTAAATACAATTACCGGATAACATTACTTTTCACACAACTCCTAATACAGATGAAATCACTCATCCCTATACAAGGCGTCATAGGCAACATAATCATCTAGCGGAGCTTTTAAACCTACACATAATAATTAGGGTCTTCTGCTCATGGGAATGAGTAACACCCATAAAACGGGTGGCGAGTACGCTGCATACTAAGAAAGGGAATGATACTATCAAAATAGGGATACAATTAACACATTCTTTACAACAAATGATAAATATATAGGCAAATAAATGAAAATCTCATAAGACATATAATGATACTGATCTCTTTATTAGGTATAATCCATTTTCGTTCTTTTATATACGTTGAGTGGAGGAACCCCACTATTCTTAAACTAGTGGAATAGTCTAAAGCACCTTCTCAATGACAACACTTGAGCCACTATTATCTTCCTATGGAAATGACCTAAAAACATCACCTTCTTTTGGTAGAATGCTCCCAAGCCACTATTCTCCCTAATGGAATAGGATATATATAGAAAAACAACACCATGGTCCTGACTCACATATTCTTCAACTTTAAAATCATTAGCTTTTTCCCATATGTTAAACTGTTACATTTTCATTTCATGATGAGTAGGGGCCGCACTATTCTAAATTTAGTGGAATGGACTAAAACACTTTCTCGAGGAAAATTGCTTCCAAGCCACTTTGCTTTTTGGTGGAACAGAGATTAAAAACCTTATCTTCTTGAGGCAAAACTCTCCTGATTCTTTATTCTCTCTAGTGGAACGGGATATATGTATATAAAAGAAAATATCACTTTAGCCCTACTCCCATTCTCTTCCACTTTAAATGATTAGTATCTTATTTAATATCATTTCACAAACATCAAACATATTGAAACAGATAAACACATTATGCAGGTTAAGGTCCTCAATCCTCTTCAAACTCTAATTACACACCCCTTAGCAGTAATTCCCCCATATTGATTATTCATCCATCATTTATAATATGTCACACTTGAATATCATATCCATAATGCACGGTTTAGTTCCTATATCAAAAACATTCTTTAATAATCTTATCCCAAGGTATTACTCTCAAAAATCTCTAAAAATCCTATTTCCATAGATTAGCCATAAAACCTCCCATAAAATTCACATGATTACCAATTCCAATAATTAACCACATAAGGCCAATTATTAACGGTGTATTCAAAATCCAAATAACCTCTATATTTTATACATGGAATAATAATATTAAAATTAAAAGATATTATGCCCTAATTAACCATTAATTCATTAAAGGACCCTATAACAAAAAATAATACTTCCAAGAATTTCTCATGATATCATTATCACATTTTAATCCACCCAACACATAAAATACCAAAATTTCATTATTATCCCATAATGATAAAAATACCCCTAAGGACAAAAAATAAACTTTATTTTATAAAGTCTTATACCTTCCACACACATTATTTTTTCAAGTCCACCAATTATCATCATACCTCATAAAATATGTATAATTCTATTTATCATGGTTTATTTAGCTCACATTTTATGCCATAAGATATATTCCCACAATTATCTCATTAATATAACAATATCATATCCATACCTCTCGCCCATTCTTACTTCCTTTTGAAACTTATATCCATACCATTGCAATATCATCACAAAATGTCATGATCAACATATATTAAAAGATATATCCATGATATCATGAAAAACACATGCAACAATGTAAGAAAATAACACAAAACCCCTATACATCGAATAGAATCCTTACTAACTAGGAAAATAAACTCTAAGCACGTAAATCCTATACTTCCTTCACTAAGATTACCGGAATCACCTACAAAAAAAAAAAAAAAAATCCATGGTTAGGCTTGAATTGTTTAACTGAACGAAAAATTAAGGTAAAGAGGGTGAAAATGGAAATAACAATATTCAAAAGGAAGAGTAAGATGTGTGGATGTGTAGTAGAAAATGGTGGATCTATAGTAAAAATTTTATGGTGTTTAGACTAGGTTTAGGGATGAAAATAGTGATGCACGATCTAAATGGGGTGGTTCCATGGCTGTAATGCAGATAGTGCACACCCAGACTGAGAGGAAGGATCTGGCATGGCCAATTAGTGCAAAGTGGCATGGTTGTGCTTGATCATTGAGCAACTAGTTCACAAGTCAAATAGGTGTGCATGCATGCGTTTGGGTCATGAGCCTATTTTTACGGGCATGCGATAGGAAATTTTAATATTGTATGACCATGTTTGAGGTTGTGTGTAGGCTGTGTATCTTATAAAAATGAGACAAGAGAGGAGAATAAAAAGGGAAAAAAGGCGGCGATCGGCAATGATAGCCAGTGGCTGTGATGGGGAAGGTTGGGTGACTTTAGTGGTCTATCCACCGATCAATGGGTGGCATATGGTGGCACATGGTGGGGTTAGTGGTGGAATTGGTGGTGTATAGGAAGAAGAAGAAGAAGAAGAAGAAGAAGAAGAAGAAGAAGAAGAAGAAGAAGAAGAAGAAGAAGAAGAAGAAGAAGAAGAAGAAGAAGAAGAAGAAAGGAAAAGAAGGCTCATGTAGGGCATTTTTGGCAGGTTTGGGAAAGAAATGACACAAGTAAATAAAGGAGAAGGATAGTGTGTAGTGTGTGTGTGTGCATGTGTGGTGTGAATGGTGGGGGAGGAAAAGATAAAATATAAAGGGGGAAACAGAGTGCATGAAATGATTTAGGGTGGTGCAAGAGAATGGTGGTTGAGTGTTGGGAAAAATGGGATTTGATGGTGATGGTTGTGTGTATATGTTATGTAAGGATAAGGAAGAAAAAGAAATGGTAGGGAGTAAGGTTATGGGAGTGTAGATCCGTAGGGATGAGAAGAGGAGGGGGAGGAGGACAAGAAGGAGGAGGAGGAGGAGGAGGAGGAGGAGGAGGAGGAGAAGAAGAAGAAGAAGAAGAAGAAGAAGAAGAAGAAGAAGAAGAAGAAGAAGAAGATGATGAAGAAGAAGAAGAAGATGATGATGATGAAGAAGAAGAAGAAGAAGAAGAATGAGTGATGGAAGATGGATGACTGTAGAAATATGAGGTGTGATGGTGCAAGTGGGGAAGGGTTTAAGTTTGAAGGGCAAGTTATAACAGTTTCAAACTATGCAGCTAAGGTTGACTAGAGAAAGGGAAGAGAGAACAGAAAAAGAGAAAGAAAAAGGAAAAAGGGAAAATTTTGGGGATTAGTTTAGGTGATTTTGGATTAGCTAAAGATATTTAGGATTAGTGGAAATTTTAGTGGGTTTTGAGATTAGTTTATAAAATACGGTTTATCTGAGTCAAAGTTTTAGATTCGGTTAATGTTTCAGAATTATGAAATTTGATTAAGGCTAAAATAAAATTTCTTGAGACTAGAATAAAATTAGGGAATCAATAATGTGGGATTGAGCTAAGAAAAATTTTGAGGTATTATAGTTTCCTTTTTTTTGTATTTTTGTTATTATAATTAAAGTTAATTTCTAACTTTTTATCTAATGTTTATGGAAGTTCTCTTATTCTTAGTTTATCATATTTTTAAGTCTTAAATATTTTACCTTGTATTTGACGTAGGGATGGTATGGCAAGCCAAACTTATATCAAGTATGGCGGTTATACTTAGCTAATTTGATATTACGCTTCTTCTAAAAAAAGTTTTGTTTTATATTTTGGGTATTACAATTTGGTATCAAAGCTGTTTGCTTGATTATTGTATTTTGTTTTCAAATTATCCCTTATTTTATTTTTTGGTCTATTTAATATTTTGTAAAACTAGATTCTTTGAAAATTTGGATTAACATGTGAGGAATTGAGAATGGGTAGCCTAGGAGGCCTTTTATTGTGCTTATGTGTAATATATATTACTAAGATAGGAATTTTTATCCTAATTTTTTTCTTGTACTTAGCTTTCTATGGCCCTAAATGGTCATGTGGGTCATTTAGAGGAGGCTTTCAATGCCTTCATCAACATTTCAAGTGTATGCCACCACCACCTCAACCTCAACTACCACCATCACCTTCACATTACCCATAGGAGGGTATTAGAGAAGATTGGCTTCAAAGAGTTCCTAGACATTAACCACCAATCTATCCTAGTGATTAGTACCTGGTCATCCTAGAGAGATAGATTTTAAATATGGATAGGACTTACAAGGCACTCGATTTTCTACTGCTTACAAGGTTGTCATAGAAAATTTCTTTCTTTAGGGATCCACAAGCAAGGTAGGCTATCGTTCATGGGGAGGAATGCCAATGTCCTAGGAGAAATTCAAGACAATGATCTATACTAAGTTTTGTCCTAAGAGTCTTAAGAAGGATAAGTAGAAGGAGTTCATGTAGTTAACCGAGGGAAGTATGATAGTGAGGTGATACCATGCTTGGTTCACAGAATTACTAATGATTACGCCGAACATAGCAACTAAAGAGTTGATTGTTGTGTATTATTCTAAGTAAGGGCTCCATTTTAGCATCCATAGGATGATCGGCATTGTTTAAGCAAGCATTTGTTGCTAATACAATGGTTTAGGAGTAGGATTCCTTTCTCGCTAAGAGGAAACTAGAGACATAGAGTTCAGGAGGTCAAATTTAGCTTTAGGGAGGTGGACTTTTGAGTTATCAACATAAGGGTTTGATGGGTGGATAGAGTAGACTTTTATCACAACTGAGATGCTTCATCTGTTTTTTTTTTGTGCCTAGAATCATCTAGGACGAGACTATTAGGGGGATCCTATTTAGTGTAGGATGTGTGGTTGGTTGTACCATCGATCATTTGACACTGTTAACATAGGGGTCTGCTCTAACCACAAAGAGATCAGTATAAAGTAGAGGGGACTACTTGTGCCACAATAGCAAATATATTAACAACAAACCTACTAATCACAACAGTAGTAGTAGTAGCAACAGTAGCAGAGGGCACATGCCTTAGCAAGTGTACAACTTAGGGAGGCTAAAGGGAGACCACATAAGTCATGTCCATTTTCCTTAGAGAGGAGGATAGAATCAAGGTTTTGGAGGATATCGTGGAGGATACCATAGAAGTCACTCAAGTAGGCTCCTAAATTTCATCAACTAGGTAGAGGCTGACTGAAAGCTAGATGTGGTCACACTAGTACATTTTTCATCCTCTCATTACCAACTTATATGTTATTTGATTCGAATACACCTTTGTCATTTATGTCTACCTATTTTTTTTTTCTAGAATTAATTTTTCTCCATCTATTAGTGGCTCATTTCTATGGTCTTACCTTCCAAAATAGATTGGGTAGAGCTAGAATCTTCTTAAATGTCTCTTTAGAGAATGGTGGTGTATATTTCCTAGTGGATTTAGTTGAGATGGATCTATGGGAATTTGATGTTATCCTCAACATTGATATATTAGGGAGGTATTAGGGCATGGCAGATTGTGCTAAAAAATGGGTTGTGTTGTGGGGACCTTAGGGTTCTAAGGTTTCCCATAAGAGATGCAAAACTAAGCCTATAACAAAGGTCGTATTTATTGATACGATGTATTCATTGGTGTAGGGAGGCTAATCTATGTATTTATGCGCTTTTTAGGAGCTAAACAGGGATGTGTCAGCATACAATGATATTTTGATGTCTCAAGAATTTCCTAACGTGTTTCCAAAGAAAATACTGGTTATGTTGTCGGTATCTAAGATAGACTTTACCGCTAGTAATAGGAGCTAAGCTAATTTCACAGGCACCCCACTAAATGGTGCTAGTGGAGTTGTGAGAGTTGAAATCACAACTATAGGAGTTAGTGGCTCACATGTATATCTTCCCAAGTGTGTCTCCATGGGGAGAACAAATTATATTCATGAAAAAAATGTTGGGAAAGTTCACTTGTGCATAGATTAAAGTGGTTTAAACTAGCTTATGATAAAGAACCATTATCTACTTTTGATTAGTGTCTTTAGGCTTTACCTTCGGGGGTTTATTACTGCCCTTGGGATTTATCTTTGGGAGGGATCCTAGTAGATTCCAATACCTTACCTACTCTAGACATTAATGATGTACTAGAGGGTATTGATACTAAATGGTCTAGTCATATAGGTTATTTTTGGCTTTGGTTGGACTTTATGTCTACTAGTGGTTACTTGTCTTCGGTCAGACTTTATTTCCTGTAGTTTGGATAGACTTCCATGGTTTGTGAAACCATGGGGTGGTGCATAGTCCATCACTTGATAAGAATTCAGATTAAAGATGTGGATAAAGAGAAAAATAAAAAGGAATGAACGAGAAGAGAAATAATGACCTTTAAATAGATGACCTATTGGATTATGTAATGTGGAAAATAGAATCAATGGAAAAGCATGTGAATATATGGTAGCAACCCTAATAGTCACTTGATTAACCTGCTTAGTAAATTTTATGTTGTTATTTATGATGTTTTTTTTATGTTGGTAAGCATGATGAGTCCTAAATTGTTTGAGGCATGTATGGTATCAAGTTTTGATGCATTATATGACCATGATAGAGCATGGATATCTAATTATATTGAATAAGAATGATATCTACATTATGCTCGGACTTTGTATGCTGGTGACTCTTATTTAAGTGGTAACTTAGCTTATTTAGTATCAATATTAATAATATGCTCATTTGTTTGATCACCCGCTCAATTCTATAAGTCAAGGACCCTATGTAGGCTTTTAAGGTTAGCTGGTAATTAGCCTTGTTGTGTTAGGATTGGGGCTTGTGAGCTTAGACACCCATAGATCCATGTTAGTCCTTAACAAACAAAGGTTTAGGGCTTTGCCATATTGTTGTCTTATCTTATTTATATTTTAGCATTTCCAACTTGTTATGTTCTAATGCATTCCGAACATTTAACACTTAACTTTGGTACTTCTTTAATTTTAAGGTTGCACACTCTATTTATTGCATCTCATTATTGGTTTTCTTTCTATGACTTCTATCTAATATGGGACAGGAGGTTGATGCCTATCCTATGTTAGGTGTGAAGTAGAACCCTATTTTTCCTAGGTGTATTTAGTATTTCTTTTTGCTTTTGCAACATTTTTCAAATGAATTCTTTTAGCAGTAAAAAAATGGTGGTGTCACAATGATAACAGGAAGAATTTTATTATCCCCTAAGAAAGCATATTTTAGATAGAGGGTAGTGGTTTGTATTGAATAATATACAATTCATCATACTCCCCTATGTTCATATAATAAACTATAAAAACTTTCCTCTATTTTCTTATCCAATTATATATAAAAAAATCTTTTTGCTCCTCATAAGAGTCTATTTCTATTAGCGTGTTAAGAACAACATCTACTAGTTCATTACTTGTTAATTCAGCAACTTGTTTAAACCAAGTGTCAATTACATCCACCTCAAAAACAACTTCACAATCAACAGGATATCTCATGGAGTCATCAATATTAAAACGAGTTATTTCCCTATCAAATTCCATAGTAATAACCTCATTAGACACATTAATTTTAGTTTACTGGGTTTTTAGAAATAGTATTCCTAATAGAATAGCAGAAGGGTTACGTGATCCATCATCTTACATGTCTAAAACATAAAAATAAGTATGAAAAAGAAGTTTATTCTCTTAAATTAAAATGTCCTCTATCACCTTGTCACAATATCTATTAGATCTATCAACTAATTAGATCATAACTTGAGTCTCTTTAAGGGGTCCTAGACTCTGGGCCTATCAACTAATTAGATCATAACTTGAGTCTCTTTAAGGGGTCCTAGACTCTGGGCCTTAAAGATAGATAAAGGTATGACATTTATAGAGACTCCTAAGTATAGTATGAGTTTTTCATACCTCATATTTATAATTTCACAAGGAATGGTAAAAATACAAGGATCCTTGCACTCATGTGGGAGTTTCCTTTGTAAAATCACATAAACATTCTTCCCTACACTTACTTCTTCATCCCCTCTCAATATTTTCTTGTTGGTGCATAAATCTTTTAAAAACTTTGTATACCTATGAACTTGCTTTATTACATCTATCAAGGGAATATTTACCTCCACCTTCTTAAAAATTTAAGTGCATCCTTTTCATGATCTTTCTTTTGATCCTTAGCTAATTAGCTAGGAAAAGGAGCAATGGGTTTATCCATTGGCGCTACTTAAATTACTTTGATTTATCTAATTGTTGTCCACTCCTAGTGGTGATGAAACTCACATTTGTCTTAGGATTTATCTTTGTCTAACTAAGGAGTTTGGAGGAACTCTGAGCTTGCAAATTTCCTATAGAATATGCTTATTGACTCAATTTTCTAAGTTCCTTGGCTAATTTCTTATTTCTTATTGAAATTGTAAAGTGTTAAAAGCTGAGGTTATAACTATATTCTTTAATGACATACCTCCATATTGTTGTTGTATAGGCAGTTGAGGAGGTTCAATGAATGGTGATATTGGTTGGTTCAAAGTAATATGATAAAATCAAGGGGGTTAGTTATAGCGTTGTTGCTTTTGGTACAATGGTCATCTTTGATAATTTCCAAACCTTAGGTTGAGATGACCCCTCCACCATGGGTTGTAAGTTGAGGCATGGGTTTCCTTAAGGTCTACCAATCTCATTAACTTGTTGGTCGTCTTGAAAAGTGGGGAATGCATCTGTAACATGACCTATAGATAAGCATATTCCACTCCCCCTTTCACTACCTTTTCAACTAAAGAATTCAAGTTATTTCATTTTTTATTAAGTTCTATTATACTAGTCTCCTTTACATGGTAAGATGAAGAGGAAGAAAATATTGAGAATTAGACACTATATTAGATATTAGCCTTCTTCCCTTAATTAGAGTTTTATCTATTAATGTCCTGCCACTAAAAGCATTTATCATGTTATGGTATATTAAATATTGCTCACTAATTTGATGGTTAGGAAATATACCACGTAGTTTCTGAAATCTTTCCCAATGTTCATGCGATGACTCTCCCCATCCTACCTAATGCCACATATTTCTTTTCTAATATTCATGGCCCTAAATTATGGAAAATACTTTTATAGAAATGTTTTTTTTTCATATCAACCCAAGTATTAAAATATCCAATGGCAAAACCTTATAACCACTCATTTTTATCATTAATTAAAACAAAATTAAAAGCTTTTAATTTATGTTTATCTACACTTACTCCCGTTAATTTCATACTAGAGCATGCAATTTTAGAAATTTATTCGGATCACTAATATAGCTTGATTCCCAAGAGATAAGGTCCCAAAAACCTATAAAAATAGGAAACACACATATCGATCCAACTGTCATGTCATCTCATCTTGTTCATTAGGATAGTTAATGCAAATGATATTATAGATAAAAGTAGGATATGAAAGCTCCTTCATAGTTTGGTTTGCGGTCATTTATTCAATAAATTCCTCCAAATTATCTTCGATGCTCTCTTCAAAGGATGATGAGCTATCACTAAGAGGAAAGGGAATAGTTCCAATATACTGCAGTTGCTTTTGAGTTCTATTTACCACTAGAAAGGAAGAATTAGGATCCGCCAATTGAAAAAGTATGGTTATTTTCAGTAGCAATTGCTTTCAAACGTTGATTCCTAATGGTCATACACAATAAAATAAAAGTGCATTCTAAATAAAGCAATAGATAGACTAAGAAAATGGCCATGGAAGTAATAATTAAAGCTTTCAATACAGTAATGAAGCCAAAATTTGATGTATTATTATAGATGCTCCATATTAAACCCCAAACACAAATAAATAGTAAGTAGCAATTAGGGTTGATCCCATGAAGATTATATTATAGTCCATAGATTTCTATTATCAATTAAATGTACCAATTATCATATTAGAAAAATCTAATTACTAATATGGAAAGAAGAAAATAATAATTAATAGAATGATAAAAATAAACAATATGGCGATAATAGGGGTATGAGGACATATTCGGTATAGGGATATTAACCGATCATCAAATAATATGATCATGTTGTATTGTTTATAATAACTTATAGAGGCTCACAAATATCTGCTTCTCAGCGTTCCCTTATGCTAATAAACTAAGATTCATTTCTGATTTATTGTCTAACCAATTAATAACCAAGGAGAAGATCTTTAGATTTAATTAATGGTGGCATTAACAATTAGGGAACAACTAACTAGAGGAATAATTACAATCATCTCAAGTTATGCAGTTCTAAAGATTAATAAACATATATTAAATCAGTTATCTATCTGCTACTTGTAGGTGTATATAATAATAGTTACAGGTTAACTATACTATCCAAGCATTCGATTAGTACTCAAATTAATCAAGTGATCAAACTAGATAATAAATTCTTAATATTAGACCAATGCTTATTAATCTAACCAAAAATATGCACAATAATTAAATTTAATTCACATATAATGATTAATTATCTCATAACCTTCCATTATCCTAAATACATAAACATTGTAATTTTAATAACAATAGATAAATAAAATAACAAAGATTGAATTGCAGTACAAATAATTACAAACTCAAATAATTAAAACAATAATGAGAATTACATTAAGTATAATAAAAAGTATGAAATAAATAATCGATACAAAGGAAAGAAAGAGCTTAACATTGTGAAGAATCATAAACTCTGTATGATCTCCAATCCTTTAGTTACAATATAATGAATTAACTAAATCTAATCTAAGAACCCTATTGAATTGAAAACAAAGAAGAAAAAAAAGTTCAAACCCTATTGAATAAACTATTTAATTACAACATATGTTATATATATAGATAAAAGGCCATAAAAATTAGATCTAAAATTTAGCAAAAATACATATTGTATTAGCAAATACAAAACACCTGTAATTTTTCCATAAATGCAAGCCCCAATATTTCTCGCCCATAAATACTGAGTACTATTATTTCTTGTTCTTTCTTCGTCTTGTCCTAATTTTTCTACACATGACTTCTCTTTTAGGTTCTTTTATGATGGTACATCCAAAATTTCATGAATCCAAGTTTTTTTCCTCATATTTTGTTTTTGGTAATAAGTTAATTGCCTAAATTATATGAATTTTATCTTTTCATACAAAACTAGGTTAGTGGAGTAAACTTGGAGAAATGGAGTGAAATAGTCGTAACAAATAGCGGAAGTTAGGTTAACATACGTTAAATAATACCATAAATATTTATCTATCAGTCTTCAATCATTCCATGCTCATAAATCAACTCTTAACACATGGGTATTATGAAATTTTATGAAATATACACAACAGAACAATAAGATTGGCTCACAATTTTTTTTATCTTCTAAGTGTTTAAGTATGTTTACCTATTATCCAAAGCTCAACTAGAGTAGAAAGGAGGGATACTATAGCTTCGAAATCCACAATAACACTTTCCTATATCATGTTTGAAAATCGTAGGACTAAGTTAGGGAAAACTAATCAAAATATAGAATAATAGAAAAAAAAAGTTATAAAAACCCACTTAACTAATTAAGGTTTACTACCTAAAATGTCAAATTGAACAACTTCAATGAATTGATGTAAAAATATATATTAGATTCTCAATTAGATCAATTTTAAAATCAAATTAATAAAAAAGTGAAAGAACCAAAAACCACTCAATTTCATAGATTATTCCTAAAAATTAGGTTAATAAAGCCTGATATACAAATTAGGACACTAAAAAGTAATGAATCTGATGTAAGGGCATTATAATACATTTAAGGTCATTTCAAAAAATTCTATCAAATTAATTTTTGAACAAACATCTATACAAATAACCAATTTTAAATTTTCATTTTGATAATTAGGGGTTTAGGCCCCAAAAAATTAATTCAATCAAATGTTATTAATTTATATAAATTGAATATTTAAATTTAACAAATTAACTTATGGGTCGATCTAACTTAAATCTACAAGTCTTTTGGCCCAATTCTGATTAATTTCTCGGAAAAATTTCAAATTGACACTTTTGCATTGAAATTCAATACATTTCAAAGTATATTGCATAATAAATTTATAAAAAGAAATATCTTAATCTGACAAATCTAAAATTTTTTGACATAACTAGGACAAAAAATTCTAAAATATAGAAATCAAGCATATATTACACAATTACTCCATCCAAATCAATCAAACAACACATATATACTCAACTCAATAGATAATTTAGCTTAATTATATTTCATTCATATAATAATTAATAAAAAAAGAGTTAAGGTTTGGGATAATTTATACAAATGAACTCAACTAAAATAAAGCGGGTAAGGGTGGTAAAGCTTTGTCGATGGTCAAATGAGCTTGATATGGCGAGTAGTCACTCTAGTTGGTGTGTCATTGTTGTTGATACTTAGTGTTGCTCATTGTTATTGTTGCTCTACTAGGTTATTGAAGGTGTGAATGACGGAAATAATGGAGGGAGTGGTGATGCGGTATAGCAGTAGGGCAAGTTGGTGTCGTGGTGATTGAAGATTGACAAAGGAGAAAAAGGAGGAGCAAGAGAGGTCAAGGTTGTGGATTGGTTTTCATGTATTTTGTGTGTGTGTGTGTGTGTGTGTGTGTGAGAGAGAGAGAGAGAGAGAGAGAGAGATAGAGAGAGTCCAATTGGATTTATTGAACAGATTTTAGTTTTTTTAAAGCATAAAAAATATGATAAACAATGATGTTTATATACTTTATTCATGACCTAATAAAAACAAACTTTCCTTTATAAAATTTTAAGAGAGTGCCATTAATTTAACCCATTTTTTAAAATATACCATGTAAACAAAACTAAAAAAAATGGAAGGAAATTTATTTTAGAAATAAAATCATAACTAAGTTGTAAAAACCTATTTAATTTAGTTTTTTTAAGAACTTAAAAACATAGTAACTACAAATAAATTCAAAGAAAAAAATATTTTTCATGGATAAAAGTTATTTTACTACTTCAAAGGGATTTTAAAATATAAAATATTTTATTTCTATCAATGAAATATAACCCTATAAAAGATTCATAATCACTTGATGAATTTATATTTGAAAATGAAATTAAAATATTAAAATTAAAACACATGAAAAAATATAGAAATATAATTACATAAATTTAATAAAATTATAGGCATGAATGAATTTATCCAGAGTTATTCACAATTTCAAATGATTAAATAAATTTCAACAATATTTGAAATCACTAATAAACCATAAAATAAATAGAAAATTTAAGAAATGTTTTTGAGTAACAAGATTTAAATAAAATAAACCTATTGAAAAAATGAAAGGTTTAAAATCATAAATTAACACTGATATTTTATACAAATTAGGTTTTCGAGAAGCAGGGTGTTATAATATCTCCCTTAGCTAACTACATAATTATGAGTAAATGTGAGAGGAAGTTGCAAATATAAAGGATGAAGATTTGTAGGAGGAAGAATAAGATATTTTTATTGATTATGAATACATGGGAAAAAACTTATAAGCCTATATTCTTCTAAAATTTCTCTATGTCCCCTCTATTTTTCAAGTGGTTAGGAGAGCACATTTTATACCTTCTATCATAAGCAGCCAAAACACTCAACCATCATTTAGGTAACAAACTTAATATAGTTATCTACCTAACACTAGCTAAATTAAGATAAGTATATTAGTTACCACCTAATTATTGACTCTATGAGTTTACCTATAAACTTATAGGTTGTCATGTAGATGAGTGTAAAATCTCACATATTAAGGATTTCCACCCATTGAAATCTCATCACACATTTCCTTCCTCCATCTTAGCAGGATGTAAAGTTAACTAATCCCATTAGTTGCTCCTGTACCATCATTCTTCTCTGGCAAATAGACATACCTTTGGCACTCGCCCTTTGTTGACGCCCCTAGGCAAAAACCCTTGGCTTGTGGCCCATGGTTGACTCCCTTTGGCAGTTATATATTTAGGTTACACCATTTAGCCTTTGTCGTACCCCCCCTCCTTAGGTGACAATCTAAGCATTCTCCCATGTTAAGGAAAACCCCACAAGACCATGATTAAATAAGCTTCTTTTATACACTAAGAGACTATAGCTGTGAAATTAGTATTTTTCTTGATGTAGATGCATGTTTGTTGGTTTATCTTACTAAATAGAAGGTGCGGGGAAAAAATTTATAGTTTATACAGACAATGTTTTTAAAAAAGTATTTAAACCTTTATTTTAATTAAATATAGGCAAAGGGAAGTTAGAGATTTTATAATATATAATTAGATAAATTCCACTTAGATATCATAACATTTTACCTAAATTTAATTAGGTATCATATATTTTAAACAATCAATAGGCACTATATATATATATTAATGTTGCCTTATTAATATTTTTGGTTTTATATTTTATATTTTTTAAATATGAATCAAGAAAATTAAATATTTTTAATATTTTTTAAGTTGTTTGGCATATTTTTAATTTTTTGCTAAAAATAAAATAAAGAAAAAACAAAAAATATGAAATTTAAAAATAAATTGAAAAAATTCTAAAACCTTTGAAAAAATATTTCAATATTAAGAATTTTTAATTCATATTGAAAAATATTCCATATTAGAAAATTTATTATTTTAGTCATATAAAACTAAAATCATTAATAAGATTATACTAAAGTGAAATAAAATATTAAAAATGTAGTGTCTGAATAGGATTGTTTAAAGCATAGTCTATAGTGCTTAAGAGGATATGAATTAAGGCATTACACTTAATCACAAGTATATATTATAGCACCTCCCAAGTTTACTACTTAAAAAATTTGTGTTGCAAAAACATAATCATCTATAATATAGTATCAGTATGACTTCCTTGTAGTGAATAAATAACAATACGTCACAATAAGTAGCATGCTCACATTACACAAAATCACAAAATAATTAGGAAATAAGCTTAAAGCAGAAGACACATGTGATAATAAGATATGAAAAACATGTGATTACACATACAACATCAAAACGTCATGCTTCACGAAAAACATACTTAACCATTTCATTCTATAACCTCCTTAACATGTCAAGCTTTCATCCCAAGAATCATGCACTCTTCTTCCAAGTAACATTACTAAGGCCCAACCTAACCACTTCGTTTTTAAATAGGGGTTCCCATCTATCCTTAGGCTAATCTAACCATCCCCATCAGATAGAGCTACTAATCCCCTAGAAACATTTATGACCTTATATGTTAAGGCCTTATATGCCAATATACATTTACCTTTACACCCATTTGTTAGAGATTTTATCCAATCTTGCCACTTAAGCCCCACTAAACTTGTTACCAATGCTTGGAGAATGATGACTGAATTTTTTTTAGGTGATGTTTATTGGACATACAGCAACCAATAGTAATTTAGACACTTTTCTAAATTCTTGAGTTGTCCTTCGGCCCTATGATTCTATTCCATTTAGAAGAGAGATGATCATAAATTCATTAAAGCACCTCAGTCTACTTTGATAACGTAGAAGTCTTAGTACTTTTTTTCTATTCAAGAGAATGCCTAGTGGGATCTTCCTAAATGGGATTAACTTGACCCTAATGTCCGAGAGTATTTATATTTTTCACTATAACTAGAAGCTAATATAGAGGGGTTTGATAGGTTGTGTAGGATGGGAACATTACTAGTAATAATAACTTTGAGAATGACCCAGTGTAACACCCCCAAATTTTACACAAATTTTTTTTTAAAACAAGACTTATAAATGAAAATCGTAAAAGCCGGAGATGCTACCGCCACACTTAATATCGAACCGGCTTACTCCTACCGCCCTAGTACCAAGTGCTAAGGCTAAGAAAACTACAGATACATTAATAAATAACCCAAATTCAAAAATACGAAAATCAGAGTACGCATAAGTCTTTACATAATTTGAAATACTAGCTATTGTTTTCAGAAAAGAAAATTAGCAATAATAATAAAATTGTTTTTGAAGGGTCAATCACAATTAAAAGAGGACAAAGATAAAAATCTCATGATGGAAAAACGACCATGCCACTCCAGGAACCAATGCAGCCCAAATTCATCACTCAGCCCCACTCGATGTCCCTTAGACACCAATAGTATCGAAATAAGTGTCTCCTACCTACAACAGGTCAGATGGGCCTTCTATTCGTGGGAATGAGCAGCACCCATGAAACGGGTGATCAGTACGCTACGTACTGAGTAAGGTAACTGAGCACTAAGCCCAACACATAAGCATATAGAATCATGCAAGACAATAATCACTTACTGTAACACCCCCAAATTTCACTCCTGAAAAAAAAAATTTTTTTGAAAGAATAAAGCGGAAGCTAGGAGCGAATTTGGAAAATGTTACCGCCACATCTAACACAAGATAAATGTCAATCATCTATCTCATGTTAGATGCAAGGCTAAAACCTGTCAAACAATTAAATCTGAATTTTAAAGCATAACAGCGTTACGAGAAATTAAAAGTCAATTACAAAATCTTTAAAAACTTAAATACAATGCTTGCAACTTCCAAAGGAGAATACAATTAAACAAACAAATCCCGAAGGATAATTATTCGGATCGCCTACTCACTCGAGTCAAGCCTTCCACCCCAAAACAGTATCCGATCTTAAACCTGTACAAGAGGTCTGCTCCCCACCATCGGTGGATCATCACAGGACCCATTCAACCAGTGTAGTATCAGTACGGGTCCAATACTGAGTAAATCCCACTACCCTACCTTATGGAAGAGACGTAAACTATAACATCAAGTGCACATTAAATTATGATACAATACGTTGATACAATATTACGCATACTCAAACCCACATCACAAGTCCGACCATACACATATAATAACATGCGAAACATATGTAATATCTTAAACCGATAAGAGATTTAGATAAACCAACCAGGCATTTATGGATAATGCTAAACCAACCAACCAGACATTTTTGGACAACGCCAAACCAAACCAAGCCGAATCAGGCATTTATCAAACGGGCATTTATGGGAAATGCCGAACCAAACCAATTAGGCATTTAGCCTCGCGGACATTACTTAGGGACATGTCCAGCCCCGAGCATTACTTAGGGACATGCTCAGCCCCGGTCGAGTAGACTCATTCTTTAGATCTCTGATAAATATAGTCAATTCACACCATAGTCTTTATCAATTCATGTGAGTGCGGGAACCCCACTATTATAGCCGGTGGAACGGTCATGAGGGTCATGCCCTGCCACTATTTTAGCCGGTGGACCGGTCATGAGGGTAGCATACCCTGCCACTATTATTCGCCGGTGGACCGGTCTGGCCCCGACTCACATGATGTTTCACTGTAATTACTTCGTATCTTTCCAATGTCTTATCGTTATTACGTTCGGTTTGTTGAGCACGGAATCCCCCACTATTATAGCCGGTGGACCGGTCATGAGGGTAACATACCCTGCCACTATTATTGCCGGTGGACCGGTCATGTAGGGCACCCCGGCCCTAGCCACTATTATTCGCCGGTGGACCGGTCTGGGTCCGGCTCAACATCTTTCTCTTTAAGTGATTAGTGTCTTAACATATCTTATTTGAAAGAATTGCCCTTGACATGCATGGCTAACTATATCCACACTTATCCTCCTAGGAGAGCCTGTCCCATATCTTGGGACTCTTGCGCCCCTTATCATACCTCGATATCCATTCCCCTTTACACTTACACAT
The DNA here is from genome assembly GCA_030549775.1 of Tamarix chinensis. Taxonomy (NCBI): domain Eukaryota; kingdom Viridiplantae; phylum Streptophyta; class Magnoliopsida; order Caryophyllales; family Tamaricaceae; genus Tamarix; species Tamarix chinensis. The sequence goes on along the minus strand of CM060171.1, from coordinate 30,175,787 downwards.
AATGAAAGCCAACTCTTAAGGGTGTGGGTTGAAGCCCAACACCTTGTGAAACCACACTCTACCCACTATTCCTCTCTAGGGTTTCCCTTGAAACCCTAATTGGACCTATGTGGTCCAATTTCCTCTTGCCTTACTACCATTAATTCATTTATCGTCAAACACCCCATCTCTTTTAAGTTCAATCCCAAATCAATCACTACTTTCTCCCAAAACCCTAATCGGGTCCCTTATACACTCTTACACCAACCTACGTATTATTTTTCATCCCAAGTCTCCAAACACTCCACAACTCTCCCCTTAGCTAATTTACACTTTAATACAACTTTTCTCGCGTAACGATTATCCCCATGCAAGCTTTATCCAACCCATGCAAACTCTCGAAGTTCCCATGCAAACCCTAGAATTCCCATGCATGGTTCTCATCTCTTTTTCCTTTCGGTCAACCTCATACCCTCTTTAGCAGTTCACTTCCCATTTATTTCTTTTGTCCTCTCATCTCCATGTCATAATAATAATTACCCTAACATGCATGTCCTAGAGGGTTGAATCATGCCACAGCACATCATAATCACCACATATGGATATCACATTCATATAATATGAAAAACACACACCACACACCTTAACTCCAAGCTGCGCTACGCATAAAACACGTTAAGGACAATCAGGTGATACACAACAGGACATGATATATATGTACGAAGCATCTAAGGCATACAAGTCACATAACACGTAGGGACATTAGCCACATCCTTACGAAACACCCATAAGTTGAGGTAAGTAGAAACTTACCTGGATCCGAAGCTAGCTAAGCAAATTGAGAAAGAGGGAGAGCTATCGAAGGCTCAACAATCCACGAGAAAGTTTTCCTAGATCGCCGATAGAAATCGGAACTAGGTTAGAAACTATTTTATCAATCAATAATTCACATATTCAAATTAAATAAACAAAAACGATCTTTCTTAGAAAATTTGTCCAAAACTTAGGACTTAAAAGCATAGCTCTATTAAGATTTGAGATTAAAAATAAATCCAAATGGATTAATACAAATACCACTTAGGACATTGCAAATTAATTTGGAAAGCTCAAGAAAGAATAATCGATTATAAATTAATTTATCGAAAATGACTTATTCATTAGGTTTTATAACTAAATAGGTAAACCGACAATTTATATAGAACTAGATCCAAACCGATTAGATTAAAACATAATTTAAATGATTTAAAACCCAAAGACAGAAATCGATTAAATAAAAGACGCACAACAAAAATCAATTTGTAAAACACTCCCCGAAGATTAGGGTTTTAGGCCCGAAAATACAATTCAGTTGAATTCTATTAATTTAATCAAATTGAATATTTAGAAATGCAATTAGACATATTTTATAACATAACATAGAATCAATTGATCAAAACCAATAAAAGAAATGCCTAATTTAGCATAATTAGGGTTTTTGAGCCCGGAACGCAAATTCGATCAATTCTTGCTAAAATATATAAATTGACGGTTTGGAAATGTAATTAAATATATTCTAATATAAATTGTATAGTCAATTGAGTAAAACGACCCGATTACACAATCCAATTTAGACCCGCGGGAGTTTTGACCTAAAAATCCAATTCCGATCAATTATGCACAATTTTCCCAAATTAACGCTTGCGATATGAAATTAAATACATTTCAAACGATAATGTAAAATCAATTGAGCGAAACGACTCAATTACGCGATCCAATTTTGTTACACAAGAATTTTGACCTAGGAATCGAATTCCGATTGATTCCTCATAAATTTCTCAAATTGACGGTTCCAACATGAAATTAGACACATTTAAAAACATATTGAAAAATCAATTTATCCAAAATCGCCAAATCGGACGGATCCGAAAAAATTTGGGCATAACCCGACCTAAAATTCAATTATCCAAATTCCCAACACAACCCATACAATTAACATATCCAAATCAATCTTACAGCACATATATACATAATACAACAATCAATTTAGCTTTTCATAAGCTAAATCACATTCAATTAATCAAATCCATATTAGGGTTTTTCAGAAAATTATACCAAATGAAAAACCGACAATTCGAGGCAAGGGAAGGTCGGGGAAGCTTCGCTGGAGGTCGAACAGTGCTCGTCGGTGGTCAGCGTGGCCTGCCGTGGCCGGACGACGGCGGCGCAGCTGTGCGGCTCGTCCCTGCTATGGTCGCTGCTGCTGTTGCTCCGCGCTGCTGGTGGTGGTCGCTGCTCTTGCGCACTGCTGCTGGTGGTTGGTGGCAGCCGGCTATAACTGCCGACAGTCGACGAAGGAGGAGAGGAGGAGCTGGGGAGAGGTGGCGGCTGGCTAGGGTTTGGGGCTGCGCAGAAGGCAGGGGGTCGGGAGCAGCAGAGGAAGAAAGAAAGGGAAGAAGAGGAGAGAAAGGGAAAGAAGAGAGGGGGGGGTCAGCCGGTCGGGGTTGCGGGTTTTTTTTTTTTTTTTTTTTTACAAATACACATATAAAATAAACTACTAAAAATTTAAAAACTATTATTGGGAGATTTTATCTCACATTCATTAAATGAAAATTATTTCGTAAGGTTCCGAAGGCTTAAAATCGATATAAAAGCTACATAAAGAATTTCGGAAACATTTTCGGAAAAACTTACCAATGTACGTAAAAATTTATATTATTTATGGAAATACATTATAAGACATTGAAATAATATTTAAAAGCATAAAAGTAAATATTTAAATTAAATTCTAATAACCGAGACTAATTTAAATAATTTCCGAAATCGGTTTTCCGTAAACCAAAAATCGCAAAACGGAAGAAAATTAATTCCGGAAAGAAATTCATAAATAAACTCCGAAATCTTTTTAATTTAAAACTTCTCGAAGATATTAACAATTTTCGAAAACGAATAAATTTAAAGTCGGAAATATTTTCTACGGATAAAATCATTAAAATAAATTTAACTATTTAAACAGAAATTCTATGATTTAAATAATATATTTAGTTAACAAAATATAACTCCAAAAAAAAAAATAAGGTCGTAATCACACGACGAAGTTATAATCGAAAATGAATTTAAAATATTAAAAATCAAAATACGAGAAGAACGGGAATGCATATTTTTAACCGAAAATCGAAATTAAAAGAGTATAATAAAATCATAGTCGCAAACGAATTTGTCTAAAATGGTTCGCGACGGCAACGATTAATTAAATTCAAATATGAATTCGAAATCGTCGATAAATCCATAAAACAAATCAAAATTAAAATAATTAAATATTTACATCAAATTACGCTAATAAAATCATTAAACTTAATAAATTTGGGTTTTAAAAATACGGGGTATTACATCACTACCCCCTTAAAAAGGAACTTCGTCCCCGAAGTTCGGAAAAACCTAAGTAGTGGAAACTTGACAAAATAATTGAATAAAACATTAACCGCAATAAATAAGTTAAGAGTAAATCCGAAGAAAAGTAAAACGACGTCTACGAAACCAAACCAAACAAGGTTGAATCAAAACAAGGCATAGGAAGTAAAACAAAAGAAGGAGGATTGATATTTAGTAGATCAAATACAATGGAATTCAAATACAGAAGAATTACATACTTAAGGTCAAAATAATTTACAAACGTATTATTATTTAAAATATAGTCTTACAAAAGAATAACAAAAGTATAACATGAAGTTCAAATAGAATAAAGGAACAAAAATTCTAAAGGTTACACAACTCTAACAACACAACTAATGCACATAAAACTTTACACAAAGAGTTATCTTTATAACATCATACGAGAAAACGAGGCTAACACTTGGCTTAACGAGTCACGAAAGGTCCTCCAATAACACCAACCACATACATCTAGGTCAAAGGATGTTTCCAACCCCAAACACTTCGGTAACAAGCTCTCTAATCTATGCTCTAACCATGATAGTCTAAACACTTAAATTTAAAAATGATACTATTATAGCAACCTATGATTAAATGCTAATTGATGTAAACCAAAATATAAACACATAATGAAAGTTATATGAAATCATTAAAATCACGAGGATAAATCAGGCACCCTCTACATACTGCTTAGAAAAAAACGAATACCTCCATCTAAACCTCGACATTATCATAATCTTAATTCTAGACTTCTCCCAATTGAAAGTGATACATCTATTTAAACATCACCATCAAAGTTACAACCCTAAATTTCTTATAACTCCAAAAAGTGAAACAACTTCACCACAATAAGTTACAATTTATATCACATCACACTATATCCGTCAAGGTATACCTTAAGTTTTTTTTTTTTTTTAATCCGCTAAACCTGCAAGACTAGGGTTAACCTAGTGGGGTCACTACCCCCTTAAAAGCAAACTAATTACAAAACCATAATAATCGCAACCTATAAAATGCAGAGTTAACACCAATCAAGCATGTACAATCACAAATAATCATATACAAAAAGATAATTACAACAACAAATCACAAGGCCACTTATACTACCCGATCACACTATCCTCACAAGCTAATCCGGATTTAAAATCCACGTGAAATAAGGTAAATACGTTTTCAGTTAAAACATTTAGGATCGTGAGAACCGAATCTCTAACCGAAACCCGATTCCCGGATTTGAACGAAATCATTTGAAAGAAGTGAAATACATTTTCGTTTAAAACATTTAGGATCGTGAGAACCGAATCTCTAACCGAAACCCGATTCTCAACAACCAAAAGCTCTGATACCAACTTGTAACACCCCCAAATTTCACTCCTGAAAAAAAAATTTTTTTTGAAAGAATAAAGCGGAAGCTAGGAGCGAATTTGGAAAATGTTACCGCCACATCTAACACAAGATAAATGTCAATCATCTATCTCATGTTAGATGCAAGGCTAAAACCTGTCAAACAATTAAATCTGAATTTTAAAGCATAACAGCGTTACGAGAAATTAAAAGTCAATTACAAAATCTTTAAAAACTTAAATACAATGCTTGCAACTTCCAAAGGAGAATACAATTAAACAAACAAATCCCGAAGGATAATTATTCGGATCGCCTACTCACTCGAGTCAAGCCTTCCACCCCAAAACAGTATCCGATCTTAAACCTGTACAAGAGGTCTGCTCCCCACCATCGGTGGATCATCACAGGACCCATTCAACCAGTGTAGTATCAGTACGGGTCCAATACTGAGTAAATCCCACTACCCTACCTTATGGAAGAGACGTAAACTATAACATCAAGTGCACATTAAATTATGATACAATACGTTGATACAATATTACGCATACTCAAACCCACATCACAAGTCCGACCATACACATATAATAACATGCGAAACATATGTAATATCTTAAACCGATAAGAGATTTAGATAAACCAACCAGGCATTTATGGATAATGCTAAACCAACCAACCAGACATTTTTGGACAACGCCAAACCAAACCAAGCCGAATCAGGCATTTATCAAACGGGCATTTATGGGAAATGCCGAACCAAACCAATTAGGCATTTAGCCTCGCGGACATTACTTAGGGACATGTCCAGCCCCGAGCATTACTTAGGGACATGCTCAGCCCCGGTCGAGTAGACTCATTCTTTAGATCTCTGATAAATATAGTCAATTCACACCATAGTCTTTATCAATTCATGTGAGTGCGGGAACCCCACTATTATAGCCGGTGGAACGGTCATGAGGGTCATGCCCTGCCACTATTTTAGCCGGTGGACCGGTCATGAGGGTAGCATACCCTGCCACTATTATTCGCCGGTGGACCGGTCTGGCCCCGACTCACATGATGTTTCACTGTAATTACTTCGTATCTTTCCAATGTCTTATCGTTATTACGTTCGGTTTGTTGAGCACGGAATCCCCCACTATTATAGCCGGTGGACCGGTCATGAGGGTAACATACCCTGCCACTATTATTGCCGGTGGACCGGTCATGTAGGGCACCCCGGCCCTAGCCACTATTATTCGCCGGTGGACCGGTCTGGGTCCGGCTCAACATATTTCTCTTTAAGTGATTAGTGTCTTAACATATCTTATTTGAAAGAATTGCCCTTGACATGCATGGCTAACTATATCCACACTTATCCTCCTAGGAGAGCCTGTCCCATATCTTGGGACTCTTGCGCCCCTTATCATACCTCGATATCCATTCCCCTTTACACTTACACATAATGAAAGCCAACTCTTAAGGGTGTGGGTTGAAGCCCAACACCTTGTGAAACCACACTCTACCCACTATTCCTCTCTAGGGTTTCCCTTGAAACCCTAATTGGACCTATGTGGTCCAATTTCCTCTTGCCTTACTACCATTAATTCATTTATCGTCAAACACCCCATCTCTTTTAAGTTCAATCCCAAATCAATCACTACTTTCTCCCAAAACCCTAATCGGGTCCCTTATACACTCTTACACCAACCTACGTATTATTTTTCATCCCAAGTCTCCAAACACTCCACAACTCTCCCCTTAGCTAATTTACACTTTAATACAACTTTTCTCGCGTAACGATTATCCCCATGCAAGCTTTATCCAACCCATGCAAACTCTCGAAGTTCCCATGCAAACCCTAGAATTCCCATGCATGGTTCTCATCTCTTTTTCCTTTCGGTCAACCTCATACCCTCTTTAGCAGTTCACTTCCCATTTATTTCTTTTGTCCTCTCATCTCCATGTCATAATAATAATTACCCTAACATGCATGTCCTAGAGGGTTGAATCATGCCACAGCACATCATAATCACCACATATGGATATCACATTCATATAATATGAAAAACACACACCACACACCTTAACTCCAAGCTGCGCTACGCATAAAACACGTTAAGGACAATCAGGTGATACACAACAGGACATGATATATATGTACGAAGCATCTAAGGCATACAAGTCACATAACACGTAGGGACATTAGCCACATCCTTACGAAACACCCATAAGTTGAGGTAAGTAGAAACTTACCTGGATCCGAAGCTAGCTAAGCAAATTGAGAAAGAGGGAGAGCTATCGAAGGCTCAACAATCCACGAGAAAGTTTTCCTAGATCGCCGATAGAAATCGGAACTAGGTTAGAAACTATTTTATCAATCAATAATTCACATATTCAAATTAAATAAACAAAAACGATCTTTCTTAGAAAATTTGTCCAAAACTTAGGACTTAAAAGCATAGCTCTATTAAGATTTGAGATTAAAAATAAATCCAAATGGATTAATACAAATACCACTTAGGACATTGCAAATTAATTTGGAAAGCTCAAGAAAGAATAATCGATTATAAATTAATTTATCGAAAATGACTTATTCATTAGGTTTTATAACTAAATAGGTAAACCGACAATTTATATAGAACTAGATCCAAACCGATTAGATTAAAACATAATTTAAATGATTTAAAACCCAAAGACAGAAATCGATTAAATAAAAGACGCACAACAAAAATCAATTTGTAAAACACTCCCCGAAGATTAGGGTTTTAGGCCCGAAAATACAATTCAGTTGAATTCTATTAATTTAATCAAATTGAATATTTAGAAATGCAATTAGACATATTTTATAACATAACATAGAATCAATTGATCAAAACCAATAAAAGAAATGCCTAATTTAGCATAATTAGGGTTTTTGAGCCCGGAACGCAAATTCGATCAATTCTTGCTAAAATATATAAATTGACGGTTTGGAAATGTAATTAAATATATTCTAATATAAATTGTATAGTCAATTGAGTAAAACGACCCGATTACACAATCCAATTTAGACCCGCGGGAGTTTTGACCTAAAAATCCAATTCCGATCAATTATGCACAATTTTCCCAAATTAACGCTTGCGATATGAAATTAAATACATTTCAAACGATAATGTAAAATCAATTGAGCGAAACGACTCAATTACGCGATCCAATTTTGTTACACAAGAATTTTGACCTAGGAATCGAATTCCGATTGATTCCTCATAAATTTCTCAAATTGACGGTTCCAACATGAAATTAGACACATTTAAAAACATATTGAAAAATCAATTTATCCAAAATCGCCAAATCGGACGGATCCGAAAAAATTTGGGCATAACCCGACCTAAAATTCAATTATCCAAATTCCCAACACAACCCATACAATTAACATATCCAAATCAATCTTACAGCACATATATACATAATACAACAATCAATTTAGCTTTTCATAAGCTAAATCACATTCAATTAATCAAATCCATATTAGGGTTTTTCAGAAAATTATACCAAATGAAAAACCGACAATTCGAGGCAAGGGAAGGTCGGGGAAGCTTCGCTGGAGGTCGAACAGTGCTCGTCGGTGGTCAGCGTGGCCTGCCGTGGCCGGACGACGGCGGCGCAGCTGTGCGGCTCGTCCCTGCTATGGTCGCTGTTGCTGTTGCTCCGCGCTGCTGGTGGTGGTCGCTGCTCTTGCGCACTGCTGCTGGTGGTTGGTGGCAGCCGGCTATAACTGCCGACAGTCGACGAAGGAGGAGAGGAGGAGCTGGGGAGAGGTGGCGGCTGGCTAGGGTTTGGGGCTGCGCAGAAGGCAGGGGGTCGGGAGCAGCAGAGGAAGAAAGAAAGGGAAGAAGAGGAGAGAAAGGGAAAGAAGAGAGGGGGGGTCAGCCGGTCGGGGTTGCGGGTTTTTTTTTTTTTTTTTTTTTTTTTTTTTTACAAATACACATATAAAATAAACTACTAAAAATTTAAAAACTATTATTGGGAGATTTTATCTCACATTCATTAAATGAAAATTATTTCGTAAGGTTCCGAAGGCTTAAAATCGATATAAAAGCTACATAAAGAATTTCGGAAACATTTTCGGAAAAACTTACCAATGTACGTAAAAATTTATATTATTTATGGAAATACATTATAAGACATTGAAATAATATTTAAAAGCATAAAAGTAAATATTTAAATTAAATTCTAATAACCGAGACTAATTTAAATAATTTCCGAAATCGGTTTTCCGTAAACCAAAAATCGCAAAACGGAAGAAAATTAATTCCGGAAAGAAATTCATAAATAAACTCCGAAATCTTTTTAATTTAAAACTTCTCGAAGATATTAACAATTTTCGAAAACGAATAAATTTAAAGTCGGAAATATTTTCTACGGATAAAATCATTAAAATAAATTTAACTATTTAAACAGAAATTCTATGATTTAAATAATATATTTAGTTAACAAAATATAACTCCAAAAAAAAAAATAAGGTCGTAATCACACGACGAAGTTATAATCGAAAATGAATTTAAAATATTAAAAATCAAAATACGAGAAGAACGGGAATGCATATTTTTAACCGAAAATCGAAATTAAAAGAGTATAATAAAATCATAGTCGCAAACGAATTTGTCTAAAATGGTTCGCGACGGCAACGATTAATTAAATTCAAATATGAATTCGAAATCGTCGATAAATCCATAAAACAAATCAAAATTAAAATAATTAAATATTTACATCAAATTACGCTAATAAAATCATTAAACTTAATAAATTTGGGTTTTAAAAATACGGGGTATTACATCACTACCCCCTTAAAAAGGAACTTCGTCCCCGAAGTTCGGAAAAACCTAAGTAGTGGAAACTTGACAAAATAATTGAATAAAACATTAACCGCAATAAATAAGTTAAGAGTAAATCCGAAGAAAAGTAAAACGACGTCTACGAAACCAAACCAAACAAGGTTGAATCAAAACAAGGCATAGGAAGTAAAACAAAAGAAGGAGGATTGATATTTAGTAGATCAAATACAATGGAATTCAAATACAGAAGAATTACATACTTAAGGTCAAAATAATTTACAAACGTATTATTATTTAAAATATAGTCTTACAAAAGAATAACAAAAGTATAACATGAAGTTCAAATAGAATAAAGGAACAAAAATTCTAAAGGTTACACAACTCTAACAACACAACTAATGCACATAAAACTTTACACAAAGAGTTATCTTTATAACATCATACGAGAAAACGAGGCTAACACTTGGCTTAACGAGTCACGAAAGGTCCTCCAATAACACCAACCACATACATCTAGGTCAAAGGATGTTTCCAACCCCAAACACTTCGGTAACAAGCTCTCTAATCTATGCTCTAACCATGATAGTCTAAACACTTAAATTTAAAAATGATACTATTATAGCAACCTATGATTAAATGCTAATTGATGTAAACCAAAATATAAACACATAATGAAAGTTATATGAAATCATTAAAATCACGAGGATAAATCAGGCACCCTCTACATACTGCTTAGAAAAAAACGAATACCTCCATCTAAACCTCGACATTATCATAATCTTAATTCTAGACTTCTCCCAATTGAAAGTGATACATCTATTTAAACATCACCATCAAAGTTACAACCCTAAATTTCTTATAACTCCAAAAAGTGAAACAACTTCACCACAATAAGTTACAATTTATATCACATCACACTATATCCGTCAAGGTATACCTTAAGTTTTTTTTTTTTTTAATCCGCTAAACCTGCAAGACTAGGGTTAACCTAGTGGGGTCACTACCCCCTTAAAAGCAAACTAATTACAAAACCATAATAATCGCAACCTATAAAATGCAGAGTTAACACCAATCAAGCATGTACAATCACAAATAATCATATACAAAAAGATAATTACAACAACAAATCACAAGGCCACTTATACTACCCGATCACACTATCCTCACAAGCTAATCCGGATTTAAAATCCACGTGAAATAAGGTAAATACGTTTTCAGTTAAAACATTTAGGATCGTGAGAACCGAATCTCTAACCGAAACCCGATTCCCGGATTTGAACGAAATCATTTGAAAGAAGTGAAATACATTTTCGTTTAAAACATTTAGGATCGTGAGAACCGAATCTCTAACCGAAACCCGATTCTCAACAACCAAAAGCTCTGATACCAACTTGTAACACCCCCAAATTTCACTCCTGAAAAAAAAATTTTTTTTGAAAGAATAAAGCGGAAGCTAGGAGCGAATTTGGAAAATGTTACCGCCACATCTAACACAAGATAAATGTCAATCATCTATCTCATGTTAGATGCAAGGCTAAAACCTGTCAAACAATTAAATCTGAATTTTAAAGCATAACAGCGTTACGAGAAATTAAAAGTCAATTACAAAATCTTTAAAAACTTAAATACAATGCTTGCAACTTCCAAAGGAGAATACAATTAAACAAACAAATCCCGAAGGATAATTATTCGGATCGCCTACTCACTCGAGTCAAGCCTTCCACCCCAAAACAGTATCCGATCTTAAACCTGTACAAGAGGTCTGCTCCCCACCATCGGTGGATCATCACAGGACCCATTCAACCAGTGTAGTATCAGTACGGGTCCAATACTGAGTAAATCCCACTACCCTACCTTATGGAAGAGACGTAAACTATAACATCAAGTGCACATTAAATTATGATACAATACGTTGATACAATATTACGCATACTCAAACCCACATCACAAGTCCGACCATACACATATAATAACATGCGAAACATATGTAATATCTTAAACCGATAAGAGATTTAGATAAACCAACCAGGCATTTATGGATAATGCTAAACCAACCAACCAGACATTTTTGGACAACGCCAAACCAAACCAAGCCGAATCAGGCATTTATCAAACGGGCATTTATGGGAAATGCCGAACCAAACCAATTAGGCATTTAGCCTCGCGGACATTACTTAGGGACATGTCCAGCCCCGAGCATTACTTAGGGACATGCTCAGCCCCGGTCGAGTAGACTCATTCTTTAGATCTCTGATAAATATAGTCAATTCACACCATAGTCTTTATCAATTCATGTGAGTGCGGGAACCCCACTATTATAGCCGGTGGAACGGTCATGAGGGTCATGCCCTGCCACTATTTTAGCCGGTGGACCGGTCATGAGGGTAGCATACCCTGCCACTATTATTCGCCGGTGGACCGGTCTGGCCCCGACTCACATGATGTTTCACTGTAATTACTTCGTATCTTTCCAATGTCTTATCGTTATTACGTTCGGTTTGTTGAGCACGGAATCCCCCACTATTATAGCCGGTGGACCGGTCATGAGGGTAACATACCCTGCCACTATTATTGCCGGTGGACCGGTCATGTAGGGCACCCCGGCCCTAGCCACTATTATTCGCCGGTGGACCGGTCTGGGTCCGGCTCAACATATTTCTCTTTAAGTGATTAGTGTCTTAACATATCTTATTTGAAAGAATTGCCCTTGACATGCATGGCTAACTATATCCACACTTATCCTCCTAGGAGAGCCTGTCCCATATCTTGGGACTCTTGCGCCCCTTATCATACCTCGATATCCATTCCCCTTTACACTTACACATAATGAAAGCCAACTCTTAAGGGTGTGGGTTGAAGCCCAACACCTTGTGAAACCACACTCTACCCACTATTCCTCTCTAGGGTTTCCCTTGAAACCCTAATTGGACCTATGTGGTCCAATTTCCTCTTGCCTTACTACCATTAATTCATTTATCGTCAAACACCCCATCTCTTTTAAGTTCAATCCCAAATCAATCACTACTTTCTCCCAAAACCCTAATCGGGTCCCTTATACACTCTTACACCAACCTACGTATTATTTTTCATCCCAAGTCTCCAAACACTCCACAACTCTCCCCTTAGCTAATTTACACTTTAATACAACTTTTCTCGCGTAACGATTATCCCCATGCAAGCTTTATCCAACCCATGCAAACTCTCGAAGTTCCCATGCAAACCCTAGAATTCCCATGCATGGTTCTCATCTCTTTTTCCTTTCGGTCAACCTCATACCCTCTTTAGCAGTTCACTTCCCATTTATTTCTTTTGTCCTCTCATCTCCATGTCATAATAATAATTACCCTAACATGCATGTCCTAGAGGGTTGAATCATGCCACAGCACATCATAATCACCACATATGGATATCACATTCATATAATATGAAAAACACACACCACACACCTTAACTCCAAGCTGCGCTACGCATAAAACACGTTAAGGACAATCAGGTGATACACAACAGGACATGATATATATGTACGAAGCATCTAAGGCATACAAGTCACATAACACGTAGGGACATTAGCCACATCCTTACGAAACACCCATAAGTTGAGGTAAGTAGAAACTTACCTGGATCCGAAGCTAGCTAAGCAAATTGAGAAAGAGGGAGAGCTATCGAAGGCTCAACAATCCACGAGAAAGTTTTCCTAGATCGCCGATAGAAATCGGAACTAGGTTAGAAACTATTTTATCAATCAATAATTCACATATTCAAATTAAATAAACAAAAACGATCTTTCTTAGAAAATTTGTCCAAAACTTAGGACTTAAAAGCATAGCTCTATTAAGATTTGAGATTAAAAATAAATCCAAATGGATTAATACAAATACCACTTAGGACATTGCAAATTAATTTGGAAAGCTCAAGAAAGAATAATCGATTATAAATTAATTTATCGAAAATGACTTATTCATTAGGTTTTATAACTAAATAGGTAAACCGACAATTTATATAGAACTAGATCCAAACCGATTAGATTAAAACATAATTTAAATGATTTAAAACCCAAAGACAGAAATCGATTAAATAAAAGACGCACAACAAAAATCAATTTGTAAAACACTCCCCGAAGATTAGGGTTTTAGGCCCGAAAATACAATTCAGTTGAATTCTATTAATTTAATCAAATTGAATATTTAGAAATGCAATTAGACATATTTTATAACATAACATAGAATCAATTGATCAAAACCAATAAAAGAAATGCCTAATTTAGCATAATTAGGGTTTTTGAGCCCGGAACGCAAATTCGATCAATTCTTGCTAAAATATATAAATTGACGGTTTGGAAATGTAATTAAATATATTCTAATATAAATTGTATAGTCAATTGAGTAAAACGACCCGATTACACAATCCAATTTAGACCCGCGGGAGTTTTGACCTAAAAATCCAATTCCGATCAATTATGCACAATTTTCCCAAATTAACGCTTGCGATATGAAATTAAATACATTTCAAACGATAATGTAAAATCAATTGAGCGAAACGACTCAATTACGCGATCCAATTTTGTTACACAAGAATTTTGACCTAGGAATCGAATTCCGATTGATTCCTCATAAATTTCTCAAATTGACGGTTCCAACATGAAATTAGACACATTTAAAAACATATTGAAAAATCAATTTATCCAAAATCGCCAAATCGGACGGATCCGAAAAAATTTGGGCATAACCCGACCTAAAATTCAATTATCCAAATTCCCAACACAACCCATACAATTAACATATCCAAATCAATCTTACAGCACATATATACATAATACAACAATCAATTTAGCTTTTCATAAGCTAAATCACATTCAATTAATCAAATCCATATTAGGGTTTTTCAGAAAATTATACCAAATGAAAAACCGACAATTCGAGGCAAGGGAAGGTCGGGGAAGCTTCGCTGGAGGTCGAACAGTGCTCGTCGGTGGTCAGCGTGGCCTGCCGTGGCCGGACGACGGCGGCGCAGCTGTGCGGCTCGTCCCTGCTATGGTCGCTGCTGCTGTTGCTCCGCGCTGCTGGTGGTGGTCGCTGCTCTTGCGCACTGCTGCTGGTGGTTGGTGGCAGCCGGCTATAACTGCCGACAGTCGACGAAGGAGGAGAGGAGGAGCTGGGGAGAGGTGGCGGCTGGCTAGGGTTTGGGGCTGCGCAGAAGGCAGGGGGTCGGGAGCAGCAGAGGAAGAAAGAAAGGGAAGAAGAGGAGAGAAAGGGAAAGAAGAGAGGGGGTCGGGGTTGCGGGTTTTTTTTTTTTTTTTTTTTTACAAATACACATATAAAATAAACTACTAAAAATTTAAAAACTATTATTGGGAGATTTTATCTCACATTCATTAAATGAAAATTATTTCGTAAGGTTCCGAAGGCTTAAAATCGATATAAAAGCTACATAAAGAATTTCGGAAACATTTTCGGAAAAACTTACCAATGTACGTAAAAATTTATATTATTTATGGAAATACATTATAAGACATTGAAATAATATTTAAAAGCATAAAAGTAAATATTTAAATTAAATTCTAATAACCGAGACTAATTTAAATAATTTCCGAAATCGGTTTTCCGTAAACCAAAAATCGCAAAACGGAAGAAAATTAATTCCGGAAAGAAATTCATAAATAAACTCCGAAATCTTTTTAATTTAAAACTTCTCGAAGATATTAACAATTTTCGAAAACGAATAAATTTAAAGTCGGAAATATTTTCTACGGATAAAATCATTAAAATAAATTTAACTATTTAAACAGAAATTCTATGATTTAAATAATATATTTAGTTAACAAAATATAACTCCAAAAAAAAAATAAGGTCGTAATCACACGACGAAGTTATAATCGAAAATGAATTTAAAATATTAAAAATCAAAATACGAGAAGAACGGGAATGCATATTTTTAACCGAAAATCGAAATTAAAAGAGTATAATAAAATCATAGTCGCAAACGAATTTGTCTAAAATGGTTCGCGACGGCAACGATTAATTAAATTCAAATATGAATTCGAAATCGTCGATAAATCCATAAAACAAATCAAAATTAAAATAATTAAATATTTACATCAAATTACGCTAATAAAATCATTAAACTTAATAAATTTGGGTTTTAAAAATACGGGGTATTACACTTACAATTTCAAACCCACACATATGATACATAAAAGTGTACAAAGAAATCCATAGCTTATAATCAACAAGCCCACACATAAGGCCCAAAAAGATCCAGATCAATTATTTAATCATTATTTTATCGAAAGTCGATTCACACTATGCCTTTTTGTCAATTCCATGCGAGCACAAGAACACCCCACTATTATAACTAGTGGGCCGGTCACATATAGAGCATCATTCCCTAACAACTATTATTACGGGTGGATTGGTCACATATAGGGTACAACCATAACCACTATTATAACAGGTGGATTGGTCACATATAGGGTAAAACCCTAACCACTATTCCTAACTGGTGGATCGGTTCGGTTCCTGCTTGCATAGTGTTCTACTGTAAGTAATTAATGTCTTTTTCTTGCCTTAGCAAAACTCTGATCTATTTTCATTGAGATCGGATCCCCCACTATTATAACCGGTGGGCCGGTCACACATAAGACTTCATGTCCTAACCACTATTATAACCGGTGGATCGGTCACATATAGGGTAAAAAATCTAACCACTATTATAACCGGTGGATCAGTCGCACATAAGGTAAAACCCTAACCACTATTCCTGACCGGTGGATCGACTGGTCCCGTCTCAATATCTTCCACTTTAAGTAATTAATATCTTAAGTATCTTATTCACAAGCTTTGACCCAGACATGCATGACTGACTTCTACTTTTTTCATCCTCCAACCCTTGTTAACCACACCAACCCATGGTACCATAACACACATGCAAACCCTAGCTCCACGTAAACCCTACCTCCATGCAAAATCCTAACTCCATCATGCAATACCACCATGCAAACCCTCATACCATGCATTTTCAAGCAAAACCCTAACACCATGCAACTCCATGCAAAACCCTAACACCATGCAAGCATTAACTCCATGCAAAACCCTAACACCATGCAACTCCATGTAAAACCCTAACACCATGCAACTCCATGCAAGACCCTACACCATACAACTTTGTGCAACACCCTAATACCATGCAATTCCATGCAAAACCCTAACACCATGCAATTCCATGCAAAAACCCTGACACCATGCAACTCCATGCAAAACCCTAACACCATGCAACTCCATGCAAAAACCCTAACACCATGCAAGCATTAACTCCATGTAAAGCCCAACGCCATGCAAAAACATAATACCATGGTTACACTCCCCATAATTATTTTACAACCCTATCATGCATGTTTTAGAGCCACATGATACCATAATAATAACACACTCATACACATAATTCTTATGCCACAATTATTTACACAAATATACCTCAACTCTATATCATGCTGCATTCATAATGATTATACCATATACACATAAAATACACAAAAAATCATATCACATGGCATGTATGGAATATAAATCACATATTACACAAATGGCCTTAGCACCCCTTACCTAAAATGTCACCGGTCTTGGAGCACACTCCTATACCACTTGAGGGCTTTGACTAGGCTCACCTTCTATGGGGAAAATACTAGAATTAATTTCCCTCCTAAAAATACCATTACTAACAAACTTATCCTAAGACTTGGTTTTTAATTAAAATAATACTATACTAAAATTACTATACAAAATACTACTAAAAATACTAATAATAATATTAATGTAATTTAAAACGAATGGTGATATAAAGGTTTCTACCCTTCACCAAAATAATGCTACTAATGATAATAATAATAATAATAATAATAATGATGATGATGATTTCAATAATAACAAAATATTAGTAATAATAATAAGATTAACAGAAATATTAATAATAGTAATAATATAAGCCTAAAATTATAAGGTAAGGTTTTCGACCCTACCTCCAAAAATGAAAGTACTATTCAATAATATTAATAATATATATTACTTATAATAATATTAAAAATAATAAAGATAATAATCATAATAATATTAATAATAGTAAAAATAGTAATAACAGTAATAAAAAATACAAAGGTGCGAACCTTAATTAAAAATTAAGGCCTTGGCCCTCCTGAAATAGTTAACATTAATAATAAAATAATTATACTAATAATATTATTATTAATAATGATAATAAACTTATATTAATTCAAATAAATTCCTAAAATTTGAAACTGACAATATAATTAACTCAAGAATAATCTCAACCCTACCAACAAAATTTATCAATAATATTACATCTAATAATAATAATAATGATAATAATAATAATAATAATAATAATAATAATAATAATAATCAAATAAATATTGGAAATTAGAATAAAATAAATAAATTTCAATAAATGGAAAAGAAGGGCTGAGAGGGTCTAGGGTTTCACCTTGAGTCGGGGGAGATGGGTGGCACCGGCGGTGGTGCACTGCGGTGGCAGCGATGGCCGGAAAAGAAGGTAAAAAGGGGAAAAGTTAAGGTTTGAGAATAATGTTGGAGATTGAGGTGCTGGCGGTAGCCTAGGCTGAGAGGAGTAAAGTGAGGGTCGTGGCGCGGTAAGGGGCGGCGGCATACGGCGGCAGAGGTGGCGGGCGAATGGAAGAAGTGAAGAAAAAGAGGGAAGGAGAAAGAGAAAAGGGGAAAGGAGGTTATGGTTCGATGGAGGAGAATTAGTAGATTTTTTTAGGTGGTGCAGAAGGCAGTAGAAGTGGTGGATGGTGGTTCGAAGGTTGCGAGGGTTAAAATTTTAGTTAGAAGGGTAGGGATTTCACACGACTGTGGTGGCTCGTGTGAGAAGAATCAAGGGAGATGAGTGGTTTTGTTAACTAGAGGGTGGTGCAGGGAAGAGGTGGTAGCAAAGTTGGCTAATGGCGGCGGACAACTCGTCTGAAGTCGCGGTGGTGCTCAATTTTGCACTTAGGGTTTTGGTGAAAAAAATCTCGAAATCATACTACACAAGGGGTATTTATAGTGTTAGAGGGTAGGGTCAAGTTCTGGAGATTAGCAGTAGGTCAATACCGGTGAAATATTGGGGTAAATGTGGCGTTGATAGGTCAGCACGATTTCAAACCATGCACGACCTTCGTGAGGGAAAATGGGGAGATCGTGCGGGGGAAAAGAGAAATGAGGCAATTCATGCTATAATGTGCGACAAGGGGGAGAAAAAGAGAGGGAAAATGGCCGGTTAACTTATGTGTGGCCGGCGGCGCCATTTTCGGCCTTTGAGGGTGTAGGTCGACGACGCCGGAGGAAGGAGGAAGAAGAAGAAGGTGAACCGGATGGTCGAGAGGAAAAAGAGAGAAAAGAAAAAGGGGAAGAAACCAGGCTTCTCGGCTGAGGTTATAATGTTTTAATGGAACGCGGAATTCCAGGGAGAAAGGCCACAATACGCAGCGTCTTGGCTACCGCAGAAAGAAGGAAGGAGCGGCGCAAGGCCGCAGGAGAAGAAAAGAAGAAGGATTGGGCCGCGTCGCAAGCCCAATCGGAAAGAGAATAGAAAGGAAAAGAAAAAAAAAAAAAAAAAAGAAAAAAAAGAAAGCAAAAAGGAAAGGAGAAAAGAAAAAGGAAATTTTAAGTGGTTTGGGGTTAAATAAATTAATTAGAATATTTTTGATATTTAGAATAAAAATATTTAAATAAAATAATATTAAATTTTATTTTTTGGCTAAATTTAGGGTTTTTAAAAGAATTTTCCTAAATTCCTTTTTAATTAGCAAAAATACCTATTTTTCCCTTATAAAAATAATTATAAATTCTTTAACAAATTACCCTAGATAAATCTTTTCCATTTAGATTAAAATAATTAATTAAATTAATTCCCTAATAAATTATTATTTAATTATAGTTCTTAAAATAAATATTTTTGGGGTATTTCACCTAGTTAGCCTAAACTATATAGTACTAATTTCTAATGCTTGTAAGTAACTTCTTCTCCTTCCATCATTCTTGTCCATTTACTGAACTAGTAAGTCCATTGGCTTATGAAGTTTTTCATTTTAATTATAGAGTATGATCAGTGGAAAACTTGGCAAAAGGTTATCCCCTCCAAACTATCTAGGCCATTAAAAGGCCCACCATTTTTCTCCTTAGGACATCTACTTATAGGGATGCCACACAAAACTTATGTTTTCTAGTAATATATATTCAAAATATTACAACCATAATTATTTCACCTATAATCATGCTCTAAGAATTCATTTCAATATTTTTTTTATTAAGGAAGATAAAGGGATTATAGAACCCAATCTTGAAAAGAAAATACCAAAATAAAACAAAGTTAGTAACATCCATTCAACCCATTATTACAAAATTTTTGGTTGTCACCCTAGCCTCAAGAGGTATCCCTTTATACATATATTGTTATGAACTTTCCACTTTTAAAGTATCTACCTAGGTTTTCGAGCTTGAGTCTGTCAGCTCCCATCATAAACATGTCACTATGTTCAATGACTCATCTAATAAACAAATCATAGATTTCATCATCTCTTACCATAAACACATCTATATGCCCACAGGTTCCTACAATGAACAAGTCTTTTAATCTGTCATTAAATTTTAAGTTTTATCTTTTTTTCATACTTTATTATTCCTTGACTTACATTATCTATGATTATTTAGAATCTTATTTACCTTTTCAAGGGGAAGTTCAAACTAGATATTTAACCAAGGTTCTAGTTACAATAACTCCCAAGCCACTTAAAAAACATAGCCAAAGAAAGGGAAAAGATGTGTTAATCTCCTCCTTTAGGGTGTCTAAACCTCCCACCTTAGAACCTTTTGCAACAACTCTAGTCTTAACGTCATCTAATGATATCATACTTTTAGAAGAAGAAGAGAGAGATCATTTAGAGGATTAAGGGAGAGCATGGACAAATGTAGAAGCAAACACTATTCCCTCCTCAAAGGCATATGCTAATACAAATGTTGGCAGTCCTACACAAGTATCATTTGGGCTAGAAGGTCCTGATGCTAGGATAACTAAAATGGAAGATTACCATATAAGGAAAATACCTTTTGAAAGGGCCTCTAAAGTCTCCATTGAAGATGAAGAAGCCACCTTAACTTTTCTATATGATTACTCTTTCTTTGATTTTCACCTTGAAGATAATTCTAGTATTGAATTGGCCTAGGCCATAATGATGTTCAAGAATAAAAAAAAAAAGAAAAAAAGAAGTAGTCAATATTCTTATGATAGAACTCTACTTAAGGATGACTTAAAATTCTCCTTCTACATATGTCATAATTTGGAACTTTTTATATAGGATAAATTCAATGTATCTAGTTTAATAACTATGGTAATTTTATTTATAGAAAATATCGATGAAAAAAAAATCTTTAGGAAATTTGAATGAAGTGCTAAGTGCTTCTAATAGGTAGAGAAGGAATACAAAAAAACTTTAAGCTTATTAATCAACCCTAAAAGGGAAAAAGTAATCCCTATAGACTAAAGTGGATAAGCTATAAGCCGATACTAGTGTGTTAAAATCTACCTTAGGTGATGCAAACTTTTTGAAGGCTTAAATTGCTAGCTTAGAAGGTTATCTTTAAAAGGAAAAACAATGAACTAGAGTTGAGATGGATTTGTTTGAGGCTAAAGCTAAGAGTATAAAAGATAACCTTTGAAAAGAGAAAAAGTGGGCCAAAGAATTATCTTCATCGAAGAAAAAGTGGATCATTGAGGCGAGGAAGATTCATCATTTTTTATGCTAATAAATCTCCACTAAAAGAGGTTAATACCCTTAATAAGCTGAATAAGGATGTAAATAATAAACTACTCAAGTATGATACCAATTTTGTTGAGATGCAATAAGCCCTGGAGAAACTAATGTCCAAGATCGAACGGCTAAATTTAGAGGTTTTTTAGAATCAGAAGATGAATAGTACTAAAATAAATCATCTTTAGGAACATATGGTTAGGGTCATGCAAGAAGTTGAGTCTGGTTAAAAATATATAGATGAGCTCATCAAGAGGGCTACAATTGATGTGAAGAATAGACACTCATGAAATTTTAGATGAATACATAAAAATCATCCTAGAGGGAATGAATAGGGTTTTGTGAATTGGAAATCACTAAATAAAAACTTAACACATGTTATAGAGTAGTTCAAGAGTAAACTACTCTTTACATCACCTACCAAAAGTTTCTCCCTTTTGGATTTTTGAAATAGTGACATATTTTATTAATGATCACTCTTCTCTCAGTTTATGAGCCTTACAATCTCAATTACCCTCTAAGAGATTATTTACAACTTCACCTATTTATCTTCTATAGACTCACCGCATGAATCTCTCATGAACAATAGGCAAACACTCAATAACAACTTTAAGAGATTTTTAAGAGGAGGTTGTGATTACAAATTATTCTCACTAAAATACAATATATAAATATGTTGATCTTTGGATGAGATGTAATCTAGCTAGATATAATGTGGGATATTATAATTTCATAACAATTCTAGCTAAGATAAGTTAGCAAAGAACACTTTCTAGTAAAAACTCTGAAATATAAAAGTTAGGAAATTTGAGCCAACAATTAAATGATTAGTATAAGAAGTTAATTGCACAATCAATTATCTAAAATGTTGGTTGTAATAAATGCAGAGGGATCTTATTTATAAGGGTTACCCTTATGTATAGCCTCTATATACAAATTGAAAAAAAAAAGATTATCTTATCTAATGGGTAGAAAATCAACATTTAATGTTAAACAATCAATCGGTCTGGTGGAACCAGTCGATCAGTTGTATGACAAGTCAATCATTTTTTTCTAACTACCTCACTATACATATTTTGACCAAAATAGAAATTTACACTTGTCTGAAGTAGTCAATTGGTTTGGCACTATATATGGTTGGCCATAAAACACATATGAACATTGACTTAGTTTAGTCAAGCCAGTTAATGTATTCATTATACTAGTTAATTCATTTGTAAACCAGCTGATTTCTTTGGCTAAACCAATCGGCATGTTTAAATAGAGAGGAAATGGGTATCTGCAAAAATGAAACCTATGGATTGGTTTATCAAACTAGTTAATCAGTTTGTTAACTAGTTGATTGGTTTACTTGAACTAGTTGATGTGTTTAAACATATGTGAACTGGGTTTCTACAAGAGTGAAACCCATGGACTAGTTGGTCAAACTAGTCGATCGGTTTCCTTAAACAAGTTGATGTGTTTAAATAGAGAAAAAATGGGTCTACGCAAGATTGAAACCTATTAACTGATTGGTTAAACTAGTCAATCAATTTACTTAAACCAGTCGATGTGTTTAACTAGAGACAAACTGGGTTTCTAGAAGAATGAAACCCATGGACTAGTTGGTCAAACTAGTCGATCGGTTTCCTTAAAAAAGTTGATGTGTTTAAATAGAGAAAAAATGGGTCTACGCAAGATTGAAACCTATTAACTGGTTGGTTAAACTAGTCAATCAATTTACTTAAACCAGTCAATGTGTTTAACTAGAGACAAACTGGGTTTCTAGAAGAATGAAACCCATGGACTAGTTGGTCAAACCAATTAATCAGTTTCTCAACTAGGCAATCGGTTTGTCTAAACCAATTGATGTGTTTAAATAAGTTTTTGCAAGAGTGAAACCCATGGACTAGTTGGTGAAACCAGTTGATTAGTTTTCAAACTAGTCAATCCATTATATTCATCAGTCAATCAATCTAAGTGTTAACATAACCAGTGACTTTGTTCAAACTCAACTAATCAATCAATCTAAGGACCAATCAACTAGTTCTAACTGGAATCAATAAATTTCCTTAAAAATACTTTAAAATGAAATCAAGTCAAGTATTTTTTTTTAATAAAGTGTTTTAGAGAGTTTTTTTTTTTGAAATGTGAACTTTGTTCAACTCAACTCTTTACAATATATGTAAGACTCATAAAATACTTGTCTTTAAGTCTTGGTTCCTATTCCTTTTTGTATGTGTTATTTTCTTAGGTATGAACACTTAAGAAAGCATATTAGTTACCAAGATCCTTTTGTTATCATCAAAGCACATATAATGACATTACTTAACCTTTAAGGTTAATAATCTCCCTTGTTTTGTTGATGACAAAAAAAGTGTATAATTGTAAATGTGAAAGAGTAATGAATGAAATGGTAATGAAACATTTACCAATTTTACACTTTTAGTCCAAAACTCTTAGAATCTCTCCCCCTTTTGAACATCAGCTGAAGGTGAGAGGTGGAAGGAGCCTGAAAGTAATTAGATAAGAAAATATTTCCCCATTAGGGATGAAGATTTCCCCCATTAACAAGTGCATAGAAAAATGAAGCATAAGAAACCATGACAGTATTGTGCATAAGGCTCCCCTTGAGCAAGATATATATGATAGATATGCGATAGAGCAAAGAAAGGTCAAGTTTTCATTTACAATTTGAAATTTAGTAATACATGAAATAGAGTATATACATGATAAAGATGCCAAGTACATAATCAAAACCAAAAATATTCTAGGCTAAGTCTAAGATACACAAAAATCTACAAAAGGAAAAGATAGAATCGCAAAGGACTGGAAAGCTCTAATGCTGATGCAGCTAAACCAATTTCCATAGTCTCATGCCAAACCTCGATGTCATTACTAGTAGTGGCCTTGAAGTTAGTGGATTGAACTGTAACACGTCCAATCTTTGAGGCCATTGTAAGGGACACATCAAGTGCGAGATCATAACAGGGTGCAGCGTCAGTATGAGTAGCAAATGGAATAGAGTCAGGGTGGACAGAGGTGTTTCCTAGGGAAGTTTTTATGCAATCTTAATAATGCGGTGCAAAGTCGGGTTGGAATTGAGAGTGAAGTGCACGAAACTCTATCTCCATTTCTCTTTAGCATTGGTTCATCGAAGTAAGCATACCAATAACTTGGAGAAGGAGATCATGGACACCCGCAAGAGTCACACGTTATGGGGTGTGTGTGAGGTGGAAGGGGTGGATGTTGAAGCAAAAGTACCTATTGTGGATGAGAATGGAATATCCATTAGAGAGAGAGGGTCATCCATTAGTGGTGAAAGATTATTAGTAGTAGGCTTTGAAGAAAGTCATGTAGATGAAGTGGAGAGTAGACCACTATGGTGTAGAGAAGCGAGAGCTTTTGGGGAAAACTCGAGTGTTTGGCCATCCAAGCTCATCTGATACTCATGTCGTAGAATGTGACCTTTCAAGGATATCTAGGCCATTGTGCAAGCAAAATGGGGTATTAGGAAAGCTTATGAGATTGAACTAATAATCTTAAAGAATGAACATGGTAAGGGGTATATATCTTAAGGCTATTTAGCTATGCCCCACCATATGTAACATATTCCAAATTATGTCAGCTCCGAAGTGAATGGGAGTGGAAGAGAGAATGTGATCCACTCCATAACAATCCTTGAGAGTCATATCAGCTCTAGACCCAGCTCGAGGGAAAAGAATAGAGGATATCATGTAGTGACACACCCATTTGAATGGTGAGAGACAATAGGAGCTGACAGTTTCTCCATAGATGAAGTGGTGTTGGTGCATATCAATTAGAATCTTATCCAGAATGCGAGTGTGCATCCATTCAACATAGTTAATTCTAGTATCGATGTTTTGATCAATTCCAAGTATGCGAGCACCCCTAGCTTCATTGAGAACAATGAGAACACCTAGAACATGCATGGTGCTAGTTCTTCACAAAACATGGACATTGAGATTGACATAGAAAAGATGAAATAATTTAGGATAGACTGGTTCTTTGAGAGTAAAGAGGGGGAGAAGGTGAAGGTTGGTAAGAGATTGCATGAAGGCTTATGAGTGCAAAAATTAGCATCGATGCATTTGCTATATAGTACCTTCTTCTTATGGAAGGATTAGAGCCATCTCTTTTGGTCATCCATGCTACTGAAAAAATAGGTGGAGTGAGAAGAGGCCTCAATGGTCCATGCATATTGGGAGGTAGATAATAAGGAAGATCTTGTGGTAGATGAAGAAGTACAAGTGGGATGGCTATAATGGGGCAGAGATGCTGGACTAGTGTCTTTCGAAGATGATGGAGAGGAGGAGGATGTTAAAGATGGAGCTTGGGGAGGTGAAACAACTGGTTCCTCAATGCAAAAGGTAGTTCAAGAAAGAAGGTTTAGTTTAGTATGGTCCCATTTAGGGGGAGAAGCACCACCACCAACACAAAGAGTGTGTGAAGCTATGGATTTATTCTTCAACATGGTATAATGTTAAATAAGAAAATCAGAGGGAGGAGCCCAAATTTGGGGAAAATAAGATGGAGCACAATCAATGCATAATGAGTGTGAGAATGGCTTAATGATGACCAATGGAGTTCGATTAATCTGTAATAGGAGTCAAGGGAGATAGATTTGGACAGATTAAAAGTTAAGGTTGAAGAAGAAAATTACCTCAAATTTTGTGAGAAAGAGGGAAATCGATGAGGATTAGAGAAAATAATTATGTTCTTGGTGTCGAATCAAGCAAAACAAGAGTGACTTAATGGAGTTCGATAGTAATTTGAGAAATTTTGAAGGAAAGGAGGTGAGTACACTGAGAAGGAGTTGAATGGTTTGGGGAAAATGGGATTGAGGGAATGAATAGGGAAAGGAGTTTTTATATACGCGACGAACCAGTCGATTGTTCTTGCACCAATCAAATGGTACGGAGTAGCTAGTCGACTGGTTATGCGTATTGAGACCTAAGCCGGTAAGAGGGCAACCGCCCTAGCTTTGACCCATTTGTTAACTAGTATGATAATCGATCAACTAGTTTTGTTGAGTAGTCAACTGGTTCCCAATCATGTCTAGTTTCAGTGATTTTTTTTAATTTATTTTGATTTTATGCCATAAATCAATAGATAGAAAATTCATTTTATGACATGGATCATATTGATATCACAAGGATTAGCTTTAGATTGGAATTTAATTTTTGGACTTAAAGCAATCATTTGCCTTTTAGTTTAAATTTTAACTATTTTGGGACAGATTTAATTTGATTATAGAATTATCATCCTATGTTCTCTCCTAATTTTTTTTGAATCATTCTTCATTTAAGGGATTAGTGAATATATCCCCCATTGATGTAAATTATCTATAAATTCTACACTTTCATCACCTTTTTCAACATGGTCTCTTATGAAGTGTTGTCTTATTTATACGTGTTTAGACATTGAGTGTTGATCAGGATTTTTGTGAGACAGTTTTATTACCCACAAAATCAGCATCAAAATATGTAATTAAATCTAGAAGAGTATTAGGATGATAAAATAAGCATAGATTATGAGTACTAATAAGATATCCAAGGATTCTCTTGATAGCATTCATGCGAGATTCCTTTTGATTACACTAAAATCTAGCACAAAAGCATACACTAAACATGATTTCAGGTCGATATACCTCGATATTGCTTTTAATCGACAAGCTTACCTTTTTCATCCATGTCAAGCTTTGTGGCAGTAGCCATAGGTCTACTTCATTATTTACTTTCGTATATCCCAAACTTTTAAATCATTTATTTTGTGTATTTTTCTTAATTCAAAAGTATGCCATCTTTTTATTGCTTGGTTTAGATTCCAAGAAAATAGGCCAGCTCCCCCATCATAATCATTTCAAACTCACTACACATTAGATTAGAGAAGTCTTTGCATATGGACTCATTAGTAGCACCAAAAATTATGTCATCAACATATATTTGTGCAACCAATAAGTCATTTTTGGTTTTCTTTATAAAAGTAGTTCTATTAATTTTTCCTCTTTCAAAACTTTGTCTACTAGAAATTTACTCAACCTTTTATGACAAGCTCTAAGAGCGTATTTCAAACCATAAAGTTCCTTGTTGAGTTTGTAAACATGGTTAGATTTTGAGTTATCTTCCAAGAAAGGTGATTGCTTAACATATACCTATTCTTCTATAAAACGGTTGAGAAAAACACTTTTGGCATCCATTTGATACAATGCAAAGCACATGGATGATGTAAATACAAATAGCATACTTATAGCCTTGAGTTTAGCTACAAGGGTAAAGGTTTCCTCAAAATCAATGCCTTCCTCTTGGTTGTATCCTTTGGCTACCAATCAGGCTTTATTTCTAACCATAAATCCCCCTTCATCTAGCTTATTTCTAAAGACCCATTTAGTCCAAATGATAGGTCTATTTAGAGGAAATAGGACTAATTCCCAAACTTTATTTTTCTCAAATTGGTTAAGCTCATCTTGCATTACCATGATCTAATTTTCATCGTTCATGGCTTCCAAGTGAGACTTAGGTTACATTTGAGATATGAAAGATAAATGATTGCAAATGTTACCTAGTGATGATCTTGTTGCTATAACTCTTGTTGTATCTAGAATGATGAGTTCTTGAAGGTGCCCATAGGCATATCTCCATTCTTTAGGGATATCCTATCTCACTTCATCTTCTTATTGAGTGATTTGTGGTTCTTCTTGTTCTTTATATTCTTCTTTGTTAGCATTTTCCAGCAAGCTTTTAACTTGAATAGAAGGGCCTACTTCTTCCTCTTAGGTTTTATGCACACTAGAGCAAGATTCATCAAAATAAAGTGGATAAATTATTCAACTAATATTATTTGTTTGTTGAAGATCCGGTAAGCTTTACTGTGTAAAGAGTACCTAATGAATATATTTTCATCCACTTTGGAATGAAAGTTAATGAGATTTCTTTTTCCATTATTGAGGATAATACAGCTGCAACCAAATATGTGTAGATAACTCACATTTTGTTTCTTACCTTTGTAGAGCTTATAGGGTGTCTTTTTCAAGATGATACGTATGAGTACTCTATTCATTACGTAATGGCAACAACTTTGGCCTAAAATTATTTTGGAAGCTTAGACTCACACAGTATGGTTCATGCAACCTGCTCTAAGGTTATGTTCTTCCTTTCCACCACCCATTTTTGTTATCGTGTTATTGGTGCTAAGAAGTTGTGAGCGCTGCAATTTTGATCCCAAAAGTCCACAAGTGTGGCATTCTTGAACTCCTTGCCATGATAGCTCCTTATAGCATGAATCATTGTTCCTTTTTCTACTTGAATTTCTTAGCGAGCAGAAGAAAACTACTAAAAGCATCATCTTTAGTAGAAAGGAATAATGTCCATGTATAGCCTGAGCAATCACATATAATGACTAATACATATTTGAAATAACCCATGCTAAGGGTCCTAGTAGGCCCGAACAAATCTATATGCTTCAATTCAAGTAGTTGAGAGGTAGTCACTACATTTTTGGGTTTGAAGGTTAGCCTGTGTTGTTTTTCTTGTTGACATGCACCACATAATCTATCTTTTATAAATTTCAACTCTAGGAAACCACATACTAGTTGTTTTCTAGCTAATTTATTTAATAAATCCATATTACCATGTGTAATTCATTTATTCCATAACTATGCATCATTTTCAATTTCACTTAAACATCCATTGTGCAATTTTATTGATTCAACATCAATCATGTACACATTATTGATGTGTGGGCATAGAAAAGTTATAGATTTATCTACCGCATTTGAAATCATGCAGTATGAATTGGAAAAGTTAACTAAAAATCCTTTATCACGGAGTTGACTAATGTTTATCAAATTATGTTTGAGGCCATCAACTAGATATACGTCATTTATAAAGGGTTAAAGTTACTAATATTGATGCTTCCAACACCAACTCCAAATGTTAAGCTCCCACCATCATATGGAGTAAGCTTGGAGAGCATGGTTTGATCATTAATCATGTGTCTCGATAATCCACTATCTAGAAACCATTTGAAGCTTTTTGTATTAACCTTAAAACATACCTATAAGCACAAATGTCCAAGTTTAGGTACATTTTCAATGGGTCCTTACATGGTCAGTGCTTAATTCATGTGGGATTGTTCCTTTAGGTACCCACACATACTTGAATTTTGAATTCACTTTGGTATGCCTTGAGAACTTGCATGATGAATCAACATGGTCAGGTTTACCACACATATTACATAAGGTTCTCTTCTTATGGATGGAAGTACAATTTGAACATTGTGCATACCCATATGTTGTAGATGAATAGCCATCTTTTCCACATATAATGCAGTTATTTAATGTAGGAGAATCATTTACTTGATGATCTTTTGAGGCTCTCACAAATAAATTATTGAGTGTTTGGTGTTTAATAGCTTTCTTATTTCTAGAGCCTAAGCCCTCATAGTCCTTACAGTACTGTTGAGCACCTAGCAATATGTTTAAGCCTTTTTTTTTGCTTGTAATTCCATTATTTTATCTTGGAAATGATCTATCTTAACTTAGTGATCAAAACAAGTGAATAGCTTGTATTCATTAAATTCAGTGATTTTATTTGATAGCTAAGTTTTAATAAGAAGCATGTGTGATTTAAGAATGAAATTTTAATTTAATTCAATGATGTGTTGTTCATTTACGTGATCAAGAAATTTCTTCATATTTTCCTTCTCTTCAGTTAGTCTAGCATTGTCACGTATTGAATTACGTGAAACACACGATAGGTCATCATAGGAATATAGCAAATCATATTGTACTTCATCAACGTCCTTTTCATCATCGAAGCTTTTAGGTGAGGTAGATGTTGATGATTTTGCTCTTAGAGCCATGAAAAAAAGTTTGGAAACTTCTTCCTCTTCTTCATAGGTTTCACCTTCACTTTTCCAAAGGCAACCATGGCTTTTCTAGGCCCTTGTCTTCCTTTGTTATTGCTCATGTTCCCTTTGTTCCTTTCCATTTGTTTAGCAATTTTATTTCTAAACTTATAGCAGTCGCGGATGACATGCCTGGCTTTTCCACAGTTATAGCATTTGATTTTGTCATCCATGTAGGCTTCTCTAGGATTCATTTGACTGCTTGGGGATGATCTTTTTCCTCTTGATCTGAGAAAAATATTAGATTGAGTGGTTATGAATTCCACTTCTTCATCATTAATGGGAGGTTTTTATACTCATTCATTACCTTCATTTTGGCCCAGATTGTCAGTTGCATCTTGTTTTCTTAAAGATGTTGAGGCTTTTAGTGATAGAGTCTTCTTTTGTCTTTCTTCCGATCCATCTTCAAATTTTGATTAATGAACAATAAGGTTACCAGAGAGCTCTTCAATCGTCATATTACCCAAATCTCTAACCTCTTCGATTGTGGTTACCTTAGGGCTCCATTCTTTTGTAAGACCTTGGAAGATCTTTCTTAATTGCTCTTCTTCATTGATTTCTTTCCCCAAGGCCTTGAGATTATTGATAATTGAATTGAAGTGGTTGCTTATATTGTTGATACTTTCACCTCAATTTATGCTAAAGAGTTCATACTCTCTAGTCTTGTCCCTAGAGGGGTGAAGATGAGCTTATCCCATGTGCCTTTAGCAATTGTCCATGATTGAATTCATCAGTACTCTATTTCACCAAGCCTAGATTATAGAATCATGATGGCTTTATCATTGAGAGTTAGCCTTCTCTTTTCTACATCGATAAGCTCATCCCTTTTCTTTTCTAAAATTTCACCGTTGACCTCCTTTGTGATATTTATTGGCCATTCAGTGACTATTGATCACATGTCATAGTCCTGTGATTTGATGAAGAATATCATTTGGTTCTTCCAGGAGGCAAACTTTGACAATTGAACAATGGTAGTTTAGTAGTGGAGATACCTTCATTTATACTAATGGAATTCATTCCACTTGTGCATCTTTTTCACCTTGGTTTGTTTTATATTTTTGAGAGGTTCCCTTAGTCTGATACCAATTGGAAACACCCTATAGGGGTGTGAATAGGATTTTTTTGGAATGGAAATGATTAGGTAAAAATTTAACATGTGATGTAGAGTGGTTCAAGACTAAATTACTCTTTACACCCACTATTAAAAGGTTCTCTCTTTAGGATTTTTGAAAAAGTGATGTATTTTATTGATGAATACATGCCTCTCTGCTTATGAGCCTTAAAATCTCAATTATCCTCTAAGAGATGATTTACAACTACATATATATCTTCTCTAGACTCACCACATGAATCTCTCAAGAATGATGGTAAAACAGTCACTAACTCCTTTAAGAGATTTTTAAAAGGAGGTTGTGATTACAAATGATTCTTACTAAAAAAAAAGATATAAAAGTGTTAATTTTTGGATGAGATGTAATATATCTATATGTTATGTGGGATATTACAATTTGAGAATATTTCTAGATAAGATAAGTGAGCAAATAAGACTTTTCACTAAAAACTCTAAAATATGAAAATTTAGAAATTTGAGTAAACAATTAAATGATTTTAATGTAAGAAATTAACTGCATAATAAATTATATGAAAATTTGGTTGTAATAAATCCAAATGGACCTTATTTATAAGAGTTACCATAATGTATAGTTTTTAGATATAAATTTATATAAAAAAACACTATCTAGCCCAACGGGAAGAAAATCAACATTTCATGCTAAGTAGTCAATAGGTTTGGTGGAATAAATAGATCAGTCGTATGGCCACTCAATCGGTTTGTTCCAACCAGTTGACTGTTCATATTTTGACCAAAATAGAAAGTTACCATTGTGTGAATAATTCAATAAGTTTATTCAAACTAGTTAATTGGTTAGCAACAAACTGTATACAGTTGGTCATAAAACACATATGAACACTAATCTAGTATGGTGAGACTAGTTGATGAGTTCATTGTACAAGTTAATTGGTTTATCAAACTAGTTAATTATTTTGGCTAAACCAGGAAATGTATTTAAACATAAAGGAGTTGGGTTTCTGTAAAAATGAAACTTATGGATTAGTTGGTCAAATCAGTCAATCAGTTTGTTAACCAGTTGATTGGTTTGCCTAAACTAGTTGATGTGTTTAAACAGAGACAAACTAGATTTCTACAAGATTAAAATCCATGGACTAGTTAGTCAAATGAGCCAATGTGTTTAAATAGAGATGAACTGGGTTTCTATAAGATTGAAACCCATGGACTCGTTAGTCAAACTAGTCGATCGGTTTCTCAGCTGGTTGATCGGTTTGCCTAAACCAATCGATGTGTTTAAATAGTGATGAGAGGGGCTTCTACAAGAGTGAAGCCCATGGACTGCTTAGTCAAACCAATCAATCAGTTTCTCAACTAGTCAATCAGTTTGCCTGAATCAGTCGATATGTTTGAACAGGGGTGAACTAGATTTCGATAAGAGTAAAACCCATGGACTGGTTGGTCCAACTAGTCGATCGGTTTCCAAACCTATCAATAGATTTAAGATAACCAGTCGATCGGTTTATCCACCAGTTGATCTATCTAAGTTTTAACATAACCAGTGACTTTGCTCAAACTAAACTAGTCAATCATTCCGAGTATTAGTCAACTAGTTCCGATTGAAATCATTCAATTTGCTTTGAAAACAATTCAAAGATTTATGAAATGAAATCAAGTCAATTACTGTTCAACAAAGTGTTTTGAATAGTTTTGTTTGAAATATGAACTTTTCTTAATATAACTCTTAATGATATACCTAAGACTCATAAAATACTTATCTTCAAGTCTTGGTTCCTTCTTTTTTTTTTGGCATTGTTTTCTTAGATATGCACACTTAAGCAAACGCATTAGTTACCGAAATCTATTTTTTTATCATCAAAATAAGTATAATGATATTGCTTAACCTTTGAGGTTAACATACACGAAAGTGAGGAATGTACACATTGTGAAGAGAAACTTCTATCTCAATGGTATGCATATAGTTCCATAGTGTTTTATGCTCATTTCAAAGAATTGATATAGCATGATCATTTTCAAAATCTCGATAGAGAACTATATTATGGTCAACACATGGAGATCATACATGTTCCCAAAAATGTTGATGATAATGATAAATATGATTCCTGAAATATATTTTTTTAATTTTTACTTTATCTTTTTCATACCTTTAATATATTATATAATCTAGGAGCCATTATTTTTATTACTTTATGGGTTGGAATGATAATTTATTTATGTTGAGGTTGAAAATTTTTGTAACACTCAGAATGTCCACACTTTGAATCTTTTTTATACTTTGGTGGTAGCTAACCAAAGTAGGGCCTGACCCAAATGCCATTAGTTGATCATACAGAATGGTCCAAAAAAATCCCTCAATATTTGTCTTAGTGATCATCACACATCCACTAAGGATTGCACAATGAGAGCTTAGGCTTAGCAACTAAAAAGATGCAAGGTGTACCTAATTCTGAGCTCAATGGCCTTAGTATGCTGACTAACGATGCGCCATTGGGGCCTAGGCTTTAAGAGAGAAAGTTAAATGGTCTTTCAACTTACCAAGTGTATCTTTTATTCTTCATTCTTCTAAGCTCAGTGGACTCAACACATTGGTCCAAAGGTGCACCATTTTCTTCATTATTCTAGGTTCATTATCCATAGAGTATTAGTGCATGGGTAACCTTTGGAGCCTTGGCATAGTGAGTGAAAGTATGTCAATATTTCATCTCATTAGGTATGTCTATCTTATTCATTCTTCTAGTCTTATTAGATTTTTCACATCACTTAGAAGGCACACCATCTTCTTCATTCTTCTAGGCTCAATGGCCTTGATGCATTGGTCCAAGGGAGAACCTATAGAGCATGGGCTTAGTGAGTGAAAGTGCATTAGTCTTTTAGCTCACTAAGTGTGTCCATCTTCTTTTATTCTAGGCTTCATGGTGTCACCAAGAATACTTGCTACAAAAGAAATTTAGATGCATTAAAAATTATGACTTTATCAACATTGTTATGCAACCAAACTCTTTGCATTCATATATCACTAAAATCATTGTTAAACCAATTGCAGACAACATTACTAATAATATTCCTATAGGTGTTCTCCATTCCAAGAATTTTCTAAATTAAAAGGCATTTCACTTATTAAATTTTTTACAATTATCTTAATGGCTTATAATATTCCTGAAAGCTCATCCACCCAGCTTTTCCTTATCCATTCAATCAACATCTTATAGCTCCTAATATTGTAGAATTTCTTTGTTTTCATGTCTATCCTAACCATTACACTATCTTGAAACCAATTAGGGGCTCGTTCTCAAAATACTTAATATTCCATATAGAAAATTGTTCAATGTGATTTATTTGTAGTAATGAAGTAAATTGATAGTTAATTCTCCAATTTTCACATAACTGTCAATATATTTTGTTGTCAAATTATCAACCATTATCAGTTATAACTGCCTAAGGAGATCCAAATCAACAAATTTTGGTTAGTTTCGTTCACACAATGGCCATCTATAATCCCACATCCCATCAAAACCCATGTTCCTTATCTTACCAACATATAATATTCTTTTAGAAAACCTTTATTGCTCATTTATCAGTGATATGTATTAGGGTCTTTACCTCTACCAATTTTGTAAAATAATCAATAGAAACTATGAAAAATCAATTTTTCCTAACACGTGCACTTAATAGGTTAGTTCGAAAGATAACATAGAGGATTTTGTTTTTAAATAATTGGTTATATATACTTGAAGTATCATCATTACTAAGGCTAAGTAATTTAAAAATGTCAACCCCACATATGGCCAATGGCCACAGACTTACAAGAGGCTACAATTCCAAATTAGGAACATTTTGAGTGGGGGAAATTTTTTACATCCCTAGAATCAGCATACAAATTCCTAAGATTATTGATAAATAGTTTTCCAATAATACCCCTGACACTAGGCTTTTGCTAAAAGGGATATGGCAACTTGATGTAGTCCACATATTCCTGCATGGACTTCATTCAATACTTTCTCTCCCACTATTTAAGGTGAATATTTTAGTGTGGCATGGTTTGTGAACGTCTATATAGTTATCTTTCAATCACAAAATATTTTATGGTCCTTTTTAATTCAAATGTCTTATTTTTTTCACTGGTTGTGTCATCGTTTCTAGGCAATCCATTAACTCCATTACCCATTCATCTATTATCAATATTTCTATAATATCACCTATTTTAGTTCCAACTTTATTCATATTTGTAGAACATCTTGTCCCATATTCAACTTTGATTGTTCTTGATAATGAAGAATTAATGGCAGAGACTAACATTGTTAAAGTGTCATCTACTGGATCAATTGATTGTGGTACTTGTGAAATTTCAATAAATGAAAAATAATTTATTGCTTTAACCAACGTCCCTAAGTATTTCTATATGATAGGTTCCTTGACTTCACATTGTTCATTATTGTGGCTGATAAAGTTGAATCATGACATAGCTTTATTTTATCTACTTTCAATTCTTAA
The DNA here is from genome assembly GCA_030549775.1 of Tamarix chinensis. Taxonomy (NCBI): domain Eukaryota; kingdom Viridiplantae; phylum Streptophyta; class Magnoliopsida; order Caryophyllales; family Tamaricaceae; genus Tamarix; species Tamarix chinensis. The sequence continues at coordinate 30,139,960 of CM060171.1, read as the reverse complement.
GCTATTTTGAAACTAACCAATGTAACTTTATATTTAGTTTCATTATTAGCAGCAGCAAAGCCAAACCATAATAAATATTATACAATTATGCCATTATATTTGATTAAAACCACTCTAGCTCCAAAGCCCAAGTTGTTAAAATCCCCATCAAAATATAAAGTTTGTCTCCTTGCTCTCCTTAGATCAACAATAAATGTGGTTCAACTTTAAATGAGAATTTAACAACAAAATTGGCTAAAGATTGGCCCTTAATAGTAGGTTTTGGGCAGTATTGGCTATTATATTGGCTTAATTCAGTAACCCATATTATCATTTCATCCAAATTTTCAAATTTATGCATGATAGATCTAAGAGGAGTGTTTATCAAAAACACTATTGAACGAGGATCAAAATAGGGTTTTAAAATATTTGAGGTAATAAGCAAGGAATAAACCATCTTTTCCAACTTGGAGTAATTATGTTCAACATTAGTCACTACCTTGATAGTGTAGTAAATAGGCATTTATGCCTCAAAGTCAGTGTCTTTTTCTGATAAGAACATAAGAAATAGGTGACGTTGATGTTGCCAAATATAATAACATTATCTCTCCTTCTACCTGAGTACCAAGGATTGGTAGCCAAATCAAGTGGATTTTTAAATCATTAATTGCTTTTTTACAATATTCAATCCATTAGAAATTATCTTTCATCCATAGGAGTGTAGAAACAAAAAAGGAAAGTTCTTGTCCACAACCATAGATAAGAACCTATGCAATGCTACTAATTTTCCAATCAATTGTTGAATAACCTTTTTTTCATTAGGGTTTGCATATTCACAATGGTTGTAACTGATATGAATCTTAAAAATTTGTATTTAATTAATTTTGATAATTGCTGTAAATCATTTTATACTTATAATTGTTTGTCTTATTTTGTGAATGAATATGAAATATTGATGTAGCACATGGATTATGGATTTGAATGGCTGCAGCTGCTGAAGTGTTGCAGAAATGTATTTTATTATTTTTTTATGCAATCCCATGTGATGCATTCGCCGGTAGAAATTGGCTAATGGAAATTAGGTTTGTTGTATAATCCGCCACCCAGTCCATAATAATGGATTAGTTGGATTGTGGGTTAATTGACCCTTAATAGCCATGATTAGCTAGAATTAATATTAGCTGATGGGAATTGATGTATAAATAATATCTTGTATTTTGGGGGAGAATTTGGTGTATTCTTTTGGGTTGGTCGAGTGTCCAGCACCGACCCATTTTTCCTGTTATGTATGTGGGCTGTATCATGAGGTTATTTGGGCTGATTGTATTGTGTATTTTTATAAGATCTGTACGCCTCATATAAATAGGGGCATATACGATTGTAGAGGACAGTTTATTTAATGCTGCAGATACTACTTTGATAGGTTTTTCTAGTATTAAATTGTTATATTTGGAAGATCTTGATTTTAAGGAGATTTATAAAAAGTGTGAAGTCTCTACACAGGGAAAATATTTTATCACTGAAGATTATTTGTTTAGGGAGAATAGGTTATGTATTCCTGAATGTTCTTATAGGGGATTATTAATTCAAGAAGCTCATAATGGTGGATTAATGGCACATTTAGGATTTCAGAAAACTTTAAATATATTGACTGATCATTTTTATTGGCCTCACATGAAGAAAGATGTGTTAAAATATTGTGTCAATTGTGTTGCTTGTAGATAGGCTAAAACTACTTAAAACCATTTGGTTTATATACTCCCTTGCCTGTACCTAACCAACCTTGGGTTGATGTTTCTTTGGATTTTATTTTAGGCTTACCTAGAACTAATAGGGCTAAGGATTCAATAATGGTTGTAGTAGACAGGTTTAGTAAGATGGCTCATTTTATACCTTGTAATAAAACAAATGATGATGTGGTTGTGGCTAAATTATTTTTTTCTAATATAGTTAAATTATATGGCATACCTAAGACTATAGTTTCAGATAGGGATGTTAAATTTCTAAGTCATTTTTGGAAGGTTTTGTGGGGAAAATTAGGAACTAAATTATTATTTTCCACAACTTGTCACCCTCAAAATGATGGACAAACTGAGGTAGTAAATAGAACATTAGGTAATATGTTAAGGGTTGTCCTTGGAAAGAATCTTAGACAGTGGGAATATGTTTTACCTCAGGTAGAGTTTTCTTATAATAGGACTTTGCATTCTAAAACTAATAAGACTCCATTTGAAATTGTGTATGCTTTTAATCCTTTGACTCCTTTAGACCTGAGGCCTCTTCCTCATGCTGATTTGCAAAATTTTGATGCTGAATCTAGAGCTAATAATATAAAGAAGTTACATGAGTCTGTAAGTCAAGAAATCAATAAAAAAGTGCAGCAAATGGCTGAACATGCTAATAAAAGGAGGAGAAAAATGGTGTTTAAACCTGGGGAATTAGTTTGGGTACATCTTAGGAATGAGAGGTTTCCAAATCTTAGGAAGTCAAAATTAGATTCTAGAGGAGATGGACCATTTAATGTGTTAGAGAAAATTAATGACAATGCTTATTAGATTGATTAACCTGCTAAATTTGGGAATGCTAGTAATTCTTTTAATGTGGCTGATCTTAGTCCATTTCTGGGACTTAATCAGGTTTCAGAGGTGAAACCTTTTCAAGAAGAGGGGAATGATATGAATCTTAAAAATTTGTATTTAATTAATTTTGATAATTGTTGTAAATCATTTTTATACTTATAATTGTTTGTCTTATTTTGTGAATGAATAGGAAATATTGATGCAGCACATGGATTATGGATTTGAATGGCTGCAGCTGCTGAAGTGTTGCAGAAATGTATTTTATTATTTTTTTAATGCAATCCCATGTGATGCATTCACCGGTAGAAATTGGCTAATGGAAATTAGGTTTGTTGTATAATCCGCCACCCGGTCCATAATAATGGATTAGTTGGATTGTGGGTTAATCGACCCTTAATAGCCATGATTAGCTAGAATTAATATTAACTGATGGGAATTGATGTATAAATATTATCTTGTATTTTGGGGGAGAATTTGGTGTATTCTTTTGGGTTGGTCGAGTGTCCAACACCGACCCATTTTTCCTGTTATGTATGTGGGCTGTATCGTGAGGTTATTTAGGCTGATTGTATTGTGTATTTTTATATGATCTGTACGCCTCATATAAATAGGGGCATATACGATTGTAGAGGACGGTTTTGGCTGATATACGACTTTGTTTCTTGATTCTTCTCGAGCTCTCTCTCTCTCTCTCTCTCTCTCTCTCTCTCTCTCTCGGCGAACCTCTCACTCGCACCTTCTTCTGCTTCTGTTCTCTGTCTTCGATCAATTCTTGATCGCTTCTGTCTCTCAAATTCAGTTGCCATTGTTAAAATGTGCCTCGGAATTCTTGAATCTTCCTTTGGAAGTTTTCCTTAGGCTGATTCCGCCGAATCGAACCCCGCGCTCGATTATTTTCTTGGATCCTTTTGTGAAACCCTAACAGGTTTCCATCAGTAAATTTTTTAAGATTTACATATTTCCCCTTATTTAAAGCCATGAATTCTAGAAAATTAATACTGCTACCTCTAAACACAAATTTAGTTGGATTTAGTTTCATTTTATATTTTTCAGAGTACCAAAAATAATCTAGAGTTCTTGTATGTGGGATTCTTTATTCTTACCTTTTAATATTATATCATCCACATAAGCCTTGATCTGCCCCTTATTTTTCCTTAAAATATAATGTTCATTAATGTCTAAAAGTTACCCCATCATTTATAAGTCCAAATGGAATTACTTAATAACAATAAATTATGCCCTCCCTAATGGAAGTGGTTTTGTTATGATCATCCTCAACTGGTTTTATCATTTGGCACCTCGAGAAGGCATCCATACAACTTAAACTTTCCTACTCAATTGTCAATTTGATCAATCAATCTAGTTAAAGGAGTGGATAATCATCCTTAGGACATGCCTTATTAAGGTCAGTGAAATTAGCACACATTATCCATTTGTTATTGGAATTATTTACCAAGAAGGGATTAGCAATCCAATCTGCATATTTCACATAACTAATAAATCCTAATAAAGCAATTTCTACACCTCCTCTTTGATGACCTTATGTTTTTCAGTGCTAATAACCATTTTCTTTTAGTTCATAGGATTATATCCCCCTATTATTAATTAGTTCAGGAGGTATTCCTTCTAGAACTTATACGGCCCAGGTAAAGAATTTTTTTGTTTCTTGTGAGAAAAATTAGGAGTTCCTCTTTGTTAGGTTCACTAATATGCTTGCCTATTATTACCATATGCTTTGAATCTCCCAGTTGTTTTTCTTTTGTTTCAAAAGCATCCTAGATTCCTTCTTTAGAATTATTTAGAGCTTCTAGGAATAATTTTTTTTCTTGCCTACTTAACATTGGATCGCCCTAAGGCTCCTACTACTTCTATCTCACAACATTGCCATGCCACTCTTCTATCGCCCTTGAATTCTCCCATCCTTTGTTAGCTCAAAACCGCATTAGACGCCCAACCACAAAATTGATTACATGGAGTTTGTTAAGGGAAGGTTGTCCTAATATAAATATATATGCCAGCTAGAAAGTAACAGGTATAAAGTTTGCCTCGGCACTCCTCAATACCCTTAGCTTACCAATCGTGAAAGTGATGCCTACCTTTCCCTTTAACTTTATAATATTACCAGTGAATCCCACTAGGGGTGAAGTCTTATTTATTAAGCATTATTCTAGAAATTCTAATTGCCTATAAGGTTCCTCAAAGATAACATCAATAGAACTTCTGGTATCTACAAGGAACCCTTCAACCATGCAATTGGTGATATGTACTTCAATAAGGAAGGGGTCATCATGATGCTCCACCACACTTTACCCTTCATCTTTTGTTATGAGCTTAACTACTCATTCACCCATTCTTACCCATTTATTTGTTTCATCGAAGTTATATCTTCAAACGTATGTCTTCAAGGCCAAATTACTAGCTTCTACATAGGAATACCTCACTATAATCGTATGAATAATATTTTATGGTTCCTTAGCCTAAGGAGGCTAAGGAAACTATTGAGTGACACCTATTTCTTATCTAGTTGAGGGTGTTTATGTATAACTCTTCAAATTACCTTTGCGTACGAGCTCTTTTATAATATTCCTTAATGCTTGAAACTCTTATGTAGTGTATCTAATATCTTTATGATAAGCACACCGCCTATTGGGACTTCTGTATTTTGTCATTGCATAAGTAAATGATCCTAGGATACATCAAATTGCCATTTTCAATAATGAATGTATGTGAGATATTGGCCACAAACATAGTATATTTGCCAAATCTACCAATGAACCTCTTTGGATAATTAGGTTTGTCAACAACCTAAGAGCCTCTCAATATCTTACCTATACACCTCCTTATCCATTTTTATCTTAGCATTGAAGTTTTCTCTACTTTTCTACCCATCATCCACATTGTCTTAATCATTTTTGCAACATTTATCTCATGTATATATTTTCTAAGCAAGTTGTAAGATTTATGTTTTGATAAGTATAAGTTCTTAACTAGCTCTTTTTCAATTAGTATTCTAAGTAAGGAATATGTAACAACCAGTAATTTTGAATGAGAAAATTTCATTTCGAAGACAATGCATAATTGTATTAAAACTAAAGCTGGAGAATATTACCACTACACCAACCATGGGACCTATGTGATCATCATCAAACACTTGCTTAATATAAAGAAAAATGAAACAAAGAATAAAGTAATTCATGCTTGACCCAACAAAAGAAGTAATAAAGATGAGTGTATATATATATATATATATATATATATATATATATATATATATAAGAATGAGGGTTAAAAAATCCAAATATAAGAACAAAAGTTAAAAGTTTAAATAACTGAAGAGAATAAGAACATCCCATTATAGTGGGTAAAATTTATCTAAGCCTATTAGTCTAACTATTTAACTAAATGGAAATGTAACTCTCAATCCCCAAACAATAATCAGCTACTAGCCCAACATCATCATCAACATACTCAAGCAAAGACTCATAACCCTCCCAATCAACTTCTACTCACTAAAATAGAAGTTGGATCATCATAGTGACCACACAAATGTATTACCGATATAACGAAATATTTGTAAATGAAACTACCTAAAATATGGTAAAAGCTCATTTTGGGCATTGAGGTCACATAGTAGCATGGTAGTAATCATACTTAAAAAATCACCACACAAATGTATTACCGATATAACAAAATATTTGTAAATGAAACTACTTAAAATATGGTAAAAGCTCATTTTGGGCATTGAGGTCACATAGTAGCATGGTAGTAAGCATACTTAAAAAATCACCTCAAGGCTCATAATTATCATATAATACAGCTCATACATTAGATTCACATAACAAAAACATTATTATAATTCATCATTTAGTGACCATATACTTTCAAATTATTTAGATAATCGATTCAACCGCACTCAGTTCTCTACAATGAACAACATTCATGGTAGCATACATATATAATGGGATACCACATCCACCATATGGGCCCAAGATATATGTAAGGCAATTTTCTTTGGAGATACCACACCAAAATCACATCGAGTCCACTTATCCTAAGGTATAACACAGTAGGGATGCCACACCCACTATATATGGTCAGAGTACATCAAAGGAGCTTGTATTGGGATACCTCATCCACCACACATTTAGTACATCTACCGCAAGGGATAAACAATTTGGTATACCACCTAAATGATGGACATATAAAATGCCAGGGGGCTTGTAAGGAAATACTTCACCAAACCTAGCTAGACACTAATGACATGTTATCTTACCACAATATTATCCTACCCTCGAAGATTTACGCATATACCCTAACAACCACAACTTAGTAGAGAAGGAAATATATAGTGAGTGATAAGATAAGAGCATAAGGCGACTCACCCACTAACTCCCTGTTAGCTACCCTGAGAGTTAAAGAAAAAGGCTCAAAGAAAATCTTAATTCCATTATTAAGTGATATCATGAATCACAATTAAATCTATTAATAACCAATTAGGAGTTGCTTAAATGATAATACCAAACACAACACAAGGCATATAAGATACCAATTAGGTATCTAGAGGTGACACCAAACTTACCCACACATGGCATCAAAGCCACATCATAATATTCATCATTTTAAATTTTTTTAATTATGATTAAGCATGGTCAAAATCATTATTAAGATGTCATAATTTAAAGGAAGGTTTAAAATAAAATCCTCAAAGAAATATTAACAAGTAATAGATAAGAGATGGTAAACTCAAGCAAACAAGTTGATTGGTCCATAAGACTAGTTGACTACTCCAGTAGCACCAGACCTAAGACAAAAAAGAACACACAGTGAAACTAGTCAACCAGCTGGTCCAACTAATTGAGTGTTCATAGAAACTATTTGATCGATTCAGCCAAACCAGTAGATGTGTTGAAGCTAAGGCCACAATGAGACTAATAGACCAATTTGGAAACCAGATTGACAGTTAACAATCGATTAATTCATCAAACCAACAAATCTTTCTCACAGGAAGCTAAATAAGGTTATCAAAGTAAATGATTTTTCACACAACCAATTGATTGATGTAGCAAACTTGTCAACTAGTATAGGTAAACTACATCTTGACACACAAAATACACTTAACTAAAATAACTAATCTTTTATAAATTAATCATGTCATGCTTTTATGTCACATAAAAAGAATACTCCTCATGTGAAATTACACAAATACATGATCAAAATTGATAGTCTAACATAATCATGCAAAAAATCACTAATTAACACATGATATCCAAAATGTTTAGAACATGCTCCAAAACTCCAAAAATGCTAATGTTAACACATGATCAAATTCAAGAACTCAAAATAGCACATATTCATCACAAAAAATACCAAAAATACAAGCACAACAATAAGAAACACAATTCCTTAATCATATTAAAGATAATGATGCATTACCTATGAGAAAATCTTTTAGCACTAAAGTACTCCTCATTTGATAGATTCTACCAAGGTTTCAATTTCCTAAAATAATCAAAAATAATTATAAAATTATTTTCAAATCTTAATAAACATAATCAAAAGGATAAGAAGAAAAATGACATACACAACCTTTCTCAAGAATGGATTTTGAAGGGGAGAAGCCAAGATTTTTTTACCTTTCTTTATGACTTAATCCCTCTTTATTTAAAAGGTAAAACAAGATAGGGTTAAGGTAAAGATTAGGATAAGAGATAAGAGATAAAGAATTGACCAACAGATGTGAAGATAAGAAGTAAGACATTTTTTTATTAGTAGAAAATAAAAGGGAGAAAAGTGAGGAAATGCCCAATACTTCAGAATTTTCTCATACGAAAGGGATAGAATGAGCATGTGCATAATCAATGAGTTAAATGAACCATAAATGGAGTGTAGGGGAGAGCTACGTTGACATGAAAAAGGTAAAAGGAGAGAGATAGGGATGGTTGACTTTGGTTGAGTGTGGGAGACCAAAGTATAAGAGGGTGTATGATGAGATTAGATTGGGGCAAGGGTAGGTAAGTTAGGGTAGATGTAAAATGATCTACACACAACCATGGCTACTAGAAGATAGAGAGGAAAGTAAGGGGAACTAAGAAAAGGTGAGGATACCTCAAAAGTGCTTTTGGAAAATTTTTAGCTAAATAAAAAGTATATAATGATGTAAACAATATAAAGATGATAATCCCAAGGAATCAAAATATGTTTATTAGAACAATAAGATTCTAATTAGAAGTTTTTATAAATAGTGGAAAGATATTCGAAGCCAAAATTAGAAAAGAATCTAAAATCATAGGATAAATAGTCTATTAGTTTTGGAAAACCAATTAACTACTTTATTAGGATATAAAATTGCTTATCTCAGATCATACAGGTTGATCAATTGAGGCAACTAGTTGATTGGTCTGCTTGAAGTTCACATTTTTATTACAATTTCAAGCCTTTTTCAAAACAAAAACTAATTTATTTTATGAAAACATAATTTTAAATACATTTTTAAGGATTTTAAGATGGGATATAAAGGCACTACCCCCTTAAAAGAGACTTTGCCTCCAAAATATACAAAAGAAAACATCAATGTAAGCTTAAAAAAAGTTAAAACCCTAAGATATAAAGAAAAAGAAAATAAAATTTAAGAGTTAGTACAAGAGAGAAGGGTACTACCTTTCTCATCCTTGGATTCCTAGGTGGTTTCTTTAGCTCTATAATGTGACCAAAAGATCTTCAATATTAGGAAAACCATCAAAAGAGTCCTCTGATTCATGGTTTATAGGATCATCTATGTTCACTCCTTATATGTCAATGAATCATTAAGCTTAACCATCTCTAGTTACACGATGTTCGATGAACCAGCCACATACTTCCTCAACTAAAAGATGTGAAAAACATTATGTATGTGTGAAATCTTGACTAGCAAAGAGAGCTGGTAAACAACCTATCCTACCCAATCCCAAATCTCATACAACCTAATGTACCTGAGGATAAGCATACCCTTCCAACCAAAATGCATCCCTCTCTTTGTGGGGTAGACCTTTAAGAGAACACAATCACCTACCCCATACCCATCCGTCTTCCTATGTAGTCATTATAAAACTCTTATTCCTATCTTATGCATCCTTTACTTGTTCTCAAATTAGCCTAACCTACCCAAAATCTTCCTCTATCATATCAAGTCCTGGTACAATTGTCTTATATGAGTTGCTCCAACACAAGGGGCTATAGCACTTCTGCCCATAAAGTGCCTCAAAAGATGTCATTCCTGTGGTTCCACAACATGACTTGAACCTTCCCCTAGTTGGAAAGCATGGGCTATTTGAATCATCAACTATAGAGCAATCCTATAAGCCTCATTATTGATAAATCAAGTATTTTCCTTATTTTATACCCTTATTTGCCTTCATTTTTATGTTTTTTTTTGCATCCTATTTGTGTTACTGCTCTCTTGGTAATTGTTTTTCATAATACTATGCATAAACTCACAAATCCAATGAAGTGGTGCATGGAATTAGGAAAAAAATAAAATATGGAAGGCATTAAAGGAAGATAACCAACTCAACATGATATTAGAGAATTTAAGAAATTCAAAGACCTAAAAAGAGGAATAAAGAAATCAAAAGGGGAAATGAATAGGTATTGCACGGCTGTAGCATAACAAACTACACAGCCATACACTTCTTAATCCATCAATGCGTGAACGAGGATGTTACATAGCTACAACATAACCTGATGTGTAGTCGTGCAACTATCGAACAAACATCTCATAAAAAAAAGCTTTGCGCAGCTTAGCACATGCTCAGCACAATCATGCTTATATATGTTTGCTGAGAGAAGAAAACCTACACTGCCAACAAGTGCAACCTTACATGGCCATGTAGCTGACAGTTACCACTCTACATATTTTTCTTCCATGATGCTTTCCGCTCAATTATGCTTCTATACTGATGAGGGAATAAAAGGGGAGGGTAGATGATAGAATAGAGATCTTGGAGACTTGATTTTTCTCCATTATTCCTAATCAAAACAACTCCTGGTAATTTATTTTGATATTATATGTAAATTTTGTTCTTCAAACTAAGAGTAGACAAGTGTGTATCTCAACTCAAAAGACATTCTATAGACAAGTGTGTATCTCAACACTAAAGGCATTCTATTTTTATCTCCAATCTACATTTTTATCTATCCATTCTCTTTTCTGTTATTTACCATATCTACAATATACATGTCATTATTATTTATTTTATGCATTTCTTTCAAATAATGAGTGAGCAATTTCCTTTTCTAAGATTGAACTAGGCTCTATTTGGTATGAATATGATGAGTTAAAATATATGTTGTATGTATGGTTCACGTATGATGTTTCGTATGTTAGGAATTATTTTTATGAGTCGGGTTTGATAAAATATAACTTATATAGATATTGAAAATAACTGAAATATTGAAATCAGTGTCAAAAATTAATATATGAACAGGAATTTAAATGATCACAAAAATAAACGTTTGATTCCTAGGGACTATTGAATCAATGATATTTAATGGATTTAATCCAATTTATTAGTCATGAAAGTAGTCAATTAATTAGATAAGGTAATTCTTAGACCTTGAAAGAGGCTAGTGAATCACATTAGACTGATTGTTCACAACAATTTTGATCTATACTACGACATATTGTTAATTCACTATTGAATACCAAAAATGAGACCAAATTTCAATCCTAGACTTTATATCCATCGTTATCGAATCTACAATTTGTTAGTCATTTTATTATTTACTTCCATATCCTGACTCCATAACGATCTAGATAGCTAAAATAATAAAAAGAAGTAATCAATAGCAAAGTCCCTATAGATGCAACATTGACATGCTATAACGAATTCATGCACTTGCGGATTAGCAAGAATTAATTATCTACTAGTTGACCCTCTAAACTAGTGGTTTTTGAACCACGGTACCTTACAAACATGACACCCCTTGTAGAAAACTACCCCAGATGGTACAACCCTCAAATTAATGATTCCCATCCTACAGGAATTGTGACACTTACCAACTCCCAAATGTATTCAACTCTTAGATGATTCTTTCTGTATCGTTGACATATGAAGCACCTCACTACCGGCTGACTCAATTGCCCTCCATAGGGAGGTGTAGATCCTGACTGGTGATTACATATGGTTTGGAACCACTTTTCTTCACCTTATCACATATCACCATCAAACCTTCACTTGGCCCTTGAATATGCACTGTGTGTTTATGCAATCAATGATGCCTTAAAAAGAATAGTAATATATGGTCTGTAAGTCCTATGCACTTATCCCCACTAAGGTATTTTGAATTCTTAGGTTTGGCCCTAACTGAGATCCATAAACCTTCATCCTCTCATCAACATTAAATTTTGGAGTAAAATGGATTCATTAAAAGTAGCGGTTTTAGTACTCCTCCACCTTAAACATACTATGGAGCACTACCACAAACTTATCATACTTCGCCATTCTTAGATGAGTATAGTAGAAACGCCCCCTAAGCATCTCCATAAATGGATCCTACTAATATACAATGGCTCTCCTTAGCTACTGACCTTTCCACCACTCATCAACACAACCCTATAAGTACTCCGATGTTCACTTTCTTACCCTCCATGCATCCACTAGCAATGAAGACCTTGTCAAAGTCTCTCAACCAACACTCTGAAACATCTACGTCTTACTAACCCTCAAAGACTAGTGGGTGGTGATAACCAAACCTACTAAGTTGATCCATCAGTGATGACATCAAAAGAGGAGGTGGAGGCAGCGGTTGTAGAGCCTCCTCGCGTTGAATCTACTGCTCCATATAAGCCCCAACTATCTTTATAAAACACTCAAGTCATCAGCCTATAGCCATCGAAACCCTAAAATAAAAAATTACATTAGAAAAGGTTAACTTACCAACTACAAAGTTAGGACACATGGAGGTAGCACATTACTCATATGACTAGAAATTAGTTCAACTAGAAAAATTAAAGCCAACTCCCAACCCAAACTAAAACTCGATCACATACTACACCATGTTCTACAAGAATGAACAAAGGTTGAAGAAATTCATTTTTGCAAAGTAACATCAGAATTTAAAATCATAGGCTCTAATACCAACTTGTAACACCCCTAAATTTTAAATAAGGATTTTTTTTTCAAAGACAGTGCACAAGCATATTAAAAAAAAGCTAGAAATGTTACCACCAAATTAACCATGAGAGAAGTGTAATCATCATTTAATACATGTTTGATGTAAAGTAAAATGAAAAAAAAAAAAGAATAAAGGAACGCATGCTCAAAACAACAACAATAGTAATAAATATGAGAATAATATAGATAAGAAAAAGGGTTATAAAATTCAAATATAGGAACCAAAACCAAAAGTCTAAATAACTGAAAAAGAACACAAAAAATCCGTTCACTGTGGACAAAATACATCTAAGCTATTTATTCTAACTCTTAGAAAAATAAGAATATAACCCTCAATCTCCAGGTAATGGCTGGATACTAGCCTACAACATCATAATCAACATACACAAGCTAAGAGACATAGTCCTACAAACATTCTTTTGCTCACTAAAATAGATGTCGGATCATCACAGTGACCAAACAAATATAATACTTGGACAAGGTAAAGACTCATGTTACACATTGAGGTCACATAGTAGCATGGTAGTAAACATACTTAGAAAATCAATTTAAGGCTCGTGATTTTCATATAATAAAGCACGCTCACATAAATATTGTGGAATAATGATAATATAAATCATACATCAAATTTGCATAGAAGAAACCATATTATAAATCTTTCTTTAGTGACCATACACTTCCTTATTATTATGATATTGATTTAACCACACTTAATTCTCCACTATGAACAAAAATCATAGAAGCATACGCACATAATGGGATACCACACCCACCACATGAAGTCATAATACATCAAAGGGGCTTTTTCTGTAGATACCACAACCACCACCCATTGAGTGCACTTACTACGAGGGCTAACATAGTTGGGATACCACACTCATCACATGTAGTTTGATTATATCAAAGGGGCTTATAATGGGATAACTCACCCACCATATCTTGAATGCATTAGTCGAGAGGGCTACATAAGTTAGGAAACTACACCCGCCTAAGTGATGGGCATATGAAGTTCTAGGGGGTATGTATTAGAATACCTCATCCACCCTAACTCTATAGTGATGTTGTATCAATATGTCATAGTATTATCCTGCCGTCAAATATATGTGCACACCACCCTACCTACCACAACCTAATAGAGAAGGAAATAGTTACTAAGTGAAAAGATAAAACCACAATGTGAACCACCTTCTAACTCTCGATTAGGTGCCTCAAGAGTTAGAGAAAAGGGCTCAAATAAAATCTAAATTCCATTGTAAAATGATTTCAGAAATCACAATTAAATCCATTAATAACAATAGATTTCTTCTAACTAATAAAACCAAATGCAACACAAGGCATATAAGCCACCTATTAGGTGTTTAAAGATGACACCAAACTTACCCACACAAGGCATCTAAGCCACATCAAAATATTCATCATTTTTTATTTCGTTTAATTTTGATTAAGCATGGTCAAAATCATGATTAGAATGTCATAATTTAATGGAAAGGTTAAAATAAAGGCCTCAAAGAAAGGATTACAAGTAATAGATAGGGCATGGTAAACTTAGATGAAACTAGTCGATCAGCATATAGGACCAATTGAATAGTCTGATTACACATGACCTGAGATAAAAGGAACGCACAAGTAAATCAATTGATATGTTTATTTAACCGATCAACTAATCATGGTAACCAGGCAACTAATTTAGCCAAACCAATTGATGTGTTTAAGTCAAAGCCGAAACACTTTGGCCACAAGGGGACTAATCAATCAATTTGGCAATTAGATCAAGTGTTCAAAAAAATAAGTCGACATGTTCATTAACCAATTGACTATCCTTACAGCAATTTGAAGGAGGCTAATAAAATGAATGATTGTTCACACAATTAGTTTATCAATATTAAAAATCGGTTGGTTAGTTTAGGCAAAACAAGAGCTAAACACATGGAACACACATAATTAATATCACTAATTTTTTTTCTAATTAATCCTATCATGCTTCTATATTGTAGGACACATAAAAATTAATAATCTACAAGTGAAATTATACATATACATGGTAGAAATCAATACTCAACATAATCAAATATAAATTCACCAAGTCACACATAATATCCATAATGCTCAAAATATACTCCAAAAATCTAGAAATACTAACATTAACCCATACTCAAATTCAATAACTCAAAATAGTATTCATCATAAAACATACCAAAAATATGAAAATCACAATAAGCAACGCAATTCGTTAATTGTATTAAAGACAAGGATGTATTCCCTCGAAGCAAATCTTCTAGAACTAAAGTGCTCCTAAGTTTATGTATTCTACCTAGGTATTGATTTCCTAAGAGAATCAAGAAACAAAATAGTAAAACTCCTTTTCAAAAATTAATCATATGAAATCAAAAGGAGAAGAAGAAAAATGGCATACACAACCTTCCTCGAGAATAGATTTTGATGGGGGAGAAACCAATATTTTCAAGCTTTCTCAATATTTTAATCATTCCGTGATTAATAAGGAAAACAAGAGAGAGCTAAGGATAAGAGATAATATATAAGGATTTACCAAAATATGAGAAGAAAGAAGCAATTCCTTAATTTTTTTCTAGTAGAAAAGGAAAGAGATAGAAGTGAGGAAATGTGAAAGACTTAGGATTTTTATCAAATAAAAGGGATAAAATGAGTTAATGTAGAAGTAAGGAGTTAAATAATTATAAATGGAGTGTATGGGAGTGTTATGTTGACATAAAAAAGGAAAAAAGAGATAGGGGAGGGTTGACTTTGGTTGAGTGTGGGGGACCAATATGTAAGAGGGTTTATGATGAGAGTGGGGGAGATGGATTGAAATCAAATGGATGGCAGGGAGTAGATAAGTCAGGATAGATGTAGAATGATCTACACAAACACATGGCTACCAGAAGAAATAAAGGAAAGTGAGAGGTAGTGAGAGAATATGATAATACATTAAAAGTGCTTTTGGAGAGTTTTTAGCTAAATAAAAAATATAGCATGTTATAAATAATGTAAAAATAATAATCCCAAATCATAAAAATATGCTTATCATCACACTAAAATTCTACTTATAAAAAAGGATATGAAATCATAGGACAACTAGTCAATCAATTTAGGCAAACTAATCAATTGGAATATCAAAACAAATTGCCAGTATCTAAGCATTTTGGTCAATTGGTTAGGGTAACTAGTTGATTGGTACACTTAAAGATTTGATTTTTATTATAAGTTCAAGCATTTCTCAAATCCAACACTAATTTATTTTCTACCAACATAACTTTAAATACATTTTAATGGATTTTAAGATGGGGAATTACAAAATATCTAGCAATACCATTGTGTAATCTATCTATAATACCCTGAATTTTTATCTAAACCTAATTCTAAGTAATTAATATTGTAACTTAATTTCAACCTCGAAAAATTTATTTTTCTGTCTTAACCTAACCCCTTGATCTTAAATTTTATCCTAACTCAAATTTTTATTTTGGATTATTAATATAGATCCTAATCTAAATTATTTTAGCCTAATCCTAAGTCTAAACCCAAACCTAAATTATTTTTCTTTTTCCTTCCCCACTTGCCTGACTTCTTTTATCTTCTAATTACATGAAACTATCATTTTTTCCCAACCAAAATCCCCTACCATACATCTTACTCCATGGCCTACTCACACTACCCTTACCATCACCCATCAACTCCTTTTTCTCCATTGTAATTTTTAGCCGATCACCACCCTTTCTCTTCTCTTCCTGCATGCGTATATATGTACATAAGGCATATTTAATGTATCAAACCACCCCTCCTTCTCCCTCTATTTTCTATCAAAAAAAATTCACCACCATTCAGTCTTCCTTCCTCCTTATTTACTTCTCCTTGCCATAGCTAAATGAGCCACAAAAAACCACCACCAGTAGCCCTTTTGCATCTCCCTCCACCACCTACGCTGCCCTATGCCACCACCACCATATCTACCACCACCCTCCTTACAACCCTTCTTACCCCAAAACCCTTCCCTACCTTACCACACCACCACTTCCCTCCTTCTTCCCTCTCCCTTCTTTTCTTTTCTTTTCTCTTCCTCTCAATCGTGGTTGCTGCCACCATCGCACAACCGCCATGAGGCCACCACCATCATAACAAAAGCCCTAACTTAGGAAACATTAGCTCTCCTCTCTTTGTTAACCCAAAATACCTCTTTTACACCATTCTCCACCACCACCGTGCACCCCCCCCACCACCGCGCACCCCCACCACCACCGCCCCCTCACCTATTGTCCCTTCTGGTTGTGCCCTTCTCCTTCCTACTTAGTATTTTTTTTTATTTTAATAACTTGTTGTTAGTAACATTATCATCGTCATCGTTGTCGTCGTCGTCGTCGTCGTCGTCATCGTCGTCGTCATCATCATCATCATCATCATTATTATTATTATTATTATTATTTAACTAAGGAAATAGAAGTAAGAAAAAGGTGAAATGACTAGCAAAGTTCTCTTTATAGGTTTTGAACAAACCTTCCCTGTGAGGAGGTGTAGGATTCATGCTTCAAGATAGGATTCCAAATAAACAAGGATATGTTTAAGGCTTAGGATATGGGTATGGTATGTGTGAATATATATGAATATGAACTAATTATGTGTGTGGTGTAGCTTGGCTTTCAAGGAGCTAAGATATGGTGAGTATGATTTGTATTATGTGAAATATGTGTGATATAACTTGTTATGGAGACATTTTCTTATGTGTGGTTGAGATGTTATGATATGTATTCTTAGAGGCCTTAAGTGAGTTTGAGTTGTTATAGGGTGCTAAAGAAATTAAAGATGGTGGAGTGAGTGAGGATAATTATGGGGAATGACCTAAGTGTATTCTGAAATATGGTTGAGAAAAATAAAGCGAGAAAATAATAAAATGAAGGGTTAGCTTAAAATATTGCATGGGGAGTGTGAGCTTTGTATGTGGTGTATGTATTTTGCATAGGGTAAAAACTTGCGTGGGAAAATGTAGTTTGAAGGTTGACCATGGGGAGGAAAGTGTATTTTGGGTTATTGGTGTACTTGGGAAAGAGTTAGTACGTGGGTTGATGGAAATATGCATAAGAGCATAACTAGGATTTTTGGGGGAAAGCCCTAAGGATAGGGGTATTATGGGAAAGGTTAAGGAGGTTCGTTGGACATTGGGTTGTGATGACGGGTGCACCTCATGGAAGGTATGATTCAAGTCAAATGGGGGTTAGAGTTGTGTAAGAGAAGAGGATGTGGAGAAAAAAGGGAAATATTAGGGTTTTTAAGGGTGACCAACTAGTGTATCATTATCACATGTGGAATTAAGGAGTTGAGCTATGAGGTTTGGAGTGGGTTACGTATAGTGATGGTGTTGGAATCAAATGGGAATGTGGGTAGACTAAGAAGAGGAAAGGCTAAGGCCACATAGGCCAGATTAGGGTTTCAATGAAAAACCCTAGTGGAAAATGGTTTGTATAGGTGGAGAAATGAGGAAGTGGGCCTTAACCTATATATGTGGGGTTGTAAGTTCATTGTGAGTATGGTGGAAGGTATATGGTGGTCTTGGACTCTTGGGGAATGTAGAGGCCCCAGGTAAGGGATAGGGTATTCCGGGGAGTCAAGGTTGGTAGAGTGGTAATGAGTCGGGAGAGCCCATCAGGGTGTGCATGTTTAGATGGGGTTCACTTGTTGAATAAAACATGAATAAAATATTAATCACTTAGAGTGGAAGATCATTAAGCCGGGTCCATACATAGGATGTTTACTACCTTTCCACCAACTATAATAGTGGCTAAGAGTGTTTTGCCCTAGATACTATTCCACTGGCTATAATAATGGCTAGGCCCATTTTACCCTAGAGTAGTATTCCCATTCCGTCGGTTATAATAGAGGGGGTTCTAAGCTCAATAAGTTAAACCTTGGATGATAATAATTTATACAAAAGATACTAATTACTTATAGTGAAACACCACGTGGGTAAAGACCAGACTTAAGATGTTTACCATTCCAACGGTTATAACAGCGTCTTGTCCTAGATATGTTCATGATTACTGTTCCATCAGTGATAATAGTGGTTAGGTGCATTCTACCTTGGATTAGTTATTTCCGTTCCATCGGCCAAAATAGTGGGATCTCCGTACTCACGTGGATATAATTTAAGAGATATGTAAAGTTGGTACTAATGGCTTAAACTCTAATAGTGGTAATTAATTTAATAAAGCATGCTGCTTGCATTATCTATATTTTATGTGTTATGCCCTATATTAGCTATACGATTACCTTACTTAGTATGTAGTATACTGATCACCCCTATCATGGGTGTTGCTCATTCCCACAAGTAGTAGCCCCTCCTAAGTTTGTGTAGATAGGTGATGAGGCCCTTAAGGATTTTGATACTTATGATGAGCTGGTTGGGGCAGAGTGACGTTCTGAAGACCCAAGGATGGGGCTAGAAAAGAGGCTATTCTCTTTAATTTTTACCTCTTTAGGTTTCTATTGTTTTTATTCCCCCATAGCGGCGCATTGTCTTGTATTTCATTTCACTTATGTATTAACCTTGACTTGTGCACACTCTAGTTTCTGTATTTAATGTTGAACTGCTTATGTTTTTAATCATCTCCCATTATTGTTCCTTGAATCTTTTATCCTTGTGGTTAGTATGAGGATGGCTATGGGTTAGTCTTGTATTGATTATGGCGGTAGCACCCCCCCCCCACCAATTTGGTGCATGATGCTCCTTACCAAAAGAAATTTCTTAACTATAAATTTTGGAGGTGTTGTACCTCTGGCCAAACCAACCGATCCCTACCCTCCTCCTTCATCCTCCCCTACCATTCCCAACCCCCTTGGTTCAACACCCCTGGTCGTTGCTAGTCCCCCTTGCTGGGTAAGCCCATCTGTTCCCCTCCTTTGTAGCGTAAAATTTTACCGACCACACATTTGAGCATTATTTTGGTTGTTATCCGATCCTTTCACTCTTTATTTCCTTAAACCATTTTTTTAATTATTTAATTTAAATTTTTATGATGGTTTTTTTTATTCTTATATGATTTACCAAAAGTTCCAAAAGAGGTGGGATAGGATAAACATGCTAATTAGAGACCAGAGGCGTTTTCAGAGGATACTAGTCAATAT
Organism: Tamarix chinensis; assembly: GCA_030549775.1. Lineage (NCBI taxonomy): Eukaryota > Viridiplantae > Streptophyta > Magnoliopsida > Caryophyllales > Tamaricaceae > Tamarix > Tamarix chinensis. The sequence goes on along the minus strand of CM060171.1, from coordinate 30,120,120 downwards.
TTTGGGTTTTTTGTTAAATGCTTGTATGAATATATTTATTATCATGTTATGTTTATTTTACTATTAAATACAGGCTGTTGATGATATTATATATTAATACAAAATATATGATAGGAAGAAAGTAAAAATAATAAAAGAAGTGCTTATACGAGATTTCTACACTAAGTCGCATTTTATGGGTGAATGAAAAGTATAAGATTAATATAGGCCTAATAAAGTTTGATACGTGTGAAAATTAATATATTTAAGATTTATGTTGATAAATGGAGGATTTATAAATAATGATACTCAAGGTATAAGATTTCCATAAAATAAAGGTTATCAGCTTTCTTTAAGGACATTTTGGTCGATACGGGTTAATGTGAGAGTTTTCATATTTTAACATGTTAGGTGGGCTAAAATTATTCTAATAAGACTATATGAGGTAATTGGAGTGATTATGAATGTCATAAGTTCCTTAAAATAAAAAATGATCTAATTAGGAATAGTAACCGTAAAACGGTAACGTTATTATCACATATGTAAAACGTTAGAGTTCTGCCACAAATTTTAGACATGTTGTTAATATTGGTATTTTAGGAATTTATGTTGAATTTGGTAATTATATGAGACTTATGGAAAAATTTATGACTTACCTATAAAATTAGGGTTTTAGGAGCCTTATAAATAGTAACTTTTGATATAGGGTTATTATCGTATGTGTAAGACATGGGAGTTAGACCTTTAATTTTTGGTATATTAATAACAATAATATTTGATGAAGATGTAATAAATTTGGTGGGTAAATGACCAATATGGGGGAATTTATGTCTAAATTATGAATTTATGGTTTCCAAAGGAAGATTTAAAGTAAAAGATCCCATGAGTTAGGACCGATTGTATATTTTCGTTCCACTAGACGAGAATATTAGTCGAGCACGTTCTACCCCAAGGTTGTATATTGATGATTATTCGACCGATTGAGAATACTGGCCGGAGCATTTGGTCCAGGGTTGTATATTATCACCATTCCACTGGTAAGAATAGAGGCCAGGAGAGTTTTGCCCTGAGATGGAATCAATGCTTCACCGGTTAAGAATAATATGGTCCCTAAACTCAATATAAAATAAATCCTGATAATAACCACAATCATTAATAAGATACTAAACGCTTATAGTAAAAAAAACCACGTGAGTTAAGACTAGCTACATCTGCCAGTTCCATCAGACAAGAATAGTGGTTAGGAATGGTTTTCCCTTGGATTGTATATATTAATAACCATTCCACTGGTAGAGAATAGTGGGGTCCCTAAACTCAACGTAAATAAAATAATGGATCACGTTATATTCTAGTGGTACGAATCCAAAATAAGTAATTACCTTGTATTAATTATTGTATCTCATATGTATGCTACTTTTTGCTCTGAATGCATGTAATTCTACATTTTTCCTATTTCAACTGTATTGTTACCTTACTCGGTACATAGTGTATTGATCATCCTTTTCATGAGTGTTGTTCATTCCCACAAGTAGATGACTCCGATGTTTATGTGTAGGTCGATAAGGACTCATTTGATGAATTTGTCGCTTTTAACGCTTTGTATGGGGTAGGGTGACTTTGTGTATTAGGACATTAGATGTAGAATTATGTTATTCGGATGTTGGTTTTACCTAAATACCTTTTAGACTCTTATATGCATAGTATCATTTTTGTTATATTTTGTTATTGTACCCTAGAGTAAATCTCTAATCTCGCATTTACATTTATAAACCTTCTCTCATTTCTATTTACTTTGTTCTACTCTTAATAGTTTTTAGCTTTGTGATTGATGTGAGGATGGTAAGGCAAACCAAACTCACATCAATTATGATATTAAAACTAGGTTATTTTGATTTTGATTCTGTTGTAAAATGAATTTTTTTAGTATAAATTTTGGGGTGTTACACTATCAATCTATTATACCTCTTTGTCAAATATATTCAAGAATGAAAGAACTAGTTTTGATGTACCTGGGAAAACCTCATTAATGAAGAGGAAACCTTTTTAGGGAATTGGTATGCGTCAAACTGATTGATGAAACTCCATCACAAGTTGTGAGAAAGAATATACTAATTCAGCTCTTAACTTTTCAAACTATCGCAATATTTCTCCCTTTAGAGTACCCAAACATGCTTTGCATAATGTTTCTTCTTCAGCCCCAAATAACAACATAGAATTTCTGAATATATTCAGGTGATCTGTAGGATAGTGGAGCCATCAAATGTTTCAAAAGTTGTGGTTCTTATTCTTTGTGCTAGTGTTTCAAAAATATCCTTAGTAAAAGATGTTTGCAAAATTAAACAAGTATTATCCTTTTTCTCTTTTATGATTTCCAATGTCCCCTTCACCCTTTTTTCTATCATCTCATTGATCAAATATTCTTCATCTCTTCCAGTCCATTATACCTATTGTCTTCAAACATCTTCTTCATCTCTAATAGTCTAGCAAACCTCTTGTCTTCTATTTCTATGTTGGTCTATTTTATCTCCATACTTGTTCACTCCATGACTTGGGATCAAATTCTGACACATTTATATTTTTCTCCATCATGGAGGCTTAAGGGAATTTTGTAATATGTCACTCCTACTTCTTTTTTCCTTAGATACCTTTCATGGAATTTGCATCTTTCTCTTGGAAGATGGTACTACTAGTTCTTAGTTCTATTTCTAGAAGATCAAGAATCTTGTCTAAATTTCTTGAGGAGTAGGTTGTTAGGGTAGAATGTGTTGAGGGTGGTCTATAAGATGAGGTAACTATCTTAGGGTCTAGGTAAGATAGGCTAGCATTTCCAACACCATTTCTTAAATAGATGTAAGAAGCTTGGTGCTAGTAGCTAGGAGCTAAGTAATAGTGAATAGATGCTCTTCCCTAGATAGATGCTCTTCCCTAGAAAGATCAATAGTGTTTAGATTAAATCAGTGAAAAGATTGTGTGGGAGACATAGGTTTTTTGTTTACTTCTTTTTTTGTAAGAAATTCCCACAAACGACGACTATTGTTATATGATTTTTGTGAAATAAAGGTTCTAAAAGATATGAAAAATAATCAACTTTAGTAAAGTGTCAAGGGTAAAATAGAGAGGAGAGAACAAAAGTAGGGAAGTTGTGTTATAATTTCTTGTTTCTAAAATTTATATGAGATCTTATATATATAGGAGTAAAATAAAGGGAAAAGGGGAAGAAAAAAATATTATGTGGTTAAGAATAAGGAAATTGCCCTACTATATAAATAGTTAGCCTAACAACAAAGTTGTATAAGCCAACATCTTAAGGCTGGTACAAGACTAAGGCCGAATAAGGTGCACCCAAAAAGCCTTTTGGGGCCAATCCTCGTCTTTTAGACCAGTGTTAAAGAGCGGGATAGTCTTAGTTGAGAAACAACCCACACCAAAGGGAATTGAGTTTTTTAAGACAGAGGGTATATTCATCATTTTATACCCTTAATTTTTGAAAAGTTTGAATGTTAAGTGAGATTAATGGTTATAGTAGTCACAGGCTTATTTGGTACATAACTCTCAAAACTCAAGATTATCTAGTGTGTTACATATTTTGTTTAAAGTTAAGATTATATTATTTATTTTTTTTAAATTAATGATTTTCATTCTGAGATATCATCATCATTGTCATTATTATTATTATTATTATTATTATTATTATTATTATTATTATTAAATTAATCTTCATATTATTTATATTTTTAAGCTAATTAAAATATTAATTTAATTAATATTTTAATTATTCATAATCAATAATTATAATTAATTCTATGTTTAAATCAATATATTATATGATATAAATTATGTTATAGTGTTCAATATATTTATTAAAATTACTAATTATAATATAGCACATAGTATTAAAGGTTAAGTTATAAGATAATGCTATAATTTTAATAAATGTAATGTATTGTATAATATAATATTTTAATAGTATGGTATAATTTATTATTAATTGATATAATAATTATAATCTACAATTTAAGTGATATATTTATTATTTAGTATATTAGCATAATAACTTTGATTTAGTTTTTTACGATTAAAATAGAGCATTCCACAACCTTTACTTCAAAAATATTATAATGGAATGAAATTAAAATGTAGGAAGGTTGGAGCAAAAAAAAAAAGACACTGCAAGACCCTAGAAGCATAGCTAAAAGAGAAATATCTCAAATTATATATATATATATATATATAATAAAAACCCCTAATAAAAGAGCCTTAATTAGAAAAATATATTCAAACAAACTATAACAAATGATATAATAGAAGAGATTAATCGAATAAAACTCCAAATAAACAAATAATTCTTTTTGAAAATAAGCCTTTGGAATATATGGGTTAGAAACGCATCTTTGTACCAACTAAAGTATTGTAAAGTTGAATATCTTAAATTGGTCAATATATCTTGAGTATTTTTAAAGTAGTTTCTATAGAGCTTCCTACGAATTGTTTAACCATGGTGAATATTCATATTAATAATTATATTATAACATATAATATTAGTGAATAAGATATAAATTAGTGCTATTATATTAATAATTATAATTTAATATTTAAGTGATACATTAATTACTTAATATATTAAATTAATAAATTTAATATTTTTGATTATTAAAGTAGAACAATCTACAATATTTACTCTAAAACTATTAAAATAGAATGAAATTACTATTTCGAAAGATTAGAAAATAGAAACACAACAACCTCCTAAGAACATAGCTTGAAGAAAAATATCTTAAATTATTGAAGAAATTGATGGAACAATTTGAATTATATTTAACTATAGATATCTAGAAAAATATCTAATAATATCTATGAATGAATCATCAAAAACCTTAGCATCAACCATATTAAGATTTGAATATGAAGAAATATCCAACTTCTAAAGAAGTTGAGTTCAAAAGTCCTTTTTTATAACCTATATATAAAACTAATAGATAATATTATTAAATGTATTAATATTCAATTAATAATACTAAATATAATTATAATATTACTTAACCTAATATACAACAATATTTTGTTTGAAATTATGTATGCTTAATATTTTAGAGTTTTTCATAGAGTTCTTTAAAGAGTTTGAAGGAGTTAAAGAAAGGTTTTTAGAAAGTTTGAGAGTTTTGATATTGAATAGTCTTATGTATTCAATAAATTTTAAGGTATTCAAATTATTTAAATTTTATGTTGTAATCAAAAAATTATTTTACTAATTGAAGAATATATACAATATACACCTTTGTACATGTTATCCAATCTCTTCCCCTTGTTCTGTTAACTTTATTTATGAACTTTTTTAACTCAATGTTTGGTTTATATGAATTATTATTATTATTATAACTAAATAAATAATAATATCAATCATATTTATCATTATTAATTGTTTTATTATTTTTCTTTATGGTATACAATTCATCATCATCAAATACTAATAGTATCATTAATTATTATGAATTATTATTAACGTCATATTGACATAAGTAATTATTAATTATATTATCAATTCATTAATATTATGATTATTATTATTACTACAAGTACTAATTATTATTAATCTTATTAATCATTGTTAATGATTTTTTTTATTAAATTGATATTTATATATTTATTATTTAGTATTTATTACATTATAAATAAATTATTTCCTTTTTTATAACTTATAATAGAATATTCAAAACAATTTAATATTATATCAATATAATGTATTATAACATTATACATTATACCAAATATTATAAATATATAAATGCCATATATTATATTCATATGGTATAGTAATCACAACATATTATTATAATATTATACTATAATTATATTTGATAGTATTATTAATTGAAATTAAATCTTTTTCTAGTGTTTTAATGTTTCAATTATAAATAATCTTCTTTCTATCAAGGTCTCTAATTTCTTTGTTTGGGTTTGGCATTTAAGTTCATTTATTTGAGTTTTTATTTAATTAATCTCTTCTTTCATATCATTTAAGTTTATTTAATTGAGTTAGATATTTGTCACAAATTTTCTCTTCTTTTACCTTCAGATCAAGTATTTGATAAAATCATTAAAACGATATAATAACTAAAATTTGATATGCAGATAATAATGGATAAAATTTTCTTTTTAATGGTTAAATGATTTATTTATTTATTTTTGTAATCCTAACCATATTCTAGAGTGATATCTAACTCCTTGATCTACTTTTATATTGAGAAGTCTTTGTTTGTATACCTTTAACCTTTTCTTTTAATATTTTAATAATGTACGTGGGTTATTAGCTCTATGTAGGTAGATTTTTCTATAATCTTCAAATAGATGCTGGAATAGTTTTCTATATTTAGGAAATAAAATATGACATAGTTTAAATATCCTAAAAACCTTTAAAGTTGTGTTTTATATTTTATTTCACCTAAAATTTATGTACAAATTTGATTGCCTCTTGTGATAGGTTTACTAGTTTCTTGATATCATGGCCTAAAAATCTTACTCTATTTTTTTAATAATTTTATTTTTGAATATAACAAAAATAACCCATTCTCTTCTATAATTTTGAAAAATCATATTTAAATGTTTAATATGATGATCAATAAAATTAAAGTAAACTAAGACATCAACAATGTAGGCAATGTTAGAATTTAAATAAGGCTTAAATATATTATTGCTAAGAATTTTATATGTATTAACATGTTCGGGGGTTGATAGTTTTATTTTTTCTCGAATAATATTTTTCAATATTATTAATATATTGGTCATCTATCTTATCTATAATCCCAATAAGATATTGTTTTTCTTCGGCAGATTTTGATATGGCATTATATTTATAGTAATAATATTCCATTATTATTATATGATATAAATGATATTATAACATACAATATTAGTGATAAGTAATAAAATAATACAATAATATTAATAATTATAACATACTATATAAAATAGTATTATAATAATGTGATATAATATTATTGATAATATTCTGATCTTATAAGCTATAAAAATAACTTGAGAAGAGTAGAGTCTAACAATATGCATCATTTCATCCTCAATTTAAACCCACTAACATATTTCTTTATTATTTTTACCATTAATTGATATTTAACTTATACTATAAGTTTTTTAGAGAAGTCACTAGATGTATTTCATTTATTAATCATATTATAATTTAATATATATGAATATAATTAGGTCAATTAAGTTGACATAACATTATTACAATAAATAAAAACTAGATTTTAAATCGAACTCAACACACAAGGTAAATTCAAATTTCAGATTCATGCTCCAATTGAACTAGAAAACTGGAGTGATAAATAATAATAATGATAATAATAATAATAATAATAATAATAATAATAATAATAATAATAATAATAATAATATAAAAGGTTTGCATATTAGAAGTGGGGGTGACTTATCGCATAAAATAACCTTACAAAGTAAAAGTACACCCAATTTCAAAAAATAGTAGTTGGTTAGAAAGGGGAGTGAGGAGAACATGGGCGATAATAAAATAAAAACACTAACTTTCCGGACTTAAACTTTTACAACATAAATTTTTATAATTCTTTCACAGTGTATATGCGTTGCACAAAAAATAAAAAGAAAAACGCAGTGTCATGAGTATATATTAAGCTTTTAGAAAGTATTCGCAAAGTATACGAGTCACATGTGCAGCAATATTGTGCAAACTGTGACGTCAATATAACGTTAACATTTTTTAATCAAAATATATTTTATTAGAATTATTAGAAAGAATTATATTACAATGTTTTGAAAGTTATTTATAAACATAGATCCATATTAATATATTTCTAACAAAAAAGAGTATATGACAAGATATTGATATAATCATGGTAAAAGATCATTCAATAAATTATAAGTAAAAATAATCGAGACATTTTGTAGAGTAATAGTAAAATATGGATATAATAATGGTGAACGATGAAATTTAGTATAACGAGGATGATAAAATTTTGGTATAAATATTAACTATATTTTATGACAAAAGATATATATGATGCTCAGAAAAGATTAATTCAATTATTGTAAAAAAACATAATTTATTAATGGCAAAAAATTAATTTATATATCGTAAGATATTAATTATATTTTATGGTGAAAGAATGGATCACTGCTGGTGAAAGATCAATTTAATTATAGTAAAATATCAATTTAATTATGCCATTAGATTAATTATCTAGTCCATTAGGTTTGAACCTAATTGCCTCTTTCGATAATAAATAAATAATGGACAATCTATTTTAAAATTTCCTCTTTTCTATCTTTGAACAAAATCATGGTCTCAGCCTTGGTCCAAATCAATAGCCCAAGTCTGTTCATTTTATTTGCCTTGTGTTTTCTTCTTAACCCCGTCGTCCCTTTGCCCTTAGTTCTCACTTTCTCTTGATTTTTCATTTCCCAACCCCCTTCCTCACTTTTGCTTTCAAAAATTAAACGTGAAAAATGCAGTTCACACTAAATCTAAGGCTAGTAACCATTGTCATTTATTTTCCTTGTCATTTTAGGTAAATATCCTTTCCCAAAGATTGATTCACACACACACACATATAGACATATATATATTAATATACAAACATAAGAACCAATCTCATCCATTAAATCAAAATTTAATCACATTTAAGATTTTATTAATACCAAACCAAAAAACTAATCCATACCTCTAAAACTATAAATTATACAAACCCTAAACCCTAAACCCTCTAAACCCTAACCCTAAACCCTCTAAACCCTAAACCCTAAACCCTCTAAACCCTCAACCCTCAACCCTCAACCCTAAACACTAAACCCTCTAAACCCTAAACCCTCAACCCTCTAAACCTTATAAACCATAAACCCTCTAAACCCTAAACCCTAAACCCTAAACCCCAAACCCTAAACCCTCTAAATCATAAACCCTAAACCCTCTAAACCCCAAAACCCAAACCCTAAACCCTCTAAATCATAAACCCTAAACCTTAAACCCTCTAAACCCTAAACCCTAAACCCTCTAAACCCTTAACCCTAAACCATATAAACCCTAAACCCTAAACCCTCTAAACCCTAAACCATCTAAACCCTAAACTCTAAACCCTCTAAACCCTAAACCCTACACCCTCTAAACCCTAAACCCTAAACCTTAAACCCTAAACCCTCTAAACCCTAAACCCTAAACCTTATAAACTGTAAACCCTAAAAACCCTAAACATAAACCATCTAAACCATAAACCCTAAACCATCTAAACCCTAAACCTTATAAACACTAAACCCTCTAAACCCTAAACCCTCTAAAAACTAAACCCTAAACCCTCTAAACCTTAAACCATAGACATTAAACCCTAAACCCTCTAAACCCTAAACCCCGAACACTAAACCCTCTAAACCCTCTAAACCCTAAACCCCAAACACTAAACCCTATAAACCCTCTAAACCCTAAACCCTAAACCATAAACCCTCTAAACACTGAACCCAAAACCCTCTAAACCCTAAACCCTCTAAACCTTAAACCATAGACATTAAACCCTAAACCCTCTAAACCCTAAACCCTATAAATAGTAAACCCTAAACATAAACCATCTAAACCCTAAACCCTAAACCTCTAAACCATAAACCCTCTAAACCATCTAAACCTTAAGCCATAGACCTTAAACCCTAAACCCTCTAAACCCTAAACCCTTAAAACCCATAAATCTTATAAACCATAAACTACAAACTCTCTAATAATAATAATAATACAATATCTTAGCATCCATAAACTTTATTTAGTTAGTCAAACCATATATTATGCAAAAATATACAACAATGCTAGATTAATAATCTAATTATTAATCAAAATAATATAAAACAGCAATACAAGATTAATCAGCAATAGAAAATACAACATCAACAGAAAATCAGCCAACATTACTCTAATTAACCCTAATCAGAGGATTCATAACAGATGATGGTGAATATGGAACAAGATACCAATATTCAAACATCAATCATCAATACCAACACCATACCAGCATATATTATGCAAAAATTTACAACAATGGTTGATTAATAATCTGATTATTAATCAGACTAACATAAAACAACAACACACCATTTTCAGCAACAGAAAATACAACAGCAACATCAATAGAATATCAGCCCACATTAATGTAATTAACCCTAATCACATTATTCATAATACAATAGCAATAAAATTTAATCAAAAAACAAAAAACATAACTCAACTAACAATAAAACATATTTACTAAATCAACTCAGCAAATTCAAAATCAACTAAAGTTGAGGCAGAGTACTTCGATCCAATGCTTAATAAATAAAACCTAAAACACATACAAAAAAAATCAGCCAAATCAATACAAAAAATCAGGTTAACAAACACTAGATTACATAATAATATAACAACAATGAAGATATTAACTGGTTTAATACTATCGTTAAGGAAAATTTTTGATAGTAACAATATCATGCATTTTCGACAAAAATGGTGACATACGGAGGAGAATCAGCACCAGCGAAAAATGGTGGCGGAAAATGAATGAAATCGATGGCGTGAGCTTCAATAGGTTGAAGAAATGTGCTGGAATGAGAATAAACTGACGAAGATTAGCAGCCAAAATGGAGAAATAGTGTCAAAAACGAACAAGGAAAATTGGTCGCGATTTGAAAAAATTTTGAAGATCGGTACAACAATAAAAATTTTGAAAAAATTACATACCTCTGTGCTCCTGCTCAAGTCGCGCTGCCGCCGTGTGCTGCTTGTCCGCGTCTCCTGTGTAGCAGTGTAGTGGCGGTTGAAGTGAAGACGATGTAGAGGAAGGATGAAGAATGGAGCAGCTGAGCTCGCGCTAACAGATGCAGAGGAAGAAATGGAGATGGAGAGATGGAGGAGCAAGTGCGATGGAGAGGGAGATAGGTGTGATGGAGAGGGAGAGAGGTGCGATGGAGAGGGAGAGGCAGGTGCAAAGGGTTCGTCGGGTGCGAAACAGAAGGGGGCGAGGCAGAGGTGCGTAGACGCTCGGCGAAGGCAAACAAACAAAGTCTCATTTTTTCTTTTTTTTGCCTTCAACCGTTAGATCTAATTTAGATCCAACGGTCAGTAATTGTTCCTACATATGTATAGAAAAAAAAAAGGTGCGCACATGATCTATTTTCTATATATATATATATTGATATTTTTATACGACAGTTCATTCATATGACATAAAATCAAAGGCTAAACCCATTTTCTTATACAAATTGTCAAGCACAACCACAATTTGGAGGATTACCTCCCAATCAAGGGAAACGAGTATGTTTATGTCAACTTATTTTGTTGTGATGAATTCAAAATTGCTAGTTAGGTCTTATGTAGTTATCTTTGCTTCAGATTATCTCAACTAAAGGCTTAATATTTCTTTGGTGAGAGAAGTGTTTGACATGGTGAAACATCCTCAAAAATTATATTTGTTTAGGCTAATGATATGTTTTCTTTTCCTTGATAAGAAACAAGATATTTAGTGGTGAAAATATATTAGTTAGTAGTAAAATATTCATTTACAATTAATAAAATACTAGTTCACTGATGTACAAGCACTAGTTGCATGGTGCTACAATATAGGTATTGGAAAATAGTAGTGTGAGCTACGTTGCAGGCGTCATGTACATTACATGTCATTTGCCTATCTAAAAAGATATATATTCTCCTTTTACCTTCCTCTTATATCCACTGCGTTTGACAACAAAATGATGCAATAAACTTTTGTGACATTAATTTTTTAATTTTTTTTAAACCAACCTTGACTTTAATCACTATTTTCTAAATAAAAAAAATGAAAACACATCACAGAGTGTCAATATTCATCTTTTCATTTCATGTACTATTGACACTTGGTTAACCAGTCTTATTTCTTTCTTCACAAGACTACTTCATTATACGTCAACTTCCACAGGGAATCTCACCTTTCTCGTACATTGTTTCTTTTGCCGGCTCTTCCTTCCAAATCTTAGGAAAATCTTGTGCTCCTACCTTCGTTTTTACCATTCTGCTGCCTATTCCATGCAATTACCAAAAAAATTTCCCACTTAGCCCTTTTTATTTTCAAGAACATTGGTTGGTTACTAGGGGCTGCCACTAACCTCACAGAAACAAAGATACCACTTCAGAAGGAAAATAACTTTAACGCACAAGCATACGCTCTCTTCAACTTATTTTTATGAATTATCTAATTAGTGATGAACAAATTTTTCTATATAATAAAAACTATAAAATTAATGATAATGATTATAATAAAAAATATATATATTATTCATGACACAATAACAGTAAAATGATAATAATAACTCATTAAAATTTTTAATTCAGATTAATTAGATCAGTTCAAACAACGGAATCGGCAGATGAAAACAGGCTCTATAACATGACACTACTTTTTTTTTTTAAATTTAAAGCTATACTTATCTTTTAACATAATGTACAATAAAGTATTCTTCAAACAGTAAAATAAGATTACAATACACACTCCAAATGTCAATATATACACCATTTCATCTCTATCTCAGCACTTAATTCGCTGTTTTGACCATTCTTCAGTTGGGTCTTTTCACTTTGGTCCTTTAACGAACACACTGCTTTGTAATTATCTACACAAGATACAGTACCTGATAAAGCAAATATTAGGGGGGGGAAGTATACCTGAACAGCCAGCAGAACAAGCCTGAACATCATCCCGAGCAACCCCAAAGGAAAACCTAGTGAAGCTATTAACAGATTCATCACAGATATCCGATTGTTAACACTAATTCATTGGACAGAAACGCGTTCCGTAATAGTAATATTAAGCATGAATAGAAGTTTTTTTTTTTGGCCTGAAACTAAAGGCATAAAAAAAAATGACACTGCATAAAATACACAAAACTCAATAATGCTGCTTTTAGTTTACATCAAGTCAAAAGCACTTCCACAGCCAGACTTCGTAGCGGTTCAAAATTGGCAATGATTCAGATGTGAAGTACAAGTGCATATCAACGATTCCAATGATAATGTTCTTTAACTTTATCAGCCAGAACCCACTGTCAAATCAGGTATAACGTCTCATCTGATACTAAGTTTCTGCACATCGATATTTATTCCCATATATAGTTCCAAAACATTATCGAGAGCCTGCACAAATTCATAAACATCAATCAGTAAAATCAGTATCTGACGAGCATAACATGGTGTGTCATGACAACTCCTAGCTGATACGCCATTTCGAAAGAAATGGGTAGACCTATCAGGAATCAAAACAATGCACTATTGCGGTCCTAATGAAGCAGGTATTTTTCTGTTTCTCTGAGCAGAATGAAGCAAGTAGCTTTAAGTACAAAGCAACGAGGCATAAACTAGACTGGTGTGAATCAGAGCACACTAGAGCAAGCAAAAAATCACATGGTAAAAGAAGATGCACTGTTATCTTCATTGGTTCTTTTGTTCTCTTTCCTCCTGTTTTTGGTGGGGAATAGGATGAGAGTTGAGGTTATCGGGTAAAAGTGGTAAAGAGCAGAAAACAAAACAAATCCTAACTTAGGGTGCTACACCAAAAGGCAGAAATTTCTACACAACAAAGCAAACAGGTGCCATATACCCATGGAATAAAACATCATCTGACACTTTGATATACATCAGATTTTTGTCTTGACGATACATGAAATGTCCAATATGCAATGTAGAAAAAAAATCACAAGCATATGGTGTGATACAATACATTTTGCCGACATATTCCAACATTTATTTGCCGACACAATACATTTTGCCGACATATTCCAATACACAAGCATATGGTGCGATACAATAGCAAGCAGGTATTTGCTGAGATCTAAAAATATATACCGATATTTGTTGTGTTAAAAAGTGAGAAATACACCGCGACAACTGCAACATATAATTTACTATTTGCTACATCCCATAACGTAACACTGGAATCATAACTGCAACTGCAATTTTATTGCAGCAAAAAAATGAAAGCCAGCGTGCAGAAAGACCAACCATATTTTGAACCACCTAGATGATAGAGCCCCACTAAATCTCACAATGAACTATGAATGGAATTTTAAATCCTGCAACCTAGCCAAATATCAACAGATAATCAAGGGCAGATTTCCTTTTCAGGAATAGAGGTTTCATCTCTTCAATCCTACTCATAATTTCATAATATGCAAGAGTTCAGTATAGCAACAAACAACAATCAGAAACAAAGACAATAAGTGATGCAAGAGTATCTCCATCTTGTTCTTCCACAATTGGAGTTCAAAAGTTAGCATACTAAGAGATGATACTAATTGTCCTTGAAAATCTTGAACACCTTCATGATAACCCTAATACTACTAATATTTTGCTAAGTGATTCTTATAGGTATTATATATGTTTGAAGAAACAAAATTCACCAAAACATCTAGTGTACAAGGCAAGGACAATACAAGGGTTACAAAGTTGCATATAAAACAAAACTATAAGACACGAAGCTTGATTACATGATTATTAAATTTATTGCGTGATTATGATTTTGTTTAGCTTTGATATTTTATATATACTTTATAATGTCTTGTAGCTTGTAATTATACACTATTATAAGTATAATATAGGCATGTAGTGCATTAGTTTAGTACTTTTATTAATGAGATCAGGTGGTTTGGGCTTGGTTAGTAAAGGGTAAACTAGGCCTACATGTGTGTGAGTGTCTGTGTGTCTGTGTGTGTATGATGGTGCCTCGTATATTCATAACAATTAATGGTGCCTCGTATATTCATAACAATTAATGAAGAATCACAAGTCAATTTCCATAACTTTCCTTCCTAGTTTAATCTTGAGAGATTAGGCTTTGTTCTCTAGAGAAAACTTGGTGATTTCTCTTTAGAAGTTGGTGATCTTGTTGAATCAAAACCAAAATTGAAGAGTATTCTCGACATCAAATCAGTTTGAACACAACCACCCATTCGAGTATCATTTTCTACATCAATGTTAAAAGCAAAAAGATACTGCATTATGAAAGAATAATTCCTCAATTATCTTCCACATCAATTATCAAAGCTTGGCTTTGGATCAACAACCATTGGAGAAAGTTTCTTCCTCAACATTAAAATAAGCAAACACATCAAAATCAGCCATCTATTGAGGTTCTTGATCATTCTTGCTAGCATTCTTTCAATCTTGATTGTTATTCTTGGAATCATGCTTGTTATTCTTAAAATCTTGCATGCATGTGTAGGGTTTGAGTCGAACATATGTAGAGATAGGTAACATGGCATGGTAATCTTGAAATATATCTTGAATGTTGAATGCAAAAGCTCAAATAAAAATAGGAGATTGCATGTTAGGGTTCGAATGGTTTAGAAAGGAAATGTGTAGTCTTTAGGTTTTGATTGTCTTGATGAGACTTATGCTACATGTTATCACACGTGTTTAAGTTTGATTCTACATGTAAAATACTTATTTTTGGTGAACAATTATGAAGCATCAAATCAATCATTCATTAGCACCAATTGTAGGTTGAACTTTAAGGTTTTGTGAAGACTGTGTGTTTTTTACTTCTTAAACCTTAAGTTGTGTGCGGTTAATAATTTGCACAGGTCATTTTGTGTTTTCTACATATAGTGCATGTAAATTAGCATTTCGACCTTACCTTGGACAAACTACAAAACATTGCATAGAAAACTTGCATGATAGTTTGAAAGTGCATCAAATGATTTAGCAATTGTTTTGTTGAATTCTATTTCAAGAACCTAACAAGAAACATGTAAGGTGTGATAAACAATTAGTGTTTGTGATATATTTGATTGTGAGCTTTGTATATGATTCATTTGAGTCGAAATTTTCTACAAGAACCAATAAAAGGCCGAGGAGGGGCATTGTTTTGAATAGGGTTTTCTAACCGAAACCCTAGAGATTGCTAACCATTTGTTGAAGTGTGTTTGGAAGTCCACTATAATGGAAGGTGAAGCAAATTTTCAAGCAATTTTTGAGGCTATCCAAAAGCTTTCAACCAAACTAGATGCAACCAATGCTCAACTCAATCAACTTCCTATAATGCAAACTCAATTGCAAAGAATTAACTCTCGATTTGCCGAGCAAAATTCAGTCCAAAATGTGCAAGAACAAAAAGAATTCTATAGAGAACAAATGGGAAGTGTAGCAACAAACTACTCCAACAAGAGAAAGATGTCTAAACTCATGAGTGGACTATGAAGGAGTCACAAAAATGTGGAAGTAATCGAACAATCTATGACCATCAACCAAGACATCACCATAGAGAAGATAAAGGTATAAAACTTGTTATTCTCGATTTCGATAGTAAACTTGATGTTGAATTATTTTTTGAGTGGTTACATGAGGTAGAAGCTATATTTGAATTGAAGGATTATCATGATGAACAAACATGTAAACTAGCTACTCCTAAGTTTAAGAATTTTGCTAGGATGTGCTATGATGACTTGAAAATGACTAGAAAAAGAGAATGAAAATGTAAAATCAAGTCTTAGATAAGCTTAAGAGACATTTGAGAAAGAAGTTTGTACCTAAGGAGTATGAATAAAATAATTATATTAAATTGACTACTCTTAAGTAAGAACTTTTAAGTGTTGAAAAATATGTCAAGGAATTTGAGAGATTAGCAATTATATGTGACATTCATGAGAAAAAAGAATAAACATGTGCTAGATTTCTATACAGCCTTAACATAATGATTCAAGATAAAGTTGAAACTTGTTTATATGATTCTTTTAATGATATGATTAAGCTATCTTTGAAGTTTGAAAAGAAAATCAAGTCCACTAAGCCTCATACAAAACAAAATACTTCATCTACAAAGTATTACTCAAATGCACAAAGTATAGGTCAGGTACCTTAAAAGCTACAAATGTTGACAAGAAGCAAGGCCCTAATCGATAGAAGAAAGGCAAGGCCAAAGTCAATGAGGTCTCCACAAAGCAACAATTTAAATGCCAAGGATATGGACACTTTGCTAGAAAATATCCCAACTAAAAAGTGTTGTCCATACACGAGATTGAAGCTATGGAAACTTGTGATGAAGACCCTAAGTGCAAGCCGAGTGAAGTAATTTTAAGCAAATCCGAGGATGAGGACAAGGCTTGTTATGTGCTGCAAAGAGTTCTTCAAATTCAAGCTAATGAATAACCCATTCAATTAGAGAAGATATTCGCAAATAAAGGAAGAGTGAGGGATATGGTTTGTCAAGTAATCATTAATAGTGGATCATGTACAAATGTACCTAATGAGAGGATAGTGAAAGAGTTGGGATTAGATATAACACATCCAAAACCTTATTCTCTTCAATGGCTTAACAAGGATAAAGGAGTCAAGACAATCAAACCTTAATCTCATTTCGAATTGATAATTGTCATGATGATGTACTTTGCCTATGGATGCATCAGGAATTTTATTAGATAGGCCATGGCAATATGATAGAGGTGTTATTCATAATGGTATTACTAATGAATATTTCGTTGAGAAAGATAAGAAAAAACACAAAATTAAACCTTGTAAGTGTGATAATGATAATATAGTTGAGAATAAAAATGAGCTTATTTTTACATGAAAAGGCTACAATAGAATGTATGAAGGAAGAGAGCAGTTGTTATGCTCTAATTATCAAAAACTCCCTACAAGGGGAGAAAAATGAAAGTAACCGTCAACTAAATGAGCTAATTGATGAGTATCATGATGTATTTCCTAATGACTTACTACCAGGATTACCACCTAAGAGAGGAATAAAACATGCTATGGACTTCACGCCTAGTATATCTTTACCTAATCGACCTACATATAAATGTAATTCAAAAGAAGCTAAGGAATTAGAGCTCATATGAAACGGATATGTGAGAAAGAGCATGATTCCATATTGTGTACCTACATTACATGTTCCAAAAAAAGACGGTACATAGTGCATGTGTATTGACTCTAGAGTTGTCAACAATATAACTACCAAATATCAATTTCCTATGCCAAGATTAGATGACGTGTTAGATGAATTGTTTAGTACACAAGTATTCTCTAAAATTGATTTAATGAGTGAATATCATCAAATAAGGATAAGGGAAGGGAATGAATGGAAAATTGCCTTTAAAACGAAATATAATATTGATGAATGGATAGTGATGCTTTTTGGTTTATGTAATGTACCTAGTGCATTTATGAGACTAATGAATAAAGTTCTTCGCCCTTTTCTCGGAAAATTCATTGTGGTGTACTTAGATGATATACTTATGTGTAGTCAAAATAAGCATAATCATCTTATTCATTTAAAGAGATTATTTGATAAATTAAAGGAAGCTAAACTCCGGAAAAATGAAAAAATGTGACTTTATGCTTTTGAATATTGTTTTCCTTGGTTATATTATAAGTAGTGAAGGTATAAAAGTGGATCCCACGAAGATACAAGCTATTAAAGATTGGCTTATACCCAAAGATATTCATGAGGTGAGGAGTTTCCACAAGCTAACAAGCTTTTACAGAAAATTCATCAAAAACTTCTCAACTATTGCCACACCAATTACACATCCCATGAAGAATTCAAATGGGAAGCAGATGCAACTAAAGCCTTTGAGACTTTAAAAAGACAAGCTATGCAATGCACCAGTATTATAATTTCCTAACATTGATAAATTATTTGAAGTCACAAGTGATACTAGTGGGGTAAGGATAGAGGAGTACTCTCACAAGAAAAACAGGTCATTGCATTCCTTAGTGAAAAATTAAATGGAGCCAAATTGAATTACTCCACGTATGATAAAGAATTCTATGACATTACAAGAAGCATAGAAATATGGAGCCATTATTTGAGACCTAAACCATTTGTTTTGCATTCGGATAATGAAAGTTTGAAATATTTGCATGGACAAAAGAAAACTAATCCTAGGCATGCAAAATGGATTATTTTCTTACAATCCTTCTGTTTTCTGAAAAATATTTTGATGGTAAAGAAAACAAGGTAGCAGATGCTTTATCAAGAAGATATTTGATACTTGCTATGATGAACACTAAGTTATTAGGTTTTGAAATATTGAATGAATTATATGCAACAAATGAATATTTCTTTGAAATTTATGA
Source organism: Tamarix chinensis (assembly GCA_030549775.1). NCBI lineage: Eukaryota > Viridiplantae > Streptophyta > Magnoliopsida > Caryophyllales > Tamaricaceae > Tamarix > Tamarix chinensis. Next base: position 30,101,039 of record CM060171.1, on the reverse strand, counting down.
TGCATGTAAAAAGAATCATAGTCACGGTAATTATGTGCTTCAAGATAACTTTTTTTTTCAAGCTTAATAAATTGTGTATACTTTGATCTAGTGACCATGATTTACTTGTTAAAGAAGTACGTGATGGGGGTATAGCTGGTTATTTTGGTATTCATAAAATTATGGAAACATTATAAGCATAATTATTAAACTTCCGATCTGGATTTTACGATTCTACGATCTAAAAATCATTAAACAATCCACGATCTTAGGTATAATATTAAAGTAGTAAAATTGTGGTAGAATCTTATGATCTTAGGTAGAATCTTATGATTCTACATGCCAACTATAATTTTTTTTATCTATTTACCTTAAAAATCTATTTTTTGTCTTATTCTCACTATATTTCTTCCCTAACTCTAAGCCTTAACTCTATTATTTTGTACATACTATATATTAAATACCAATCAATACAAAGAATGCACAAGAGAGACAATAGCGAAATCAATTGTCGAAAAAAAAATACTTACGAAAAATCCAAACTATAAATGTAGCGTAAACTAAATATATTACATTTGTGAGATTTTTTTTTTTACTAATATCTATTTAATTTACGATTATCCTTTTTATTTTCTTTTGTGCTATTGTTAGCTTTGTTGTATGCTTAGTCCATATAAAATTATTTTTCATATGCATATAATCAACAATTTGTGTTGCTACAACTTAATTAGTGATCAAATAAGAGTTTAAAAATGAGATCTTTACTGTTTTTCACCTTCAATTATAGAATTTTGTTACATAAATGTATATCTAGATTATATTTTTGTGATATTTGTAGCATCTTACAATCCTACCATCTGATTCTACAATTCGATTCTGATGACCCTTATCGATTCTAGGCAGAATCTTGATTCTCACAACCTTAATTACAAGAGCATTTCTTTTGGTCGTGGATGATAAAATTGGTACAAACTGTTATTATGAGATGTGTGACTATAGGTAACAATCGGGTAGGGCGGGCCGAGTCTGAGTCGGGTCATAGCGGGTTGGGTTGTTTGCGGGTCAATTGTGGTTCGGGTTAGGTCATTTCAGATGGCCTAATTATTCGGGTCGGGTCGTTGTAGATCCAGGTTGTATCCAGTTAATTAACCGGGTCAGGTTGGGTTTGGGTTGAGATAGTTTAGGTTCGAGTCAGGTCAGTTTCAGATTATTTCGGATTAGCTTGTCAGGTAGGATCAGGTTGGGTTGGTGGATGTAAATAGAGCGGATTTTATCCAAGACGCCTTGGGTTTTAATTATCGAATACTTAAAAGGATATGGAGGATAGAAAAAACAATACCTATTGGACACAGTTATGGGATATCCATATCCGAACCTATACCTATACCCATATCCATATTCGTACCCGTTTACCCGATATATAATTACTCTTTTACCCTTAATTTTAAAATAAATATAGTATAATTAAGGCTAAACTTATCATTTGGCTTAACCCTAAATGGGTTTATCCGTTGCGTAATTGATTTATCCTCTGGATAATATCAGTTAATGGGTAAATGGACTATTCATCGGGTAACAGATATCCAATGGATACGAAGATGGATGTGTAAGTGGATGCTAATTTGGATACAAGTACGAATTCGCATACAGGTATGGCTATACACCCTAAACCCGCCTCATTTACATATCGGGTCAAGATTGGGCCAAGCACGCTCATATTTGGGTGATTTCATGTTCAAGTTAATTTGATGGGTCAAGTTTGGATAAACTTGACGAATCAGATCTTTTTAAGTTTTGATGGGTCAAGTTGGGTTCAGGTCAAGCTAATCCTTGATCAAATTACTTTAGATTTGGGTTAAATCAGACATTGGCCAAAAAAATTAATCTAAATCATTAATCTCGTAAGCAAGCATTAAGTTTAACTTCATGTAAGCATGTGATTAATAATGTGTTATTAATTGTTATTTACTTATTATTATGGCTTTAATAATCTTGTACTTTTATGCAAAGAATTGGTAAAATAAAAATATCATTAGTGAATAAGTTTACAATAAAGTAATAAAAATAAATAAAATTTAAATAATAATATATTTTTAAAAGCTTTAAATAAATAATAAGACGTGTATTGTGTTATTATCATAACTGATTAATATCAAATTTGGTTTTGTCGAGTTGGGTCAGGTCAAGTTTATAGCGGGTCAGATTGACAACGGGTTGGGTTGGTGACGGGTTAGGTTGATATTGGATTATGAGTTGGAGTCCGGTCGGGTCAACTTTTGCTAGCTCTATGTGTAACGTGTCAAAATAGTAAAAGTTTCTTCTATTGTATACTCCTTTACGAGTTCCTAGTCAACCATCGGAGGGGGTTAGTATGGACTTTATCCTAGGGTTACCAAGGATATAAAGGGAAAAGAATTCTATAATGGTAATGATAGATAGATTTTCTAAAATGACACATTTTATTCCTTGTAATAAAACACATGATGCAACTCATTTGGCACATCTATATTTCAAAGAAGTAGTAAGATTACATGGTATTTCCAAAAGTCTTACGTCGGATAGCGATGTAAGGAAGACACTTTAGCATATGTTAGGTATTAAGTTGTTTAGTACACCCCATCATCCACAAACATATGGTCAAACCAAATTGACTAATAGAACTTTGGGAACTTTACTACGATGATTAATTAACAAGAGTACAAAGGATTGGGATATAAAACTTTCACATGCTGAATTTGAATATAATAGGAGTCCTTCTAGCTCGACTCATTCAAGCCCATTTGAATTTAATCCTTATTTGCCTATTGATATGTTATCATTAAAGGAAGGTGATATTAAGAACTATGATGCTAGAGAAATGGTTGAATTCTCTAAGAAAATTACTGAGAAATCTAATACTAAATACCAAACTCAAGCGAATAAAAATCAAAGTAAACAAGTGTTTTTACCAGGAGAATTGGTTTGGTTACACTTAAGAAAAGAAAGATTTCCAAATTTAAGCAAAAATAAACCAATGCCAAAAGCCAATGGACCTTTTAAAATCTTCAGCAAATTTGGAAATAATGCTTATGAATTAGAATTACTTAAATCCTATTGGAGAGTTTCTAAAACTTTCAACGTTGGTGATTTTTCTACTTATTATAGTGATGCTAATTTGAGGGTAATTTTTTTTTTTACAAGGGGAGAATAATGCAGGAGCATTTTGATCTCTTTCTTCTACCATTGGAGGTCAAGAGCTAGCATATTTGGAGATGGTACCAATTGTTCTTGAAAATCTTGAACATCTTCATGATAACCCTAATGCTACTAACATTTTTCTAAGTGATTCGTGCAGGTATTATATATGTTTGTAAAAAGAAGAATTCACTAAAGACATCTACTGTACAAGATAAGGACGATACAAGGGTTATAAAGTTTCACAGAAGAAAAAGCTATAAGACACGAAGCTTGATCACATGATTATTAAATATACTATATAGTTAGGGTTTTATTTAACTTTGATATTTTATGTATGCTTTGTAATGTCTTGTAACTTGTAATTGTAGACCATTATATGTATAGTATAGGCATGTACTGCATTAATTTAGTTATTTTATTCATTAGGATGGTTGGTTTGGGCTTGGTTAATAAAGGGCAAACTAGGCCTACATGTGTGTATATATATATGACGGTGCCTTGTACATTCATAACAATTAATGAAGAATCAAGAGTGAATTCCGAATAACTCTTTTCCTTCCTCTTCAAGTGAGTTTAATCTTCAGAGTTTAGACTTTATTCTCTAGAGAAGTTAGTGATCGTCTTGAAGATCAAAACCAAAATCAAATAGCATTCTCGACATCAAATCAATTTGAACACATCAACCCATTTGAGTATCATTTTCTACTCCAATGTTCAAAGTAAAAAGATCCTGCATTGTGACAAAATAATTCATCTATTATCTTCGACATCTAATAAGAACCAATCATGAGCATCAAGGACAGGGGTTCATTTTAGTTCTAGAATAATCTAAAAGCACAACCAAAAAATTCAACAAACACAAGTGTCCCATTCAGTTCAATTTAACCTGGTCTAAACTTGAAAGTGCCTCCATAAACATAATAACAGAAAAAATGTCATGAATACCCTTTTGTAAAACATCTGATGATGCCTGGTAGCTCATCAGCTCAGACTAACACCACAATAATTTCTGACAACTATTCCTTAGAAACTTATGTTGAATTATACTTAGCTATGAAAGTACTAGACACCATTAGTTTCAAAACAATCCTTGCTACCCAGCGGCAATATCTGCATGCCAAAAATGGTTTACAAGGAAACCAAAGAATGTAGCCAATACATCACCTCTGCAAACAGGTCTTAATAGAAGAAAATAATCCTAACCACAATAACAGTTCTCACCTTACGTGCAAATGACTCTTTACCATTCAAGATTGTTTCCATAGGAGAAAGTTGGTCATCAAATACGCCATAAAATATCGCATAGAATTTGCCCCTATTGCAGAAAATGCAAATAAGAATTGGATAAGAAGCAAACCCGTATAATTGCCAAAGAAAGGAGCCAGTACTGTCATAAATCCACATATACCTCTCTTCTTCAGCCAACTGTTGATCCATTTCATCAAACTTTCTAGTAAGAACTTCTGCCCCGACAGGAGAAAGCCTGTGCAGAATGAGGGCCTCTAGAGTCCTTGGGAAGTTGTGCTGGAAGAGAGAAGCAATCTGTTAGTGCTAGTGAAGAAACAGGGCATGTCTACATCTGATAGCGACTTGCTAGTCATCAAACACCACAACACTAAAGGACTCAACTTGAAGGGAATATGGCAAAGTAGAATAAAATGCTTATATAATAAATAACAAAATTACCCGCCCACCACAATTTGAAAAGCTGTCAAAGTTTGGTTACATCAATAAAAGTTCATTTTAACTATTCATTATGAATAGGTGGCATCAGGTGATGAAGATGAGCATTGAAACCCTCCTCATACCAGGCCCTCTGAAGGATCTGTTGATTTGTTGAGTTGAAGCTAAAATCAGAGTGATCTATGAAAGCTCCATTGAAAAGTGAGCCTTCTTTCCAATAATAGTCTTTTATTGATCAAAATAATAAACAAAGAATGCATTCAATCATGAGATGTTACAACAAAACCAAGCTGAAGCAATCAGACAATGCTTTCAAACTCAAAAAGATAACATCTACTCATGTTTGTGGTGGAAGGGGATGAAATAATAGCAAGGCTAGGACCTTGTAGATAAAAAGGATAGACTAGATTCATATGACAGCACAAAGAAATTTACTGAAGCAGAAACAAGTTCCAGACAGATAATGCTGATCGTAGCAACACAAAATGCAAATCAAAGGGTGAGGCTCCAGAATAAAATTAAGAGATTTATCCAAGGTGGGTCATGGCCTCAAGAACAAAAGTCAATAAAAGAAACAAATACCATACAGGAGAAAAATTTTAGATCCAGTAATTTTTTTATTCCCTTATTTTGGAAAGTTTATCTAAAATATGGTTAGATTCAGAGCTACAAACTCACCACCATAAAAAGGAAAACATCTCGAAGAGTAAGTGGCCCAAGGCTCCACAGAATCCGAGCAACTGGGTCATCGTCCATATTGTACAAATCAGATACCCCATTCTGACATTCCATATATGGGCTAACCTCTGGATCATTAACTGAAGCGCATGGTTGTGCTTGACTAGTGATATTAACACTTTGATGGACTAAGGAAATAAGTTCGTGGAGTCCCCAAAGCACTTCTTGACCCAGATCATGTAACGAATTATTATGGTCTAACCTGTCTATTGTTGAACACTGGCCCTCAGTCTTCTGCTCAACAGAACTTATATGAGAATCTGATGAAAATGCCAACATTTCAGTATCCACAGAATAACATCTTAAATCCCCATAATAATATGGAAATGAGAGAGGGAGGGAGGGAGAGAGAAACCAGGTGGGCCATACAAATAAATATTGGTCCTGATACACATCATCAGCCAATATTTATCGAATTTTGGGCCAGCTGATATACGAAATTTGTGATATGCGACAATTAAAGAATTTCACACATTTATCAGCAATATATCTTTTATTTACTGATATCTGCTAAAATTTGTTACGGAAAAAACTATAATAATAATAAATTAAAAAAATTTAAAAAAAAAAACCCACGACAACCGCGACATACATCAAATCCAGATAATCATAGCTCCCACACATGGATAAAGCTTTATCTTGGGTCATGGACAGGTGCTCACCTGCTTTAATTGACAATCCATATGCCTCATTTCTTAAATGTTCTGAAGCAGAAACAGAACTTGTGTGCAGCATTGCATTCTGCTCTATTATGAAAGACAAAACAAGAGAAAATTTAGATTAACTGACATAAAATGAGCAAACATAGCTCAACAAGATATAGCTTTACTGGCAACAAGATCAGAAAACTCAGATGCATGACTAATAACATCAGAGAGCCTGCGCAATTAGGGTAACTCGACTGCAAGAGCAAGAAAAATCTAAGTAAAACCATATCACTGTTTTTATTCAGGATTTGATGAAGTTGGACTAATTCATACCAAAGAGGCAGTTGTCTGGTGTGTAAGACTCGGGCTCTAAGTAACTTAGGTCCAATGTCATAATTCCTGGAATAGTATTCTATGGGTCTTTTGGAAACAATCTGCTACAAGCCCTGGGGACGACCAGAACCTCTCAATGACAAGTTTGTATAGGGTTGTTACTCTACTTTTTCACACACAGAAATAACTATCATACTAATATGAATTAACCATAGTTCTGGACACGAACTACACACTCAAAACATGTAAAAGGACTCAGGAACAAGTAGAAACATAAACAGGAATTACACAAGCTCAACCAATCACAAGTAGTTAATTCAAAAAGCCAATTCAATATCCCTAAAATATATTATAGAGTCGGTGATCACATACCATTTCCTTGTCAATTAATCTTCAATTTGTCAGGACAAAATGAGCCGTCGAGAAACCAAGGAAACAAAACAAAACAAATTTAAGCTCTGCTCCAAATTAAATGGTCAAAGCTAATGAAAAATCTTATATAATAAGGTTCACCTATACCTTCTTAATATCCGACGCAAATAATATGCATCCATGTGCTCTAACATGTTGGACATTGTGTTGGATGTCCACCAAAAGTTCACAGCAATAGTCAAGTCATTGCTATCTACCTGATGGAACCTGTAAAGTCAGAAAACATACATATTCAGCAGGGATATGCAAGAGAATAAATTTAATAAAAAAGATAGATTTTTATTATCATCTCTTATGTTTAGAATTAAGGAGAAATAATAGAATCAGAAAAATATCATTCATTCTATTCCTTTGTTTTGACACAAATACCATCAACATAAAAATTTAAAAAAAAAAAAAAAAAAAAAAAAGGTTTGTACTTTCCTTTTTTTTTTAAAAAAAATAAAGTTATACTTCTTGCATTCTTTTTCATACCAAAAAATGGAATTCTATAAATAAATATAAAAAAAATTGAAAAACAAATCCATGTCTATGGTGTTTGAGGATACCAAACAAGTTGCTAAAGATCAGTGTCAAGCAAACTTTGGCATCAAGATGTCCAATTTTCCTTTTCCTTCCTAATCTTGTTAAAACACTTCAAGCAGTTCAGCAATTAAAACATAAAGCATCCAGGTTGAACCAAATTCAACTTGTTTAATCACACCCAAATCAATCAACACCCCTCAATAGGAGGGAAAAAGACAGTAAGGTTCAACAAGATACAATACTTCATTTAAATGTTTCCAAAATTGGGACCAAAAAGTATGGAAAAAAGCTAACAAGAAATTTTAAAAAAGGAAAAGGAAAAACAAACCATTTTTCTGATTAAATAAAATGAGAGGACAAGCATAATGTTTATCATCCTCCATTCTCTAGAAGTCAACACCTACTTAAAGTAAATAATCTGAAGTGCAAAGATTGATATTCAATTGCTCTATTCCCCATTGCATGGCATGAAAAGAAAAAAAAAATATATATATATATATATATTAGCTACACAGATAAGAAAGAGATGATTTTAAGCGAAGAAAGTATCGACCTATGTGAAGAGGAACATCCATCCAAGTTGGTCAGACAAACAACTAATTCATCAGCACTGAATTGAGAAAACCTAAGAATTCAAACATTACCAGCCTTCAGGAATAAAAAGCGCATCCCCTTCATGCAAAATGCACTTTTGAGAGTGCTCCACTGCACAGTGTGATCGTGGATGGATTGAAAAATCAGGATTCTCAAGAGAAACAGAGCTGAGAAAATGGAATAACGAATTTAATTAAAATTACAAGAACATAAAATTATAAAAAATAAAAAGGAAAAATAAACAACATTCTTTTATCTCTAGATACATTTTAATACAAAATTAGCTTGCATTTTGTCCGTATTATCACAGAAGCCAGCATACCTATGATTAGAGGCTTCACCATATATAGGCATTGGGTACAGCAGGGGACTTGCAGAAGGTGGCCATAAGGTAACTGCAAAATACAGAAATTTAAGATAAACAAGTACAGATATATAACAGTAATCTGCATATCAACATCCTAAAACAGAGATGAGAAACACACAGTATTTCATCTCTCTTTGGTGATACGGAATACATCCATCCAGGAAGGCCAACTGGCAACTGCAACAAGACTAAAATTTTGACCAAAACCTGATGGAACCCAAGCACTCATTAACAGAAGGTGCAATAACCTAAACCAACATACTTCTCTAATAAAATGGTACTTCCCCAGCAAATTCATCATTCATAACAGGCATCACCTTTTCATCATACACAGAATATGTAATCAGATAATTTTTGATATTGCAGGAGGGGCTGGCAGCATACAACAAGATATTGGCTGAGACATCGTATTGGTTGAGATGCCTCAGAGCCGATATGCGACCAAAAAAACACACACATATCGCCAATATTTACTGATATAGACCGATATTTGTCAATATTTGTTGTGAAAAATAAAGAAAATTTATGCCGTGACAATCGCTAAATGAAATATTCTCTGCGATACCTTGAGACCGCAATGGTGGTTTTATTGCTTGGATGGCAAGCAATAAAACCGTGGTAGCAGTTGAGGTATTAGGATGTTGCGAACGATATTTTATATTTTGCAATTGTTGTATTGTAATTTTTTTAACAACAAATATCAGTAAATATCAGCTCATAACTGGCATATCACTTGTAAATACACAAAATTCTAAAACAGTCGCATATCACCAATTTCGTATATTAATTGACCTACATTTTGATAAATATCGGTTTGTATTACATATCAAGACTAAAATTTAATTGTATGAGGGTGGGGGGCACCACACATGGCTCACAAGCCAATTGTGTAATTGATTTTGTGATTTGTCTAGCATACATGACTTATCTATGTAGTTCTTATGTAAAAGTTTTAGTTAAAAGGATGGCTCTCAAACAACATATAGGCTCAGATCTTGTCATTGGGTGAATGTTGGATTAACTGAGGTTGGGGGTGTGTGAGTGGATGAATGTCATTTGTGAATGTGAGGCGATGGCAGAGTATGTTGGTGGTTAGGTGGTATAGTATGATGATAGTGGTTAGATAAAAGGAAAATTATAAATATAAGGAGATAGCTAAGAATTAAATCTTTCAAGCATCGAGTCCTTCATATAGCAAATTACAATTCTAACGCTATCATAAGAGTATAATCTTACGTGGTAACCTAGAATTTATGATTACCTTATAAGTAAGGGCTTATGGCCAAATTATTTTTTTAATACTAGATTAATATATTTAGGCTAAATAGTATAAGATATTATACCACTAGAATCCAACAATATTTCCTCAGTTATAACCAAACAATTTAAAAAAAAAATACCAATATAGTAACTATAACTATATAAGAGATATGCCTTAATAAAGCAAGAATAAAGTTTGGCCTTACTCTCCAAGGCTAAGGGCTCAAGTCCATCCTTGTAACAATACACCCCTTACCCATGGAGCTTGTCCTCAAGCTTAAAAATAAGGTAGGGATGTACATGGCCTCTTAGTAAATGAAGACGGCTTCCACAATTTTGAAGGCCCAAAGTATGCTTGACCCACAACTTATGGGTATATACACACACAAAAACAACTGCCCAACTAAAATTCATGAGGGTGGGCACAACTCTAATGGAGGCACCAAGACAAAATAGGGTTTTGTATTGCAATCTCTCAGTTGTTGGGTTGTGACCATAGGCTAGATGATTGCACCAACGATGGGGACTAAAGAGGCCAAATGGCTGAACAAGTCCATAGCAAGAGTGAATTGTACGATCAAACACTATCCATGCTATAGTGCTCAACCTACCAAAAGAGTGACATTTAGGAAGGCATAAGTAAAATTTGATTTGATGTATCCCTTGGCTATTGTTGGGTCTCATCATAAGGTTAAAACGGAGCTATCCATGAAATTTTTAAGTTGTTTGACTTAATTGGGACTTCTATGAGATATAATACAACATTAAAGGCCTTTTATTGTCTGGTAGTCCAAGGAATCCGTGGCGGAAGGAAAAGAGATATTGTAACAAAGTCCTAAAGGTTCGCTCAGATAGCTTTGGCTAATTGGATATACAGCCTCTTTAGCCTGGCAATAAGCGGGGACCCTAGGATGATTGTATCTAATGTCTGGCTTGCTAAACTACTCTTGGCCCATAGAAATCATGCCATCACCATAACTACTTATACTCTAAGTACTACTCGACAATATCATAATTGAGTGGGGACTAGGGGCAACATGGTCCTAATGCACTCTACCAACCTAAAGCTCTAGTGATTGTCGCCGCTTCTAAAGATGGAAAAGGGATGACAAATTTCCCATGGGTTAAGGTTTGGAGATACACATTTCAATTATGGGTTTGGCTTTAACCTTTTAGGAAAATTTAGAGTATGAGTAGTAGTTCAGAGCATGCATAGGTTTAGGATCCCCTCCTATACACACCCTGAATATATATATATATCAATATGTTTTTTTCCCCTCCCAAATATGAAAATATTTCCATAAGGATAATTAGTGTAGGTACAGGTTTCAGGTTTTCCATATGAGCTTCAAGTATATGGAAGGGAATTTACACCCATATTGGAGTGAGAGTCCAAACAAGGATAGGATTCTATAGTAACAAAAAATAGGTGATCAAGGTGGGTTCCGGGATGTATATAGTCACAAGTGTCGTGGATGTGAATGGCATCCTCAATCCTCAACTTGCCCATTCCCATTTTTAACATGGAAGGTCCTAATCGACTTATGATACATATCAGTTGATTCATGATACTTCTACCAATATTTGATGATGTTTGATAATATATATTATTCCTTCCTTCCCATAATGATATTCCTAAATTAATTTTTTGTTTCTCACAAATTATAATCTTATTGCATTGTAATTAGTGAAATCAATGTATTAATTTTCTAATATACCCTCATTTAGTATATCATTTAATATAATTAGGTCAATTACTAAAGCAATTATACTAATGATACAATTAAAAAAGCAAATACATACATCATTTCTCAATGACAATAAATCCATATTTCTTAATCCATGTGAAAATGGAATGTAAGACCACCTTTGTGGGACAATGGAATATAATAAAATTATGAATATATATATACATATATATATATAGAGAGAGAGAGAGAGAGAAACACCTTCACGACTTCAACAAATATATTATTCCCTATGACACTACAATTATGACCATGAGTGCAATTGTGGTTTTATTACACCTAGTTGCTGGTGTCGATGTCCAACAATGAAGATCGCTACAATCGGGCAATTCTAAGAAATTTGTGGATATGAAAACAAATATCGGCCAGTGTGACAACATAAATATTATATTAGCATCATGTATCAGGCATCGACAATACAAGATGTAATTATTTCACACCCATATTATATCCGAATTCACCTAGCATGTATTATTAGATTGATTTTCTCCTAAAAATAAATTAATATAATGAGAAATTTTATTTCAAAGGGCAATATTAATCTACGTATGTAATATCCATACATTAAGGTAAAAACTAGTTTTATTCATTTTTTAAAATAGTGTAATTTATAAGACTTTAGCTTAAACCTAATCAATAATTGTTTAATGACTAATATAGAATAAAATATTAGAATATTAGACTTAACTTACAATAATACTATTAGGGTCCTTAGTTATGGATTTAGTTAGGGTACTGATGCAGGGGCATATCTTACAAATTATACAAGCTATGAGTTAGCTGATTTAATATTAGAGCTCATTAGTTAGGCATTAGTGGAAGATTCAGGCCAAAACTACTACACTTGGGCCAAATAAGGTAATTACTTATTTAATTATAAAATCAACGCGACATTTAACGGTCATTATTGAAATTTTTAATGAAGTCACATAAAGAGCACATGGAAGGGATGTCCATAATAAAGGGAACCAGTCATATTAGTTAAGTTTAAGATTTATTTAGTAGAATCTTAGAATCTTTATCTTGTTAGTTGTAAGTTTTATCTTTAGGAGTGAGTGCGTGTGTGTGTTTGTCAATTGTACAAGATTTGGTGTGGATTTATGTATTTTGATTTTAGCTTATCATTTTATGGAGAAATTAAATTTAAGAAGGTGCATAATCCATCATAAAAATGTGGGATCATGCATTATAACAAAGTTAAGTTTGATTATTCAATCGGTTCTCTTTATGATTTATTTCTTGAATTTGATTTTTGTGTGACTCTTATTCAAGTTTTCTCTCCTTAATTGAACACATTCATATCCCATCATAACCGTTCCCATAAACATCCATAACCATACACAAATTCATTCCAATATTCATCATCTTCAAAGTCCAACCTCTCAAACCTTAACCCAAACCCTCTTCCATACCAATGATATCTGTCACCTTAATTACAGCAATTAACCCACATTTTATTATAAAATAATCTACCTTATAATCCACCATTAACCAACCTTCAATTCATTCCCATAAACATCCATCATAATCCATACATACAAACCCCAAATTTCATTCTCTTAAAACCTTAACCCTAATACACTTTCTTGCACCAATATTTTCTATATCATAAATTATCCTATTAACTATATTTTCATTTGACAATTCATTTATAATATTGTTAATTTAATAAAGTTCCTACTAAATAAAACTATGATAGGAATTTGTGCTACTTCTAAGTTGCTACTAAATAGTGTAATTTTTGTATTCTTTTAACTTTTAATATGTTATTATACAGCATACAAGTTTCATAAGCCTTCAAATCAATTATAGGTAAGATTTCGATTCTAACAACCTTAGTGCAACCTGAGTAAGGCTAACTAATTTGTTGTGGCTAGCAGTAGAGCGATTGAGACTTGGGCACCATATGTGATTATGGACTGTTATGTCCCCCATTCGTGCCTCTTTCTAATACCTGATCAAATCTTAGGCTCCCTAGATTAAGGGTTTTTTCTCCACCATTGATTCTAGAGAATTCAGCTACTTGCCTCGGCATGGTTTCGATCATGTTTTGGTGTTAAATTGTTTGTTCCTAATTTCCTTGATCTCCTTGAAGTCTGCATCCATTGCAACCTTCTAGCCTTCAATCACACTTCTAGCAAGTTCATCTTATTGTTTTCTAATCTCTCCGAACTGGATGACGATTAGAATTAGATTGGTAATTGTTGTTTTTATATCCCTCATTTGATTCTTCAAATTGGCCTCCATAACAAGAGGCTCTAGTACCAATTCATCAGGACCTTAGTTATGGATCTAGCGATGTACAAAGGAAATAGGGCTAGCGAAAGAAGGGGAACAAGGTTTTATTATTATACCTATTGTGAGAATCAAGGCTTGTGAAAGGAGGATTAGGAATTCTTAATATACCTATTGTGAAAATTAGGGAAGAGGAGAGGGGGAAATGGATTGGTTGCCACCGTAGTTGCCACCGTGCGATGGTGTCAATTGGCAACTAAGGAGGAACCTTTAGACCACATGATGGGGAGAGAGATCAACAAGAGGGAGAGAGAGGAGCTAAGGAATTTCCAACTTGCTTATTTCTAAGGCTCTAGAAATAACCAATTATAACTTAGGGAACAGGCCAAGATTTCTAGCAAATCTACCATTCATTAATAAGACCTATTAAACCCAAACCCTAATGGAAAAATCTCTTAATAACTCTAAGGCTTCCTAAGAATTAAATCAAACCAAGATCTGCTATTTATTAATGGGATCATGTCTAACATGTTAGGGTTGAGACTAGACCTATCCCACTAGGCTCTGAGCCAACCCACAAATAAGTCCCTAGCAAATAATTATTGAAAATAGAAAATTATTACGCAACGTTCACAATATATTACTTATCGTCCACAATGATCGATACTACAATACCAGTTTTATACCCTGTCGATCTATTGATTATACTAGTTGTCATGGGCCTAGATCTCATGATTGAATGAGGTTAAGTGTGATATGGGATATAGAAGTAACCTGACAGATAAATGATTTTTTATTCTAAGGATGATGGCTGACCATGTCAATGGGGAGGTTGAGTATGATGGTGATGGTAAGGTGTCACTCATGAAAGTAATAATTAACCCCATATATGGAAAAATTACAAGCTTAAGGCTGCCAATAAGAGTATAGTGTTGGAAATCCCATCATTTATTAGAATTATTACAATTAATTATACTTCCTCCATTTCACTATAGTTACGTATAGCTTTTTTTTTTCCTTTTTTCATAATATAAGCCACTTAATGAAAAAAAATAAACAAATTTGATGTTATGTTTTCAAATTTACCTTCTCTTTGCTTTCTTCCTTACTCTCCCTACGTCATTACTCATTCATCCAATGTTAATGCCTCACATGACAATAAAACAACACAAATTCCGATGAAGGTATTTTGGTCAATTAAGGTTTTTGTTATTTTATAATTTAGAACATCTTCATCTATGTGCAATAAACTTTAAATGCCCTTTATAGAAGGAATGCCTTACTGAAGAGCTTGCAGCCCAAGTTTTCTTACCACTAGATTAATATATTTAGGATAAATATTATAAGACACTATATGAAGAGAATCCAACAATATTTCCGAAGCAAAAAATACAATCTAGCAGATCAATAAAATCTACAAATATGGTACATATAACTATTAGATTTATGCCTAAGCAACACAACATTAAAGGCTAGCCTTACTCTACAAGACTAAGGGCTCAAGCCCAGATCCATAATGCAGCACAAATCAATAATAAGTAACAAATCCATTATGTCACATCACAGAACACTAGTACCTGACTCACTACACTGTATTCCGATTAATAAAGAGCATAAAAAAGTTCAGGAACTGAAAATTTGAAATATCACAATAGCAATCAATATAGACAAGGTGAATTAGCTTTCGGAAGTACACAGAAAAGCAAAAAAGTAACGAGATCTCAACCTTGTTTGCAGCCAGATACTACGCACAGAAGGTTATGATGTGGATCATAATGGGTGCTTGATCTAGACTGAGCAATGTTCATCCATAAATTGATGGAAGATATTACTTTGGCGTCCAAAAACAAAGGCTGCTAAAAAAAAGTAAGAATAGTCAACAAAAAAAGGCTCTAGAAGTTACTAGTTGAATATGAGAACTGAATAATATATATATATATAAGCGTTGCAGCAGATAGAAATGTACGGTTGTAATATCATGCCGTAAACTCTCCAATTGGGCACGTTCTCCATTCTCATGATTCACAATGGGGACCTACAAAAGAATTTTTCTTCATGATTATGGTAACAACAATCAACTTGCCCAAAAAGAAACGGGAATAGAGCTACAACATAAACAATTACCTATGGCCTAAGCAGGACCAGCAAAAGACATAATACAGGAAGTGAACTTAACCTGGGCAAGATAAATCTGCTGAGGACAATCTGAAATAAGTGGATTGCAGTGTTCAGCATGAGACATTTCTGGTTTACACCTCTCTGCTTCACAACAAAGACTCTGATGACTTTCTTTGGTTTGAGAATATTTCCTACACAATTCAATGAAGGCAGAAAATGGTACTGGCACCTACAAAATAAAGGAAGATCATGCACATCGCATTGTTCCTCTCTGAATGAAATGAATTTAAAAGGTTAAGTACTTGAAAAGTACCCTCTCGTGACTTCTAAGATCTCCATAGAAGACAGGAGCAGACTTGGAAAGCATGGCCTCTGCAACACATGATCCAGCCCGTTCCTAAATTTAAATTCACTAGTGCAAATTAAACTTCAACAAAACACAGTAGCTCAATTAGCACAGGAAGTCATATATCTATCTGCCTCCTTTTCTGCATTTAAGTACACCCAACACATGATATCATTGTCATAATTGTTGCTTACTAGACCATTAGTATTTATAGTCAACCCTCAAAAATGGCCAGTTCAAAGGGTTCTATTTTACTAGCCTTTCAACACCCAAACAATAGTTGTAGCTCTTCACTTCTCCAGAACTGGAAATGTGCATATGCAGCACCCAACAAAATGAAAAGTCTCGCAAGTAACAACAACAACCACCCAGTATGATTTCTGTCACCACAGGAAGGTATCCACGAATAAATCCTCACATCAACTAGCTTGAATAAGCAACATAGAGTTTTTCAATATAACCATGAAAAACCTATTTTCAGAAATTTATTTATGAACGTAAAAGTAGATAATGTAATAATGTTAGTACAAATAATGATAATTGGAGTTGGCCCAAGTATAGCAAAAGTAGGCATAAGCTTAAGGCCCCCAAAATTTTCTAAATATATATATACCATATCAATAAAGAAGCTAAGTGGACATTTGATGTTGATAGCTTAGTTGTGAGGACAATAAATTAATGAGATGGAGGTCATGAGTTCAATTCACATCCATCACAATTTTAAACAATGCTATAACATATTTTATTTTTATATTTTTAGCAACATAGGGACCCAAAAACTTTCACACCTAACGCCTTCTAAAACTTAGGGTCAGCCCAACTAAAGATGTATTACAAAAATAATTATAAAAAATAATAACAACTATATATTAAAATTACGACAGAATATAATTGTCATAATTAAAATTATGACAAAATGCAATTGCCATAAATATTAATATGGAACAAATGCAATGATAAATTGAGAGAGAACTAAAGGGAGAAATATGATCAATTAACAACAACAGCAACAATCAATGCACACCCAACATACACACCCAATCAACAATCATAATAGAATTCAATAACAATAAGAGTACCAATAAGAAAGAGAGATATAACCGGATGCGAACCCCATTATTCATAATAATTGCTACAAACAATCCCTTGCTAATTTATCCTTTTAGGGCTTATATTTCTTCCATCCCATAAAAATAGTCCTCTTGAGATTTTTACACATTAAGGGCTTGTTTGGTATGGGGGTAATAGGGGTGGAAAAATTTCTCCTCTATTTTACATTTTTTATATTAAGTATTTAATAATAATAAATATATTTTAATGAAATACCCATTTTAGATTAAATTAAGATCTAAAATGGGTATTCATTAGAATAAAAATATTTACTTTTAAATAGATTATATAAGATATATAAAATATGGGGGTAATTTTTCCACACCTATTACCCCCATACCAAACGAGCACTAAAAAAACATAATAACATGTTTAAAGTACATTTTATTATATTTTCTCCATATTTACACTCACATTGAAAATTGTTTCAACTATTTCCTTGGAGAAATCATGTTTCCAATCCTAATTAATTAAGATCATCATAAAAAATCAACAAAATAAATACACAAACAAAACTATATATTGGGATGAACTAAGAAACACCTAGCCTATTATTATGGGATGAAGGGAGTATTTAGTTTTGTTTTATCTTTTGTGGGATAAAAGGATTATTACAAACTAAGATTGAATAAGTGGACCAAACATGAAGATTAGAGTGACTTAATAAAATTTAGCACATAATAAATTAGCCTATATGATTCACAGTAATACTTGTAATTTTAATATTACTATCCTATGATAAGGCTAGACTAGACTATAATAGTTTAGATCAAACTTGTCATATCCTAGGTTTGAATTGTAATAATTTACGTTCAGGAAATATTGAATCTTGCTAGCCTAGAACCGTGGTCTTAGCTGCACAGCATCTCCCAAATGCTCCCTTAGGCCAACCTATCGCCACCTCACGTTCCCACATAGGCCACCATACTAGCTATTTTAACATAAAAGCCTACTACTTGTCCATTTCCTAATTTTCTCTTCTATGGACCTTCTAAACCCTAATCCAAACCTAATGATCCATCTCTAGCCACACTCTTACCTTTTAGAATTCTCATCCCTTAACCCGACACCCCTACGGGCCCTACCCCACTTGATTTCCTCCTCTACTTAACCCTTTCCCTTCTTTTCTTAATTCTGGTTTTTCTTTTCTATCTAGCAAATCCAAAGCACAAATTAGTATCGATCACACTCCGCTCATGAGATTCTCTCTTCCACCCCCTCCTCCCTTTGACTCTGGCCTGCAAAAGATGCTAGCTTCATCATTATGGTATTCAAGGGTTGAATTCTGGTAAGGGGCACTATTATCATAATGAACTTGATATTCAAGAGTATATCCCTGGTTTTATGCTGATATTTGAGAGCATATCTCTGGTTTTCTACTGATATTTTTGTCTATCGCGACCCATCCCCTCTTCTCCTTCACTTGTTGTAGGGGTTGTTAGATCAAGGGTCCATGATCAATTTTCTATCTATCGTAGGTTTGTTTAAGTTCAATTTTTCGTTTGAATCCTTAGCTAGCATTCATTATTTGATATCATAGTGCTTCAACTCGCTCCATCATTAAGTTTTCCTACGCTGGTTTGATTTGATTATTTTTTTCCATTGCATTTGTCTGCTTTGTTTTCATTAATTCCAAAAAAAACATGGGTCTTCATCCATCGATCATAGAGCAGATCTGCCATTGACTTTGTATGACTTTTTTGGCATCTTAGTTGTGCTTTAGGAGTTTGATTTGACAATTTCTTTCCCGTCCAACAATTCAATTTTTTCAGCAGTTTTGCTTCTATTGCTTAGTTTGTGTGTTCGTTCAATTTGTCTGGATAGTGACTTTGTTTGGTTCTCGTCATTCTCATTACAATCCTGATTTGCATAATTTGGTTCAATGATTTGTTTTCACTTTTGTTTGTCTCCATTTTTCATGGCTTATTATTTGTGGATATTGCATGAAAGTTGAAACTAGATCTGAGCTTGGTACTAAAATCGATTTGGTATCTAATTCTCAGTATAAGTTTCAAGGTTTCAGGTTGCGATTTGAGAAACAATTTGGTACACGCTATTCGCTCAAAGTTGGTGACCCTCCATACATACACCTACAAGCTAAAAGCCCTACATTTCAAACCATACTTTGAATTGTTTATACCACTGTAGAAATCAGTGTTAACTAAGTGTTTAACTCACTGAGCCAACACAACGTATAAGCCCAACAACTGATTAGGAGACGAGTCTACTTGGCGGTCTAATTCAAATGACTCAACTTATTGAAACAGTTGTAATCTATCTTAACCCCTATCTTTTCTTTTTGTTCAATTTTATTTAATTTTTGCATATTTAGGCTGTATAATTCATTTTTTATATTTTTTTAGATTATGCATTTACTTTAAATTTCCTTTTTCTGTTATTTATATCTAATTAGTTGTTTCTATAATTATCTTTTGCTTGATTTGTGTTAGTTCATTTTCTTTATTTCAATTGAATAATAGGTACTACTATTTGTCCACGACAAGATGGCTAATTCTATTGGTGTTCATACAATCATTGTGCTCTATTAGATGTTCTTACTCCATACTTAGTCATCAACTTTGTTAGATGAAGGTGAATTGTAACAGCAATGTGAACTTGGTTAATAATGACGTAATTTAGAAATTTGGCAAAGACATAGTAGATCACCTTGACCCTTATTATTTAAATGGGCTTGATGGGCACAAAGTATGAAATAACAAACAAGTCATTTTGCTCATGAAATTTGGAACCTACGAGGATGAGACTATGATGTGGCTCTTGTGGCCTTGTGGGTGTTAAAACTTTTACCTAGGTTATAATGGTAAGCTTTGCAAGACTCCTAATTTCCACTTCCATTTCGGTCATATAGTAGTCACCATCAACAACATCCTCACTTTTCTCTCCATCACCTTACATGATAGGTCCAAAAATACTTAAAACTACCCTTCCTCAGTATAGCATATGTCTCAATCCTAACTACAAGTACAAAGGTAGCAGCAATAGTGTATCCTTCAAGGTTGCAACTTATATATCTAGTCTTTGATTTGCTCAACTTAAAACCTTAGACTCCAAAGGGTCTCTCCATATCTAAGTTTGTCATTAACAACTACTATAGTCTTATCATCATCAAATAATAAGCATCAAGGTACCACAACCTAAGTTGTCTTAGTTAACTCATCTAAAAATAATGCAAAGATAAAATGACTCAAAGATGATCCATGATGTAATCTAATATCCATTGAAAATTGCTTGATATCCCCAAAGTTAAGATTTGGAATTTTTTGAAGATTTCCTTGATTTTTCTCTTCTTAGCTTTTAAGATATTGGGAGGTTGAGAATTTTTTCTAAGCTTTTGGATAGTTTTTAAAGTATTATTAGTATTATTTTGGGAGGAGGGAAAGAAATTCTTCCTCTTCTTTTTCTCTATTTTTCTAAGCTTTTCTTTAGTTTTAAAAGTATTATTATTAATTGGTATTAAAGGTAATCAAGAATTCTTGGTAGTGGAGCCACCAAGCTAAGGACATTTCTTATTTGTGCTAGAATATTATTGCTTAAGGTAAATCAAGCCTATCTTAGATATGTGGTTGGTGCATCGATGTTCGCCATGTGTTCCTTTAATTTTCTTCATACATATGGATGTCTAAATTTCAAGCATGAGCATGTGAAGCATGATTTCCCATAAGTTATGCAATCATGAAAGTATGATATATATAACATATTTTAGTCATTTTGGCCTTACCATGATTTTTGGGTGACAATAGCATAAATGGTGATGTGGTAGTCATTGAAGCATGATTCATGATATTGTCATGTTCAGCTTGGTGGTATGAATTTTAGCATGAATGCATGTTGGGTATGCTTGGATTAAGTTAGACCTTTACGATTGTTTCACATGAATATATATGTTAGTATGTTACCCAAAAGAACCAACCGATAGGTAGGTTAGTATTTTGCTTTCGACCTTGGACTAGTGAACTCAATTGGTTTGACAACTACTCTTGAACCAATCTACTTTGTGAAACTATTTCCCTGAGACAACTTGAGTATTCTTAGGGTTGACCTTATGGATGGGCCTCAATCTTTGATCTTGATAGGGCTTTTTCCCTTCAATAATTGGATCTAAATAATGAATATGGTTGGTTTGTGACCTTAATGATCAACAACCATGGATAACTTATGTTATCACCCTAAATACCATTGTGAATACCAAATGTATATTGGATTGTGTTGAGTGTTACCAATATAAACGTAAAATTAATAATTGGACTTAAGGGTTCGTTCTGACCTATATTCTCCACCTCTCAAGATAACTAGTCTAGCAGGAGGGTTGCCCCTGTAATATTTTATCACACGATTAGGTTTATAACTTGTAGAGGTTATGCCCATATCTAAGGGTTAGGTTACTTATGGTTTAGCCACTAATGCATTGATGACCAAGCTCGGTGGATGAGATATTTCATGTGAAAGTCCCCTTGGTTTGAGTATGACCATGTACGGTGCATGTGGTATCCCATGTGAGCCCTCACAATAGATATACTTAAGTGTGTGGTGGGTGCAGTATCTTGATCTAGTCATCTTAGTATTTTTCTAACCATGTGTGATGGACGTGGTATTCTAATAGTTTGTGCTTGTTGTAATCACTATAAACACTAGTTTGTGATGCTATCATGACATATGTGTTTATGGCGTAGAATTAGGTGGGATCGAACTAAACCTCTTAATAGCCAAATTCATGTGGTCACATAATGGATGTTAATAATATGGATTGTACATAATGGAGATGCATGAATTAATTATATATTATTATTATGACATGTTATATGTTTACAAGTATGTTTCCTTATATTTATGTCATAGCATGAAAGCATGAGTCCTTCCATAAGCTTAAGGTATGTTTGTTTTACTCAATACTTTACTATTGCTACCTTGTCTATGGTCACTCAATTAATCCTACTTTGTTTCGAGAAATAGTAGGGATATTGAAGAATAGGATGGCAAACACATGCACCTACCTAGAGTTAGTTAATTAGTAAACTACTATTTCACTTATTCATGTATCTAGTAGATGCAAAATAGAATGTTATTTACATATATAGTAGATGCAGAATAGAATGTTATTCACGTATCTAGGAGATTGAGTGCAATTTATGTATCCGGGAGATGATACAAGTATCATAAGCATTGAAGGTTATTTATAATACATAAATAACTTCTTAAATTCATACCTTGTAAATTTCCTATTTATAGGATGCCATATTATGCACCTACCTTGTAAATTTCCTATCTGTAAATACATAATTTCATATGCTGTTAACTTTTCTCTCAAGTCTCAAGATCGAATCTCTCTTCTTCCCATCTCGGTATTCCTTGCCTTATTATTCATTAGCCTTCATTGCGAGTTTTTGTCACCCCATCCATTACCAACTTTGGAATTTTATGATGGCTCGTACAAAAGAAACCACCATCACAAGTCAATCAAAAGAGGCAACAAACTTACACTAGTTAATCGGAATCAATCAAGATGAGTTTGAAACATTAAAAAGATTCATCCATAGCCTTGAAAAGTCTAAATGTAATAGGTTTCTTTTTTTTTTCTTTTTTTTTGGCATATTTAAATCCACAATCAAGTTTTTTTCCTTTCTTAATTGGACTCACCATCCTATATGATTACAATTTACACCCCATGTCCTCGCACAAAAATTGGCCAAGCAAATGGATCCTTAACCTATAGAGACATCAAATTAAACCTATCATTGACATTAAAGCATGTCCTTCATGTACCAAAATTGTCCACAAACTTGGTCTCCATACAGGAACTTGCTCAAGATTTAAGTTGCTATATAACTTTTGATAATAGAAATGGTTTATTTCAGGACAAGGAATCAGGGAGAATGATTGGACATGCTAAAGCATAGGATGGCCTCTACTATCTTCAAACCCCAAGTCACCTAAACATGGTCAAGAATAAAACCTCCTCTTAAAAGGACCTAACTAATAAAATTTCGCTTGAACATTGCCGTCTTGGACATCCGTTAGCTTAAAAGCTAGCTAAAAGCTTATAAGCTATAATTTATTCGAAATAGCTTTTCAAAAACAAGCTTATAAGCTAGTACCAAGCTACTTACCAAGCAAAGTTTTTTTGGGAAAAAACCTAGTTTTGATAAGCTATAAGCTAATTTATAAGCTACTTTTAACCTTACCAAAAACATTATTAGAGTTATCAAGAACATGTTTCCTCCATTGTTTAAGAGTCTAAATGTTGAAACTTTTTTGTGTTAGGTGTGTGAGCTAGCTAAGCACAAGTGTGTATTGCTTCCAATTAGTAATAAGAGATATTTGAAGTCCTTCTCCCATTTCTGTTGTTTCTAGGGCAAGTTGCTTTGTGTCCTTCTAGATGATTGCAATAGAGTTACGTAGATTTTTCTTGTTGAAACACAAATCTGATGTTCATGTGATCCAAAACTTTTGTTCAATGAATAAAAAAATCAATTTGGGTCTAGTATTAAAAGATTTAGATCAAATAATGCTAGAGACACTTTAATCAGAGTATCAGACCCTTATCTCACACATGCTTTCAAAAAGAAGGGATAGTGCATGAGTCATCTTGTGTATACACCTCAACAAAATGGGGTAGCTGAGCGGAAAAATTGTCACCTTCTTGAAAAAACCAAAGCTCTATTATTCCAAAAAAGTGCGCCTAAAATTACTTGGGGTGAAGCTATTCCTATAACTACTCATCTAATAAACTGACTACCATTCAGGCAGTTAGATTTTAAAAGTCCTATAAAAATTCTCTCCACCTTTACCCGAGATCTAAAAATCTCAAATAATTTTGTCTTTCGAGTTTTTGTACATCACCAAAATCATGGAAAGTTAGATCCTAGAGCTATCTAATGCATCTTTGTGGGTTATTCTTCAAATAAAAAAGGGTATAAATGTTATCATACTCCATCAAAGAAGTTTTATGCTTCCATGGATATCACTTTCAATGAAAATCAATCCCACTTTGGCAGTCCAAGGAGAATTTCACTAATGAAGATGAGGAAATCTTATTCTTCCGAGTTACCTATCCCAAATCAATCAACCTTTCCACTAAGCATACTGACTCCGTGCCAATAAATTCTCCTTCTTTTGACTTGTAGTGTATGGATTGACAAGGTATACAAGAGGAAAAAGATGACTAATCCCAAGCTTATGCAAATTTAAAAGTCAAACTCAGATCCTTGAAATAAGGTAACAATTTTTAATCATTCATTGAAAGATGTAACTGCGTAACTAATTTTAGAGTTAATGTTAATGAAGAACTCCCAATTGCACTTCGAAAAGGTACTTGAGAATGCACAAAATGTCCTTTGTACCCTCTTATAAATTATTTGTCATTTGAGAATCTTTCAGGCAATCACAAAGCTTTCCTTGGAAAACTAAACACAATCCCCATCCCTACTACCTTATCCAAAGCTTTGTCCAATGAGAATTGGAAAAAAGCTATGAATGTGAAAATGGATGCATTGGAAAAGAATAAAACTTGGGATTTGGTGAAATTAACTAAACTAGTAGGTAGTGGGTTGTAAATGGGTGTACACTATGAAGTATAGGGTTGATAGATCAATTAAGAAATATAAAAGGATGCTTAATAGCTAAAGAATACGCCTAAACCTATGGAATTGACTATTTAGAGAATTTTGCTCTTGTTGCAAAGATGAACACAATTAGAGTTTTGCTATCTCTAGCTACAAATTTTGGTTTGGAATACGATGTTAAAAATTGCTTTTCTACATAGAGAACTAAAGGAGGAAAATTATATGAGAATTCCACCTAGGTATGAAACCAAAGTAGCTGCCGGTACTATTTGCAAATTGAAAAAAGCATTTTATGGTTTGAAGCAATCACTAGGGGCATAGTTTAGAAGATTCCCTAGAGTTACATTGGGTGAGGAATATAAACAAAGACAAAGAGATCACACATTATTCATTTAGCATTAACCTATAGAGGGAGTCAAAATTCTTCTTGTTTATGATGACGATATAATAGTAATACGAAATACTAAGTGTTTCGCTAAGGACTTCGATATGAAAACTTTAGGAAGGCTAAAATACCTTCTTGGGATTAAAGTAGCTCATTCTAAACAGGGTAGCTTTATTCCTCAAGAAAAGTACGTCTGAAATGCCGCGAAAATTTTAATTTTAAGAATTATAGTTAAATAAAGTTTTATTAGGAAAATTAATTAAATAAATTAATTTTAATAAAATAAAAGGGAATTAATTAGGGTTGTTCATGAAGAAATTTATAAATATTTTAATTAGGAAGAAATTTGGGTATTTTAGCAAATTAAGGATTTTATTTTGGAAATTAATTAAATAAATTATTTTATTTAAAATAAGAAGGAGAAAATAGGGTCAAATTGATAGGAATTTTATAAATAATTTAATTGGAGAAAATTAGAGTGATTTGCTAATTAAAATGGAATTTATGGAAAATCTTTCAAAAATCCTAAATTTGCCTAAACAGGGATTTAAATATTATTTTATTTAAATATTATTATTTTTAAATATCCCAAATATCCTAATTAATTTATTTAACCTAACCCATTATTTTTCTTTTTCCCTTTTCCTTTTTCCTTTTCTTTCTTCCTTTTTCTTTCCTTTTTTCTTTCTTTTTCTTTCTTCTTCTTTTCTTTTTCTTACCCTCTTCCCCCGACCTGGGCCAACCCAGTGGCCCATCTTCCTTCCTTCTTTTCTTCTTCGGCGTGGCCTAGCCCGCCCGGCCGAACTTTTTCCTTTCCCGCAGCCCGTCTTCTTTCTTTCTTTTCTCCTTCGGCGTGGCCCAAGCCAAAACACCGCGTTTTGTTTGTTCTTAACACCCGATCGCCGGTCCGGTCTTTCTTTTCCTTCTTTTCTTTTCCCCAGTCGGCCGGTCCAGCCCCCACCTCTTTCTTCTTCCTTCCTCCCTTCCCTCCGTCGACTGCAACTCCTTCCCCAATCGGCCGAAAATTTCGCCGCCGATCTCTCCCATTTGATCGGACATTTCCCCCCCCTTCCCCCGCTGATTCGTCGACCCATTCTCCCCAACCACTTCTCCCCTCTTCTTGCACGATCCCCTCTCTCTTTCCTACGCACAACCACTGCCAAGTTTGAATTTTTCACCGGCCAACCATTACCGGCCGATGCCCTCACCCCCTGCCCTATCCTCCCTTTTCCCTTCGACCTTATCCCCTGCCTTAGCCTATAAATATCCCCAAACCAGCTTGAGCTCAAGCTTTTTTCCCCAAAACCCAAAAATCATCCCTTTTCGCCGACGCCCTTTCAGACGCCAACCCTGCCGCCTTCGGCCAACCACGTCACCCACTCCGCCCACCTAAGCCTTCCCATCATCATCCTCTACCCAACTGTACCTTCCCCCTCCCTCGATTCTTTCTGTGCGAGCCATCCTGGCCGTGCAAAGTTCTCTTCTCAATCAACCTATTCTCTGCCTCCGCCGCCCTTCGCACCACCGTCTGCCACCACTTCCGCCGCTTCCACTACCCCTTTCACCTTCCAAAAACCTCTGCAGACCACCCTCTACCTTTCCCTGCCTTTCTTTTCCTCTCCCTCCCCCTCCTCCTCTCTTTCTCTTCTTCTTCCCCATTCAGCCGCCGCCGCCACCGTGCGCCACCACCTTTGGCTGCGCCGCCACCCTCATTCTGTTCCTCTCCTTCTAGACAACCATAATCACCCTTATTTCCACTCTCATTCTCCCTATCTTGTTCCCAGCCTTCAACTTTTCCCCTTTTCTTCTCTTTTTCTAGCCATCGCCGCCTATCACCACCAGCCCAAGGTTGAACCCTAAACCCTCTCAACCCTTTTTCCCTATTTAATTAAGCTTATTTTATTTTATTTCAATTTTTAACCTATTATTCGAATATTATTATTATTATAATTATTATGTATTAATATTATTATTACTATTAAGTTCAATATTATTAGTATTATTATTTCTTATTAGGGCCCACCCTATTTGGCTGAGTAGATTATTAGTGTTAGTATTATTAATATTTATTTTTTTGGTAATTAAAAATATATATATATATTATTATTATTATTACTATTTCAAAATTATTATTATTATTATTACGAATATTTCACTATTAGTGTTGCTATTATTATTATTATTGTTATTGTTATGCGATTATTTTTGTTATTATTATTATTATTATTATTACTACTACTACTACTAATAGTATTCTTACTACTTCGAAGTAGGGTCGAAAACCCTACTTTATGTTCCTCTCGGTTTAGGTTATTTTATTATTACTATTATTATTATTATTATTATCACCATCATCATTATTATTATTATTATTTTGTAATTTCGATTATTATTTCATTACTGTTATTATTACTATTTTTATTAAT
Source organism: Tamarix chinensis (assembly GCA_030549775.1). Lineage (NCBI taxonomy): Eukaryota > Viridiplantae > Streptophyta > Magnoliopsida > Caryophyllales > Tamaricaceae > Tamarix > Tamarix chinensis. The sequence goes on along the minus strand of CM060171.1, from coordinate 30,073,356 downwards.
AATGTCCTAATGATATTATTAGCATTATTTTGGTGAAGGGTTGAAGCCCTTATCTCACCGTCCGTTTTGAATCATATTAATATTATTATTAGTATTTTTAGTATTATTACTACCGTTATGATTATTATTATTTTTCAATATCATTATGGTTTTTCATTAATTTTATTTCTATTCCTATTATTATTATTATTTTTCGTATTATTGTTATTATCATTATTACTATTTTGGTAAAGGGGCCGAAGCCCTTATTTCAATTTGTTTTCGAGTGATGCCCTTTTTATTATTATTGTTATTATTATTATTATGGGTATTATTACTATTGTTATTATTATTATTATTAGTATTTATAGTGTGATCATTGTTACTATTATTATTATTATTCTTATTAATATTATCATTGTTATTATTTTTAGTATCTTTGCTATTATTATTATTTTGGTATCATTATTATTATTATTAGGGTAAAGTCTTCAACCTTATATTATCAACTTTTATAATATTACTATTATTTCTTATATCTTTAGCAAGATAGTAATTAGTTAATGTCATTTTTATTATTAATATTTTATTATTTTATCAAAAACCTAGTATTAGAATAAATTAGTATGTAATAGTATTTTTGGTAGGAAGAAATCTAAATTTTAGTTTTTCCCTCATATAAGTGAGACCAATCAAAGCCTTAAGGAAGCGTAGGAACGTGCTCCAAAACCGGTGTCGTTTTAGGTAAGGGTGTAACTAAGGCCTTATGTGTGTTGATGTGCATTATATGTTTTGTATGTGTTGTATCTTGCTGATCATTATAATTACTTCGTATGTGGTATGACGTGGAGTTGAAGTATGTTTCTGTGTTATTATATGGCATGTGTACTACTAATTTGTGGAAATATGATGCTCAAAAAATCCATTATATGGTTGTGACTGCACATTTCATAGGTGATGATTGGGTATGGCATTAATATATCTTGAATTTTTTTTCACTTGGTCCCTCGTTATACTGGTCTAACAATTTTCAATGCCTTGTACAAATGTTTCATGGATTGGGGAATTGATGATAAAGTTTTTAGTTTTATTGTTGATAATGCAACTACTAATGACAGAGTTGTTAAGAAAGCAAGAGATAATTTTGCTTCTAAGAATAAGCTTTCTTTTGATGGAAAATATTTTGTGTGAGATGCTATGCCCATATAATAAATTTGATGGTACAAGATGGGCTTGAATGTATTGAACATATTACTACAAATGTGAGAGAAAGTGTGAAGTATTTGGCAGACTCTAAAGCACATTTAAAGTTATTTAGTGAGATTGCTAAGCAAGTGGGTTTGTCCCAAAAAAAAGAGTTAGTGTTGGAGGTTAAAACAAGATGTAATACAGCTTATGCAATGTTGCCCACAGCTTTAGAGTTTAAAGATGTGTTTTCCAGATATGCTAAACAGGATTTGAGATACCAATGGTTACCAAATCCTGATGAATGGAAACAAATGGAGGGTGTATGTAGATTTCTTGCTATTTTTAATGAGATTACAAAAGTTATCTTAGGAAGTGAATATCCTATATCAAACTTGTATCTTTCGGAAATTTGGGTAATAAAAGAGGCACTAGATAAGAAAGTAAATGATAATGACATTTTTACGCAAGTAATGGCTATGAAAATGAAAGAGAAGTTTGATAAGTATTGGGGTGAATGCAATATGTTGATGTCTCTTGCTTATACTTTAGATCCTCGGTGTAAAGTGACGTTGATTGACAATACATTTCCTATCATTTACAAAGATGTTGATGTTGGGAAAAATATTGGAGAGGTGGAAAAAAAACATTGAGAGAGATTTTTTATTGTTATTCTGGACATTATGTGAGTAGTGTTAAGAATGCATTGGAGAAGGACAGTAGTGAGGTTAGGCCTAGTAATGTGATTGAGAAAGGATTATTATCTAGGAAATCAAGGTTTGAAAAGTTTGTCATGAGTGCTAACACCCAACCATCGAGCAAATCTAAGTTGGATATATACCTAAATGAGGGTGTGTATATGTGTAAAGATGGCTTATATTCTCCTTTTTCTAGACTCAACTGGTGGAAGGGAAATACCTTGAAGTTTCCTATACTATCTCAAGTAGCACGTGATATTTTGTCGATTCCTATCACATCAATTGTTGCAGAGGCTGCTTTTAGTGCTGGTGGGAGAGTAATTGATACATATCGAGCCTCTTTAGATCCCAAAACGGTTGAAGTTTCACTTTGCACTGGTGATTGAGTTCATAATAATGACTTGTCTAAAAAAAAGTAATTATTTTACTATTATTTGAGTTTAGTTATTTAATCCATATTTCCTATTTAAGTGCAGCTAATGATATTTTTTATTCGCTTCCTACTTTTATTTTTTTAAATAGACACACACAAGAATATGAAGCTATACATGAAATAGATTTTCCATAATTTAGTTGGTAATGTTCTAATATAAGGTACTTGGCTCTATGATGACTCTAACTTTATTAATTTGTTGATCTGTACATACTAATCATTGATATTTTCATTAAATAGGACCATTTCAAGCTGTTTGCTGCAGGTTTTGGATCGTGCCTTTTTTTTGTTGAGCACCAAGCTTAGAGTCTAGTTATGATTTCTTTTGGTATGTTTTCTAGAACTAGCTGATTGATGCTGTTGAGCATGCTTTGGTGTCATTCAAAATATCATGCTTCTAACTTCATATGTAGAGTTTTTATTCAACATTGTAAATATTATACTTGCAAGCTTTGCTAATAGTTTCCCCCCCCCCCCCCTAATATTTTTGTATGCTCTTAATCTAATGCAAGTTATGTTCCAGTTTTCCCAATTAATTGATAGATAATTTCACCCAATGGCAATGGACATGGATGATGGAGCATTTTGTCATGGAACTTTTTAAGTCTTTTGTTTATGTGTATTGATGTACCTTCTTCTCTCTTTGGATTTATTTTTTATGGATTTGTTGTAATATTATACAAGCTTTGGGGAGACAATTTGCACCCAAATTTCTTTGTAATAGGTGCATGAGGTAGAAAACATTATTTTATTGAAACAGGTCAATTTTGATTCAGGTTATAATTGAGATAAATTATGCCTGAAGTAAGTCAAATATTAAATTATTGACGAGCTCCATATCAGCTTTAAACGAGCCTTAATGAGCCGTAAACAAACTCTAAACGAGCCTTAATGAGCTGTAAACAAACTCTAAATGAGTCTTCAATGAGCCAGTTTGGCTCACAAAAGGCTCGATTAATATTAACAAGCCGAGCCAAGCAGCTCGCGAATCAAAATCAAGCCGAACCCAAACAGCCTTATCGAAGCTTGAAATGAGCTCGAGCTTAAAAAATTTTGACAAGTCGAATCTGAGCTTAGGAGTGTGACTCGATTAGGCTCATTTACAACCCTGGTCCCATAAAGCTCAATTGCAATAATAAATTAGCCATCAATAGCTCATAATTCAGTGCATCATGATTGTACAAAGCATATAGAAATTGATAGACATTTCATAAAGGAAAAAATGGAGAGTGTATTGATTTGCATGCCTTATGTATCTACTCGTGGTCAATAAGCTCATATTTTAACTAAATGTATATGTAAGCCTAATTTTGAAATAATTATATCCAAGCTAGGAATGGATAATATCTATTCACCAACTTGAGGGGGAGCGAAACACATGCACCTATTTATTACTAAACTATTGTTGCATATAATCTAATAGAATTTAAAGTTATTCATGTATCTACAAGATTCATAATAAATGTTATTCATGTATCTAGGAGTTTGAGTCAATTCATGTATTTCAAATGCATTGTAGGTTTTTTATAAATACATAAATTACCTGGTAAATACATACCTTGTAAATTTCTTATTTATAAGACAAAAAAAGTAGATCATAATACTCTTTTTTCCCATTTCTCGATAGATATGATTCCCTGTTAGAGTACGATGAGAATGACACAGCCCTTTATGGTGCATTTGGATTAGGGTGAAAGGAGGCTAACAGAGGTGAATCAATTGATTCACCCTATTTGGGTACCATTTTTAGTAACTCTACCTAGATGAATCGGGATTGATGTTTCACCTCCATTCACCTCGGTTAACCTCGTTTTTATTAACTTTCGATTTCGGAGGTAATTGAAGTGAAGGTGAAAGAATAAGTAAATTTTTAACCTGATAGGACTTATCTATTTAATACAAGGGTATAAATGTCATTTTATTTTATTTTTTAACCTTCATTCACCTCAATCTAAACAAAAATTTAAAAACATTCACCCCAATTTATCCAGATTAGGTTAATATCATCCAGACAGCCTTTTAAAACATTCATCCCGATTCACCTCCATTCCCTTCACCTAAATTAATTTTTAATGTATACCTTGACCCCAATTCACTCCAATCTAAATGGACCATTAATGTTCATTGCTTAGAGAGTTAGGCTAATCGAGTAAATCTCTTTTGCCTATGTGTTGGGATGTTTTTGTTTCTTCTCAGTTATTTAAACTCTTGTTTTCCTTCCTCTAGGTATTCATTGTAAAAAATATCATGTCATTTATGTCATTTCTCATTTAAGTTCTATATTAGTCATTGTGCATATTTGGTTCTCATTTTGCCTTGTATTAAATATGAAGATGTTTCTCTAATGTTCGATGAGGAGGTAGCATCCTTTTTTTAATTTTTATTGCTTTCATATTGACTTTAAAACAAAAAATTTCAGTTCAGAAAATTGGGGTGCTACAAGTGGAATCAATGCTACATTAGTCCTTCCTCCCCAAGACACATTCATAGTTATATGGGAATCATACCAAGCCCTACTATTTGCATAGACCCTCCCAATCTCTTCCTCCATGATCTTCCAACAACTCCTGAAGTTGCAAGTTATCTCCATGTGTTAAGTTCCCCCAAACAAATAAAGTTAACCTCGATGCCATTGAAAGGTTTGGAAAAGTAACTCTTCCACTTTCACTTTATGTCCTCCTAATCTGCAAGAACTTGTCCCTCTTCGTATTGAATGTAACTAAAAGTTTGTTCGGTAAGCTGATATTTTTTATATTATTTGTCCATTATTACTTTAGGCCATTTGTTTTGCATATTATTGTCATATATGTATTATTACTTCAGAAGTAAGCTCCACTATATTTTATTATATATTTAAATTATTCTATATGTTAACCCTTACAATCTTATTAGTTAAATGCACCCACCACATCCCTCCCCCTCTGATTAAAATAAAGAATGTCTAAAATTGTCATATACATCAATTCATTTCAGATCACATAAGTTGTCAAACACCATTACTACTTCGGCAACTTTTATACATAAATAATATATGTCTACCAAATATTATTATTTCTTCGGCCATATTATTGCTTTAGACCCATTATTAGTTCAGGTCATATCATATAAAAAATGAGTTTACCAAACGGCCACCAAAATGATCCAAGTTGTTATCCTTCACTCCATAAATGTAGCTAGACTAAACCCCATCAACCTTATGAAGAGAGACTCAGCCACATTAGTGACCAATAGGTATCCCATGAACCTCATCTCATCAACATCATAATTTATCGTAAACAAGTACAAGTCCAAGTGCTCACCGGAAAGTCTCATCACTGCATTTGCAACACTCTGCCGCTGAATAACAAATTGATATACAACCACTTTTATGTAACCTAATCACCTCACTCAGACTAAAACGTGCCACAAACTCATTCAACTAAAATAATTTGGACTTGCGAAATTAGAGAATATTAATCAACTATGCTGATAATTACATTATGCAGGGTTCAAAACAAATGAATAATTTACTACATGAGTAACCATACAATAGTCTTCAAATCCGATTCTCAGGAGTAAAGGAACTCAAGGATGCAAAATAAATTACAAACCAGCAAGTAGTCGAGGCCACCAGTAGATGGATTCCAAGTGGAGGAAGCTTTCCAGTTCTTAACACAACCTTTGAACACCTTATGTACATTAAATTCAAAGTGAATCGATCAGCATAGAAGAAGAAAGAGACAGAAATTTCGCTATGATGAGCGAGAGAAGAAGAGTATATATGAACAATTTAGATCCACAACTTGGACAGTGAACCTACAGTAGGAACATTTTTCGCTTCAATTTGAGATACAAATACTTCAGACGAAGGAATTTCTTCGAACGTTACGATTCTTAACGACTTCAATTCCTCCATTTTTTATTTTTTTTTTTACCTTCGGAAATTCGCAGCGTCTAATTCAGCAGTAGGCCAGCAGCGCTTCTGCAGCCTTTTTCGGCGTTTTCAGAAGCAACGGACATGGGTTTCGTTCGCAGAGGGACCGTGGGGCACTGCACATAGGACCGACGGATCGCACCAATTAAACCCGAATAATTGGAACCGAAACTTCGATTTAAAAAACTTAAATTTAATTTCAATATGAAATTTTGAAATAATTTATATTCAATCTGAATGTAGCTGATTCAATAGTTATCTATATCTAATATCATTCAAGCTAAAATAATCAAACCTAAAATAAAATTGATTCAAAACCAACTCATATCTAGATAAAATTTCGACAATAATTTGACTTAATTTTATCAAATCCAAAATAACTCAACTTAAATCAATACATAAGCGAAAATAATTTTAAATTTCATCTAAAATAAAATCAAAATTGATATATAAATATATCATTTTATATCATATAAATTCATACATAAATACTAATGAACTACCTTATTAATAAAATTTTATGTAAATAAAAATATACAACTCATATAACAACAAATAAAGAGATAATGAAGGATGAGAGTAGAGAAAGCCACCAAAAGTGGATATTCTAATATCTAAGATGGGTGGCTCTATATAATTATAAAAAAAATTGTAAAGTTTTGTGAAATTTCAAAATAACATTGGTGTAATTTTGGCTTCCTTGTTTCATCTTGGTCTTTGAGTGATTTTGTAACATCCCAAAATTTATTATTAAAAAATTTTATTTTAACAGAAGTATAATAATAAGATAATTAGACATTACAGCCATATAAAATATAAGTTTGGCTGATCATACCATTTTTATATCGAATATAAAACAAAATATTTAAAACTTAAAACAAGATAAATAAATAGGAAATGAACTTTTCATAAAACTCAAATAAGCATTTGGAGATTATATCCTAATACAATATAAACAAAATACAACTATAATGAATTAATTGGAACTAAGAGTTTAAAAGGTATTCAGATAAAACTAGTTACCAGATAACATTAAATCTACTCCCAAAATCTAATAAATAAAAATCACTTATCCATAAAGAAATCATCAAGACGGTCATTAGAGATCTACATAATAAAATATTGGTCATCTACTCATACGAATAAACATTATCCATGAAAAGAACGATCAATATGCTACATACTAAGTAATATAACAATACAATCATAACAAAAGGCATACAAAACACAAAAGGTCACATGGTATGACTAATCATACATATTGATCAAACATGAGATTATGCAAGAGAAGAAGTGAACCAGAGTTTCATATTAGGTATACTTATAATCCATTTACTTAGTTATATCAATTTTAGGGACTCCATTATTCTCATATGATAAAACAAATAGTTGCAACTCTATTCTCATCTAGTGGGATAGACTGGTAAAACATTTGGGGCACATTGCTCCTATCCACTATTCTCATCTGATAGAGTGGACAAGTACAAATCCCAAGATAGAATGCTTATTGCCACTGAAATGTCCCGAAAATTCTAATTTTATTATTTATTATTAAATAAGATTTTATAATGAAAAATTAATTAAATGAATTATGTTTATTAAAATAAAAGGTAATTAATTAGGGCAAATTAAGAAGAAATTTATAAGTATTTTAATTGGGAGAAATTTTGGTATTTTAGCTAATTAAGGATTTTATTTTGGGAATTTATTTAAATAAATTATTTTATGTAAAATAAGAGGGAGAAAATAGTTTCAAATTAATCAGAATTTTATAAATATTTTAATTTATTAATTTATAGTATTTTGCTAATTAAAATAGAATTTATGGAAAATCTTTTAAAAATCCTAATTTAGCCTAAAAAGGGATTTAAATATCATTTTATTTAAATATTATTATTTTTAAATATCCCAAATATTTTAATTAATTTAAATACCCAATCTAATTATTTTTTCTTTTTCCCTTTTTCCTTTTTCCTTTTTCCTTTTCTTTCTTCCTTTTTCTTCCTTTTTCTTTCTTTTTCTTTCTTTTTCTTTCTTCTTCTTTTCCTCCCCGAACTAGGCCTATCCCAACGGCCCAGTCCCCTTCGGTGCGGCCCAGACTTACTTCTTTAATGTCGCTCTACGTTTTAACCTTTCCTTCCTTCTAAACGATGTGTTGCACGCCCGTTTTAATGAGCGCTGAACCGGCTAGTCTCCTCTCCTTTTCTTTCTTTCTTTTCTATGCCGAACCACCCGATCCACCCTCCCCCCCATCTTCCACTTCCTCCTTCCCCAGCCACGTTCGACCTACAACTCCCGCCGCCACCTCCGAAAATCTTGCCGTGCGGTTACTACCATTTTGACCGGCCGTTTTCCTTCCTCTCTCTCCCCCCTGACCTGTCGTCCACTTTGAACCAATCCACCTCCCTTTTTCTCATGCACGATCTTCTCTCTCTCCCTGCGCAACTATTCCCGCCACATTCAAATTTTTGCCAGCAACCATCATCGGCCGGTGTCCCTAACCCTAATTTCCTTACTCCCACGCTGACCCACAGAATCCTAACCTCCCTTCTAAGCCTATAAATACCCCCCATAATAGCCTTGTATCGAGCTTTTGTCTCCTACCTAGAATTTTCCTTCCTTGTCGCCGCCATCCCTTTAGACGCCTCGTACGCCGCCTCCGGCCAACTTCACCTCCATCTCTGGCCACTAAACTCTTCCTTGCACCTCCCTCTAGCTAACCAAATCATCCATCCCCCTCGATTCTTCCTGCACAAGCCACCCCCGCTGTGCGAAGTAGCCTTCTCGACCAACCTATTTTTCTGCCTCCGCCGCCCTTCGAACCACCATTAACCACATATTCATCTGCTTCCGCCGCTTCTTTCTCCTCCCATTCTCTTCTGCAGACCCTCCTCTACCTTCCCTTACCTTTATTTTCCTCTTTCTCCCTCTCCTCCTATCTTTTTCTTCTTCTCTTCCATTCAACCACCACCGCCGCCGCCGTGCGTCGCCGCCGTGCGTCGCCACCTCCATTCTACTCCTCTCCCTTTGGGCATTCTTAAACAACCCAACTTCCACCTCCATTCTCCCTATCTTTTTTCCATCATGCAACTTTTCTCTTTTTCTTCTCTTTTTTCGGTCGCCGCCATGCACCACCGTCGGTGCCGCCTATCCCTTCCAGCCTAAGGTTGAACCCTAGACCCTCTTAGCCTTTTTTCCTATTTTTATAACCCTTAAATTATTTTATTTCAATTATTTGCATATAGATACTTTTATTATTATTTTTATAATTTTTATATTTGATATGTATTATTATTATTATTATTAGTATTAATGTTTTTATTATTATTTATGTTGAGGGTTGAAGCCCTATTGTATTTTAATACGATTTTATTGCTATTCCCTTATTATTTCTATTATTACTATTATTAATATTAATATGTTATAAATATAATAATTATTATTATTTTCTATTTCGAATTTCTAGTTATTATTATTCCATTATTATTAATACAACTATTTTACCATTAGTGTTGTTAATAATGTTATTATTGTTAATGTTATTATTATTATTATTATTATTATCATTATCATCATAATCATCATCATCATCATCATCATCATCATCATCATCATCATTATTATTATTATTATTATTATTATTATTATTATTATTATTATTTTCAAGTGTTAGTATTATTATTTTATATAGGGCTGAAACCCTATTGTGCTTATTTTAAATTTTAGTAGTAGTATTATAAATATCATGTCTTATTATTATTAGGATTATTAGTATCTTTATTATTATTAGTATTATTCTTATTAATGTTATTATTATTATTTATTAAGTTATTATTATTCGATGTAGGGTGGAAACCCTACTTCTTTTTATCTTCAATCATTACCTTTACTATTATTACTATTATGGTTATTATTATTTTGTAATATTATTATGGTTTTTATCATTATTAGTATTATTATTTCATCATTATTATTATTACTAAATTTGATTATTTATTTTAGTAATATTATTATCATTATTATTTTAGTAAAGGGGCTGAAGCTCTTATTTCACTATGTTTTTTAGTAATGTCCTTTTTATTGTTATTGTTACTATTTTTATTATTTTTGTTATTATTAATATTGATATTATTTTTGGTATTTTTGCTATTATTATTTTAATATTTTATTTAAGAACCTAGTCTTATAATAAGTTAGTGATTAATAATATTTTTGATAGGAGGGATTCTAATTTTAGCTTTTCCCTAATAATAGGTGAGACCAGTCAAAGCCCTAAGGAGGTGTAGGAGCGTACTCCAAGACTTGTGTCGTTTTAAGTAAGGGGTGCTAAGGCCTTTTGTGTGCTTATATGCATTATGTGCTTCTCATGCAATGTATCATATGTTTATCATTATTATTTATATCGTATATGGTATGATGTAGAGTTGAAGTATGTCTTCGTGTATTTGCATGGCATGTGTATTATGTATATGTGGTGATTTGTTTATGACCCTGTAAGACATGCATGTGAGGATGTTGATGTGGTTGTGTGGGGGAAAGGATATAAAAATAGAATGGGGGAAAGGAGTTGACCAAGGAAGGTGAGTTGACTTAATTATTTTAATGATTCATGAGTGGAAGAATAAAACGGAGAATTTTAGGGTTTTGTGTGGGAGAATTTGATTTATGATTTTTATGATTTTGTGTGGGAGAGTTTAATTTATGGTTTTATATGAGAGAATCTAATTTATGGTTTATATGATTTTGTATGGGAGAATGTAATATATGATGTTATATGGGACAATCTAATTTATGATTTATATGGGAGATTCTAATTTATGATTTTATGTGGAAGAATCTAACTTATGGTCTTGTATGGAGAATATAATTTGTGGTTATGAAAGGGGAGAATCTAATCAATTATGTTATATGGACAAATCTTTAGGTTTTCTATGGTTTGAATCTAGGGTTTGGTATGGATGGATCTTTAGTTTTGTGTGGATTGAATTTAGGGTTTTGTATGACGGAGGGTTGTATGGTGGTATTAATGGTTGCATGGTGGTATTAGGGTTTACATGGTGGTATTAGGATTTGTATGATGGTATTAATGGTTGCATGGTGGTGTTAATGGTTGTATGGTGGTATTAGGGTTTGTATGGTAGTATTAATGGTTGCAAGGTGGTATTAATGATTTTATGGTGGTATTAGGGTTTGCATAGTGGTATTAGGGTTTGTATGGTAGTATTAATGGTTGCATGGTGGTATTAATGGTGGTATAGTGGTATTAGGGTTTGCATGGTGGTATTAATGGTTATGTGGTGGTATTAATGGTTGAATGGAGGTATTAGGGTTGCATGGTGGTATGAATGGTTGTATGGTGGTATTAGGGTTTGCATAGTGGTATTAGGGTTTGTATGGTGGTATTAATGGTTGCATGGTGGTATTAATGGTTGTATAGTGGTATTAGGGTTTGCATGGTGGTATTAATGGTTATATGGCGGTATTAGGGTTTGCATGGTGGAGTTAGGGTTTTGCATGGGAGTTAATGATTGCATGAGATTTAGGGTTTGTATGAAAAGTTTGAAAGGTTGCATGGGATGTTTAAAGTTTGTACGGGAGTGAAATTTACGTATGGAAGGTTGATTTGGGATACGAGGAAGATAATGTAAGTGTTATTTGGGTGTTTGAACATTTTGGGTGAAAAATAGTACGTGGAGTTATATAAGGGTCCATAGGACACCGAACTAGGGTTTGTGTGGACAATTAGGGTTGTTGTGGTTGCTTAGAATTTTTGTATTATCATGTGCATTTGGTGATTAAAGTGTAATTATGATTGTGGAATTTATGAATTATGATGTGTGAAGTGTAAAGGGAATGTTTCGTGCATGTCCAGAATGAAAGCTTCTAAATAAGATACTTAAAACATTAATTATTTAAAGTGGAGTATCGTTGAGACGGGACCAACCGATCCACCGGTTCGGAATAGTGGTTAGGGTTTTTACCCTATGTGTGATCGATCCACTAGTTATAATAGTGGTTAGGACATGATGTCCTATGTGTGACCGATCCACCGGTTATAATAGTGGGGGTTCCCGAGCTCAATGATCACAAACCAGAATTTTGCTAAAGCACTTAAAAGATACTAATTACTTACAATGGAACACCATGCGAGTAGGGGCCAACCGATCCATCGGTTAGGAATAGTGGTTAGGACGCATAGTTCTATATGCCTTCGATCCACCGGCTATAATAGTGGTTAGGGTATGATACCCTATGTGCTTCCGATCCACCGGTTATAATAGTGGGGCTTCCGTACTCGCATGGATTTGATAAAAAGTATGGTGTGAATCGACTTCTAATCAGAGATTAATTAAGTAATTGAATTGAATTATATTTGAGCCTTTATACTTTTGCCTAAATGGTCATATGCATTTATGTTATCATGTTGATCTGATGCTTTATTATTATTCTACATTCTTTATGTGCTATTATGTGTTGGCCTTAGTGCTCGATTACCTTACTCAGTACGTAGCGTACTGATCACCATTTTCATGGGTGCTACTCATTCCCACGAGTAGTAGGCCCTTCTGATTTTGTGCAGGTGGGCGAGACATCCAGCGGGACTGAGTGTTGAGCATGTTTTGGCTCAAAGTTCGAGAGAGTTGTGGCCATATTTCAGTCTTTATGTGATTTTATTTCCTTTTATTATTTCTTTTGTATCGAATTTATCCTCTTTGATTTATTACCTTATATTGAGTATTTATCATTTTTTATTTTGCACTCTGATTTCTATCTTATTATGGTTCATAAACGTTTATGCGTACTCTGATTTTTAAGGTATGATCTTTTGAGTTCTTTTATGAATTGTTGGTTGAGGTTAATGTAAATCTTTTCTTAGCCTTAGCACTTGGTACTGAAACGGTCGGAGAGAATCGGTTTGGTACTAAGTGTGGCGTAACATTCCTAGAATTCACGGGTTTTAATTTGATTACTTCCGCTTTTAAAAAAAATGTAGTGAATTTTGAGGTGTTATAGCCACTATTCTCTTTTGATGGAATAAACAGGTACAACTCCTATAGCAGAATGCTTCATACCACTATTTTTGTTTGCTAGAACAATCAAGCACAACTCCCAAGGTAAAATTCTCTTTGTAACTATTCTCATCTAATGGAACGAACATATACAACTCTTAGGACAGAATGTTCCCCACCACTATTCTCATCTGATGGAACAGACAAGTACAACTTAATCCTGACTCACGTGTTCTTTTATTTTAAGTATTAATGTCTTATTAGACTATTATTTATCTCTAATCCCATGAGATAAATGTAACTTCTTCCATAAGATTCATCTAATCACCAATTTTAGCGCACTTGTCTAATATATTATTATTGGCAACATATCCAAAAATTAAGGGCTAACTCTAGTGTCTTATACATGTGATAACAAGCATGTCTCTAAGGTTATTATTTCTAAATTTAAGCCATTTCCTTATTTTATTAGACATATTATGCTCATAATTACCTCAAGTATTTTTCATTACATACTAGCATATTTTAATCCAATATCATTTTAGAAATATCAAAATTTCACATTTAACCCAAATTGACCAAAATACCTCTATCTTACTTAAATGCCTCAAAGTCTCTTTTCAGATAACTTGCACTCTACTAAACCCTCAACGATTAACATACCATATTACCACAATATCATGAAATATCTCAAATACCCTTAAGGTAATCAAAACACCCAAACTTTCACAAAAAAACCTATAAGTTGAGACATTACTAACTTTCGACCTCTAACATATATCATAATGTTAATACTTATCCATATTTACAAATATTATTCTCAACACCAATAAGATAGGGGATCATGTTAGCATACTAGGTTTACAAGGTGAATCTTAAGTAAGTAATAACACAACAACTCATGCTTTCACATAGAATTTATAATTCCATAATACATTATAATACTATCATAAAATGACATCAACAACATGAGTTACGATAATATAACAATACTAGCATGAGATTGCATAAAATTTACACATAGCATTCAAAGCCCTATACAAAGACATATATCCTTACCTAACCGTTACTAATCTTTAAGCAATAATAAACCTAAGTCTCCTCCTCTAAGACTGCTAAAAAAAACACCTAATACCAAGAATTTAGAACAAAAAAAAATAAAAGAGAGAAATAGGGAAAGTTTGAGTGAATAAAAATTAATTCTTAGTAACCCCTTGAATCAATACTTATAAGAACCACCTAAGGTTTAAACTCTTAGGTTAAATCTTAAAAGATTTTTGCAAACACTTCAAACTCTTGCACTATAGAAATAAAGTGAAGACTCTTGATTTATAGAGAGAAAAATGGGCAGCCAAAAGTTTGAGTTCCTCTATTTCATTCTATCCTTGAAATTTATAGAATAAGTGCAATATTAAAGGTTAAAAATTATCCAACTAATACATGTGATTTGAGCTAAAACAAAGGAGAAAATCTACTTAAGTTCTAGCCATGAGTTTCGATCATCAGGAGGAAGATTGAGCATATTTTTTTTAACATACTTCACCAACTTAGCACATGTTCTAACTAACCATATTACTCAAAAGAAAAGAGAAAAATTCCCTTTTAATCTTATAAGCAACAAAAAGAAGTAATGAATGTCTTATATCCTTCCATATTCTTCCCCAAATCTATATTGTTCTTCCCAAGTGCTGAAAATGACTTGACATTTAACTTGAGAGGGACTTGTAGTTGTTTTGTATGGCTTTCAAGGGTGCAGAATGGGCTGCATTTTTGTGGATTTTTAGGGCTAATTTTTTTTTTAGATTTTCATCCGTTAAAAATATGGGGAAAAAACTTGAGAAAAAGCATGGCTTATAGTGGCCTCTTTTAGGTTGTTTTATGGATGATATAGATGGCAGTTGAAAAGGTTTTGCATGGTTTTTATGGCTTGAATGGTTACATTTTTTTTGGATGATTGATTTGTCCAAGTAAGGAGAGTTTTGTGGCTCTCAAAGTTAGAAATTTAATGATGAGATTTTGATCATCAAATAAGGATGCTCCTGTATAATCTTCTCCCTCTTGAAAAGTAGCCTCCTTACCTTTTAATGGCTTATCATAGATGTATGGAAGTAGATCTCCCACATTAAATGTGTTTGATATATCTCCCATTTCTTCTGGTAGATCTCAATAACTTTGTATAGACCATCACTTTTAGGCATGAGTTTGTTCTTCCTTTTAAAAGGAAATCATTCCTTCCTAAGGTGAAGCCAGCTTAGATCTCCTGGTTCATATAAATATTGTATCCGGTGTTTTTAAGCTTTATTCTTATTTATTTGATTCACTCTCTCAATTTTTTATCTCACCTACTCACCTACTCATGAAGATTCTTCATTGCCCTAGCCCTTTCTTATGCTTCAAAGTTGGTATGGGCCTCGGTGGGAAGAGGTGAGAGATCAATGGGAGTATTAGGGTTCAACCCATATACTAATTCAAAGGCTGAGCATCATGTAGCAAAGGTTGGTGATCATTTGTAGGCAAACTCAGCATGTGATAGTTTGGTATCCCAATCCTTCAAGGATTTGTGAACCAAATTTTTGAGGAGCATTGTGAGTGCCTTATTAGTGAACTTGGTTTGCCTATCGATTTGTGGATAGTAGGCAATATTGAATAGAAGTTTGGTAGCAATTAGCATCCGCAAGGTCTTCCAAAAGTAGCTAAGAAACTTGGTATCCCTGTCTGAGACAATGGATTTAGGAATACCATGTAACCTAAATTTCTCTTTGAAGAATAGATAGGTTATATAAGAGGCATCATCCGTCTTATGACAGGCAATGAAATGAGTCATCTTAGAGAACTAGTCCACCACCACCATTATAGTATCATTTTTAACTTTGTGTCTTAGATAATGCTACAATGAAGTATATACTCACATGATCCTATGGTTGAAGTAGGATAGGCAAAGGAGTGTACAGTCCTTAGTGGAACTGACTCTTAGAACTTTGACAAGTGACACACCTAGCTATTATACTTTGTACATCTCCTACAAGCTTGGGCTAATAAAAATACTCACTAAGCACATCCATGGTATTATTGATACTAAGTGTCTAACTAGTCCTCCTCCATGCACTTCCCTTATATGTAATTCTTTGATAGAACATTTGGGAATATAGAGTTTGTTTTTGTTAAAGAAGAACTCATCTTGGATGACAAACGATCCCTTCTTCTTATCTTGATCCTTAAAGTAGTAGCCAAAGTCTTTATCTTCCTTGTAGAGCTCCTTAATGTACCCAAACCCCAATACTCTTGCCTCTAACAAAGAGAGCGTACAATATCTCCTAGAAAGTGCATCTGCTACTACATTC
Source organism: Tamarix chinensis (assembly GCA_030549775.1). NCBI lineage: Eukaryota > Viridiplantae > Streptophyta > Magnoliopsida > Caryophyllales > Tamaricaceae > Tamarix > Tamarix chinensis. The sequence goes on along the minus strand of CM060171.1, from coordinate 30,056,797 downwards.
ATTTTTCCACATTTATGCTTGGATAAAAAGGAAAAATACCGTAAAAATTATACCTATCTTGCATGCCTTGGATTAATCTTGTGTTGGTTATTGATGTACTTCAACGACTCATGATTAAGGTGAAGCATAAATTGTTAGGGCCTCAAGTAGTGTGACTAATGATCAATAGCTCTTACTAAAGTATATAAATCCTTAGCATATGTGTTGTAATTCACCTTAAAGCCATTGAGCTTTTCATTAAACAAGGTAATTGGCTTCCTTTCTTGTAGTAGAACAACTCTAATGCCCACTCCACTAGCATCACACTCAATCTCGAACAATTTGCTGAAGTTAGGTAATGTTATGATGGGTGCTTCACTTAGTTTTCCTTTAATCACCTCAACGGCATATTAGGCTACCTTGGTCCACTTGAATTCACCCTTCTTTATGTATTCCATTATAAGGTCTAGTAGGTTGCTAAAATCCCTAATAAACCTCTTATATAATAAAGTTATACCATAAAAATATCTCACTTGTGTAAGGCTTTTAGGTGTGAGCCATGTCCTGATTGATTCCATGGATATGCCATCCTTAAACACCACAAAACCTAGAAATGTAACCCTAGGTACAAAGAATTCACACTTCTCTAGCTTAGTATACAACTTGTTACCTCTAAGTTCTAGAAATATAAGCTTGAAATGCTTTACATATTCTTCCTCACTAGAGCTATACATAAGGATATCATAAAAGTAAACTACTACAAAATTGCTAATTAATGGCCTATGTACCTCATTCATACATAAGTCTTATAAAGGTACTAGAGGAATTTCACAAACCAAGGGCATAACCATCTAATCATACTATTCTCCATTGGTTTTGAATGTAGTTTTCCATTCATCACCATCTTTCATTCTTATTTGGTAGTATCCACTCCTTAGGTTGATTTTGGGTAACAAGCATGTATCATTTAAACAATCAAGCATATTATCAAGTCTAGGTATAGAATAATTATACTTGATAGTAATGTTGTTGATAGTTCTACTATCAACACACATTCTCATGGTGCCATCTTTCTTTTGCAAAATCATGACAATCATAGCACAAGGGCTAAAGGACTCCCTTATTAAACCTTCAAACAACAATTTATCAACTTGCCTTTACAACTCCAAGGCTTCCATAGGGTTACACCTATAGGCTGCCTTATTAGGGGGAGTATAACACAGAGTAAAAAGTCTATTTGGTGCTCTATGCCTTTAATGTAGGGTAATACATGGGGTACATCATTAGGGAATATATCATCAAATTCTTTTAACAATGCCCTAAAATGTGGCTTATTATAAACCCTCCCTTTATTATCCTATAATAACAACAAAAAGAAAACTACCTTCCCTTTTACTATGGCCTTATCTAAATAATTTTCACCTATGAATAAGGGCCTTTTACAACTTATATCAATATGACTAGGCCTAGAAACTAAAGGGGTGAGAACAATATTCTTCTTGACAAAATTCAAGTAATAAGCGTTCTTCCTTCCATTGTCCCATGAATCAGTGTATGACCCATAATATATGTAACCATGATCCTCCTATCGTAAGAACCCATGGTTGAAGAATTGTATGTATATATGAATGCTCAGTACTCAATAGAATATACTCTATGCATTATTGTAGGGATAATCAAAGGGATCTATGTTTTCTCATGAATATTATGTATATATGTCCAAATATACTATGACATGTACATTCTTGCATGTAGATACAAGTATGATCCAACATACTTTAGTAGTTTGAAGTATGTACAAACATTACCTTATATGATAGGGATATTATATACACGTCTTGGTATTTTGTAGCATAAGGATCTTGTGCAATACCCTAAAATTTTATAACCTAAAATCTAAATATTTAACCTCTATTCATAAAAAATTAATCTTTAATTATTGATTTAATTATTTTTGTGAACCATTAATTTACAAACATAGATAAATTATTTAATAAATTAATATAAATTTTTTTATCATTTTATCTTACTCTTTTTATTTAAATAAACCCTAAACCCATAATTTTACCGAAATTATTTTCTTAAATTAATACCCTAACTTTTGGATAAATCAATATAATATTTTTTCCACCAGCCTAATTTTAATCTAATTTCTAATCCTAACCCTAAATCTATTTTCCTTTTTTTTTTCCTTTTCTTCCTTTTTTTTCTTTCCATTTTTTCTTCTTCTTCCTTTTTATTCCCTTGGGCAACCCAAGTCTCCCCCCATTTTTCTTTCCTTTTTACCTTAGGGTAGCCCAACCTCCCATTCTTTCTTCTTCTCCTTTTCTCCTACGCAATCGACCCAACTCCTCTTTCTCCTTCTTCTTCTTCTCTCGCTCAAGCCAGCCAACTCCCTTCTCCTTTCTTTTTTCCCGTGTAGCTTAGCCTCCCTTCTCCATCTACACCCACGAAAAGCATGCCCCAAGTCCCCCTTGTGCATGCCTCTTCTTCTTCGGCGCACAACCTGCTTGCACCTTTGTATTCTTGCGATGCCATCTTCCTTTGCTAGCTAGACAACCTTGCACCACCACCCTCCTTCCCATCCCTTTATTTCCTTTTATGTCCCTATAACACCCTAATCTCCTCCCTCACATGCTATTCCCTTCCATTTTTTCCCTTGTCACCTCTGCCCCTACCTACTATACCCCACACCAACCACCCGCCGTTGCACGCCGAACTGTCCCCACATCCTCTTCCTTCTCCCTCTCTCCTTCTCCTCCTCCTTCTTCTTCTTCTCTTATTCCTTTCTTCTCTTCTCCCTCGTGCTTTGATCTCTCTTCGACCTTCCCCTCCTCTTTCTTTCTTCTTCTCCCCACCCCTATTTTTCCTCATCACCCCATATGTAGCAACCTCCAATGCCTCCACCACCAACCCAGCCTCCACCATTGGCTAACACCCCTTCTCCTTCCTTCCCTCCTTCTTCCTACTCATCTGCCACCCTATCTCTCCTTCTTTCTCCTTTGTGATTGTTCTTACCAATTCTCTCCCCTGCTATCATCCAATCTCCCTACAACGTCCACCTCCTCCACCGCAACCATCACTAGCTCCTCTACCTCGCAACTCCTTACACAACCTTGAGCATTTAATGATCTAGCCTCTCTTGTAGGTTTGCCTCCTTTTCTCCTCCCTAACCACTACATCCATTCGGCTACCACTCTCCCCTCTATTTCCTCTATCACTGCAGCTCTTCTCAACTACTTATCGCCTGCCACAACCACCTCAACCTCCACGCTTGCATCATTACCCACAGCCATCCCAACACCACCCTCCCTTTCCTTCTTCTCTCTTATTCTTCTCCTTTTCTTCTTCTTCTTTCCCTTCTCTGAACGACCTCTCCCTGCAATCTACGCCACCTTCAAACCACCCACACAACACCGTCCAGCCACCAACCATCTCCTCCCCCACCTCCTACACTGAATAACCATACCCACTCCTCCCACCATCACCCATAACCATTACCTAAGCCATGCCTCTTCCATTTCATTCATGGCTTACGCTACACATGCAGCATGAGTTGTGCCTTATATTTTTTTATAAATTTTAAATAATATTTAAGGTATAGGGGTAGTTTGGTAATTTTATATTTGATAAATATTTTTAATAAAAATCATTATTTCTTTTATTAAATATTAATATAATATTTGTGATATCATTTTTAGGTACAAAATTTTATTAACAAAGCCTAATTATTTTTAGCTGGTTACTGGGTAAAGTTTGTTTTTACTTCACTAAAATGTTTGGATATTATATGTTAGTACATTAGGGTTTTGACATGTGATTTGTGTAGATATGATTTATTACAAATAATCCCATCATTATTAATGTTATCATAGATAATAGAAAAATACGGTATGTTATCTTATGTAAGATGTTATGTGTGTGAAAGGGGTATTAAGAAGGGGTCTAATGCTATGAAGTGATGATGTACTTTATGTGTATATAAATGTTTTAGGTTAAGTATATATGGACACTTATAGCCAAAATATTACTACTAAGAGCCCTAAAGGTAATCTGCTCATTTAGACATATCATGATATTTAACCATAACTGGGATGCCTAATGTGCTATAAATATTGATAAGAATGGAGATAAGAGTTTGATGTATTATAAACACATATTTTAACATGAATATCAATATTACGTGGTCTAGGAGCATTTTAGTAATTTTACATGTACTATAGGGATTATTCTAATAAACGTATATAATAAGTATTATTTGATTTTAAATATGTGGATTAAGTATTATTTCATGTTAAATATTATAATGGGGATTTATTATCTTAGTATCACCTATTTTAGCATAGTTATCAATATTATGTAGTCTAGGGGCATGTTGGTAATTTTGCATGTATTATAGGGATTATTCTAATAAATGTAGATGATAAGTAGTATTTTATGTTAAATATGAGAATTAATTATTATTTGATGTTAAATATGAGAATAGGGGTTTACTGTCTTTAGTATTACCTATTTCAGCATGGTTATCAATATTGCGTGGTCTAGGGGCATTTTGGTCATTTTGAATATATAATGCTGGTTATCCTAATAATTATTCTTGATAAGTGTTATTTCATATTAAGAGTGAGAATAGGGGTTTGATATCTTAGAAACCCATGTTTGAGCATGATTATCAATAACATATGGTCTAGGGACATTTTGGTAATTTTATAGGTACCATGGTGATTGTTCTAATAAACATACATGTTGAGTGTTGTTTGATGTAAGTATGATAATAGGGGTTTGTTAGATTAGAAATACATGTTCCAGCATGAATATCAACGTTATATGACCTGTTAGCATTTTGGTAATTTTGAACGTATTATGGTGATTGATATAATAAATATGCATGCCAAGTGTTGTTTGATGTTAAATATAAGAATATGGGTTTTTTATCTCAGTATCACCTGCTTCAGTATGAATATCATAATATATGGCCTAGGGGTATTTTGCTAATTTTGCATGTACTATGGTGATTATCCTAATAAACTTTTATAATAAGTATTATTTGATGTTAAGTATGACATGTTAGGGTTTGTTGTGAAATTTGGGTCTCCAAGGGAACAAGGTTGTTTTGGGTTGGTAGAAGGGCAGGATCCATGCATGAGTTGTGCATGTTTGTGTGTTGAATCTAGAATAATAAAACAAGGATAATACAATAATCATTTAAAGTAGAAGATCACTTAAGTCGGGTCCTATTATACTTGTCAATCCACTGACGAGAATAGTAGGTCCTGAACTCAAGTACATTAAACCATTGTATGAGTATAACCTTTAAGAAAGATACTAATTACTTATAGTGAAATACCGTGTGGGTCAAGATCGATTGTGCCTTATTTACCGATCCACCAATGATAATAGTAGCTAGGAACATTCTGCCCTGGGGTTGTATTTTATTTATTGTTCCACCCGTGAGAATAGAGGTTAGGAGTATTCTGCCTTGGAGTTGTACTTTAATTATTGTTGCACCAGTAAGAATAGTGGGGTCTTTGAACCTACGTGGATAAAATCATGAGTTGACTATTTATTGCACTAATACCTTGAGTTTATATGATAATGAATGAGCTAGTATGATCTACCTATGCGCATTGCATTCTTTATTATGGTGTTATTGAGAAGTTGTCGGTTGATTAAGTGAATTGTGCCCATTGTTGAGAATGATATAGCCTTCTAATTATACTATAAAGAGCATCACTTGGATTTTCTATTAGTAAGTTTCAATTATTTCCAAGTGAATGAGTATTAGTAGCATGTGATCTTGATACATGTAGTTATATGAATGATTATCATATTTCAATTACTATATGCATGATTATATGTTCAAGTATAGTTGCAATGCATCTGATGTGTTCTATGGAGGTTTTACATATTAGTCTTATATAATTAGTTATACAGTACCATTATACTGAATGGTTCATTTTTTGGGCCCACGTCTATTTAATTAGTAGTGGTCTTCGTAGGTTAGCTCGCAAGCATTATTAAAGGTTATTCTTTTAGTTAAGGGCATATGATTATTTAGGATTTTGAACCAGAAGTTTCTATATTTTCCTCATAGTTTTTTTATATTTTCCTTCCATTGACATTTTTGTAACCATAGTTAGTGGGCTTTATTTGGAAGGTGCATTAATTTTGTTAACTATTGTGCTACTCTTTATAATTATATTCTTGAATTTAAGTAAAGCAACATTTTAGCCTTAGCACTTGGTATTGGAACATTAAAGAAAATTAGTCTCGTTCTAAGTATGGTGGTAGCACCTCGGGATTTACTATTTTAGCTTCTGCTTACAACTTTTAAAAATGAAAATTTTTAATACTAAATTTTGTCATGATCCACATACTAGTGGAAGATTGGTTTGCTTAGTATGTATGCATACTGATAGGATTATTTTGCCTTCCCTTGCTCAATCCTACAAACAGAAGGTCTTATGATGGTTTCATATTATGACCATTAAGTAGTCTAACCTCTTTTTCAGCATGGTTGGGTTATTTAAGTGTAAGAATTTTCGGAGGCCCCCTCTTTGTCAGTTCTTGTGTGACCAAAGCATCTTCCCTTGAAATTGTTTTCACTTAATTAACATCTCTCCTCTTGGGTATTTTTGTATTATTTTTTGGCTTATACAACTTTGGGTTTGTAAACCTAAAATTGCATATTTTTAAGTGATTTTCTTGTGTATTCTAGTTTTTCTCTATGGTATGGGTGGTTGGGAACTTAACATTGTACCTAACATGAGATAAAACGTGTAAAGCATGAAACCAATTGATTGGTCAATACAGTAATAACATTTTTTGAATCATTTTTTAACATAATTATTTGGGTGGTTACACTAATTGATTGATTGATCAAGGCAATTGATTGACTAGCTCCTAGAATCAATTAATTAGCCAATATTAAATGCTGACTTTTTTTGCTAGGGCACACATAACGACTACACGTTTTTTACTACTAAATCTATATTGATGGAAAATAGAATAAATATGATTGATAAGGAAAAATAACATGCAACTTTGGAACTCTCATTAATTATACCAAAATTTCTCAACTTTCTCTTACAATTAGTTGTCAACAATACACTTTCATATTAAGATTTTTTTGAGATACTGTCATAAGTGTTATTACTCTCTATACTTAGTTAGAATTAGTTTCTTGATTGTAATATCTACTTTTTCTACCTATATAACATTCACAAATTGTTCTTACACTTTCACATTTATATCATTTTTGAGATACCTTATATTTAACCACAAAACTCTTCAAAAATAATTATTTGAGGTAATGTATTTCCTACCATTCCTAGAAGAGGTTATTCAATTTGTAGACTCATAAACATAGAGAGTATAAGTGGCTTAAATTGTACACCATCATTGAGATTGTAGACTCATAAACCAAGAGATAAATAATCATCAATAAAAACACAGGAGGTTTAAAACCCAAAAGGCAAAAACTTTTGTAGTAGATGTAGAGAAATTCAATTTATGTGTTAAATTTTAAATTTCCCATTACCATTTTTGATAACCCTATTCACCACTATAGGGTTATTTCAATTGTTATTAAATCTTGGCAATTCACAAATGATCTAATAATTTAAGTTGAAAAGATCCTCTTTAGGAATGTATTTAATGGGATTGGATGAAGGCATATCCACTACGTAGCCTCCATTGTTTAATGGTGAAAAATTCATATCCATTATGACATAATATGATGATATGTTATCCATTGTTTTAGAGGCCATAATCAATATTACACAAGAAGTTGATGGCATAATAGTTGAAAAGATGCGCGGTGAACCTATAAATTTTGAAAAGAAAATGATTACTCTCAATGACAAAACCATCATGATTGTACATTGTGATCTTAGTGAGAAGGAGTACCATCATATACAGTCATGCACCGCCTACAAAGAAATTTGGGATAAGCTTGTTCTATCTCACGAGGGCACAACTCAAGTAAAAAAGAATTAGAGAATAACTCTTTATGTTAGGAAATAAGAGCTCTTCTTCATGAAATATGGCAAATCAATAGGTTAATTAGGAATATAATTCACTTCCAATGTAAAACATCTTAAGGTATTGGGTAAATTTATCATCGAGGAAGGGAAAATGAGAAAAATATTGAGTGGTATCACCAAAAAGTGGATTCTAAAAGCTCCTATGATGAAAGAAGTAAGATATCTCACATCAATCACTACTTATAAAGTCTTTAAATATCTTATGGTACATCATTCAAAGATGGAAGATATTGGTGAAGAAAAGAAGAAGAATCCTATAGCTCCAAAAGCCTCATCCTCTCCATCAAGTTAAAGAGATATTATTATTTAAGAAGAGATTGAAGAAGAATAAGATGATGGTGAGGCTCTACAAGATGATGAAGAAATATCTCTTATAATTACATAAGTTAATATATTTTTTTGAGCTAGAAGAGGAATAAGTGTAAAAGGAGGAAGGAATTTCTCCAACACTTCATAAAAGGCCAAAGGATACATCCAATGATGAAAAGATCAAGTGTCACAACTATGGTAAGTTAGAACATGTCATTTGGGATTGCTTTAACTTAAAAAATGAAATAACCTAGTGAATAACAAGAAGTATGAGGGAAAAAATTCAAGAAAAAGTAGCTCCTTGAAAGTCTACAGCTGAATTTGGAGAGTGTGAAGGAGAACCATTAGAACGTGGAGACGAATTAGCAAATCTCTACTTCATGGCACTTGGAGATGAGCCCTTCATTTATACCTCATATTCTAGTTTTAGTGAAGATGATAGTGATGAGGTATAATATGAAGATCCTTATTAATATGATCATTTATTATGTGCTTTTCATGATGAACTATGTGAAAATGATAAAATCTATAAAGAATATGATGACATGAAAAAGCTCTATGGCTACCTAAATGAACAAAATGGAAGCTCACTAAATGACAATGCAATCATAGAATATCATATGTTGCATGCTTATATTGAGCTATATTTATTATTTTCTTTGCATGATGGTCTACATTTTCACAAAGGGATAAGAAGGCTTGAACTTGTTTTGAAGAATTCAATGATATTATATGAACCGTGAGGGTTTAGTTTATGTGTAAAGAGTTTCATTAAACACTAAAACCTTAAAAAACTTCTTATTTAAAACACTCTAAGGCTCATAATCCATATGTTCCTCCCTTACTTATTAGTTGTGATATTTATGGCAAAAATGGACATGTTTCTTCTATGTGTATACATGCCAAGAATGAAAAATCTATTCCCATACATAAAATGGCGATTACTTATGATGCATGTGGTATAAATGGGCATTTTACTTCCACATGTGAACTTAGTATAAATGTTAAAAATGTCTCAATATCTAAGAAGGTGTGGGTGCTTAAGGAAATAATCCTTCAAGGATTGGTAAAAAACCCGCCCAAAGATCCATTAAAATGGTACCTAAACTATAAAATTTTTGTTCTCAGGTTTTCTTTAAAGTGAAAACAAAAAGGCATAATTAGTTCCTAGAAATTCAGTGCTTAAGACACGTGACAATAATTGAATGATGTTATTGAAGTTCATACCCTATGATGGAGGAGGTGTCTCTTTATGTCTAGAAGCATAAGTATCAATAACACTCAAAATCTCATAGAAAATGTTCATTTAGTCGATGGGATGAAATTAAATGCTAGTATAGTACAAAATTAAATGCTAGTTATTTTCATACATTTGGTATCAAATGCTTTATCCTCAATAATAGGGAAACAACTTTAGTAAGTTTGACTCTAAAGCGGATGAACCTATCTTCTTTAGCTATTTATTGTATAGCAAAGCCTACCAAGTCATAATAAAAAAGGAACCCTAATAGTTGATGAATTGGTCTATGTTGATTTTGATGACTCTACTTCTAGTATGTAAGGTACAAATGATGAATAGGGATGGCAACAGGATGGGTGAGGGATAGGGACCCCATCCCCACCCCAAGCCTGATGAGAAAATAATCCCCAAACCTCCCTCATTTCCTAATTTTTTATTATCAGGTAATCCCCGACTTAATCCTCATAAGGATCAAATACCAATACCCAAACGAATCCTTGATCTATTCCCCATCTCTGATTTAATCTTTGATCTTCAAACCCAACCTGATCTCTAAAACTCAACCCTATCCTCAATCCCTAATCACATCCTCGATACCCAATCTTATTTTTCTTTTAAAAATATACTTTTAATTTATATTTTCTTTAAAAAAAATAGATATATATAATTACATAATAAATATATAAATTATTTAGGGCAGGTTTAGAGATGGGGACGCTAAACCCGTCCCATCCCGTCCCATCCTTAAAAAAATTCCCAAAGCTGAACCCTATACCTAAATTCTCTCTTTGAACCCTAACCCAAATAGGGATTTCCTAATGGGCCCCATAACTAATAGTAGAAATTGTCATACCTAATGATGAATATATATGTCCATCAATTCACGTGGGCAACTTGCTTGAACAAAAGGAGTCAAACAACAAGGAGGATCAATAAAAATAATAAATGATGTTCCTCTCATTACTCAACAAGATGATGAAGTAAAGGAAGATCTTCCATGAGCATAGAGACGCACTTATGGGTAACCATAAGAAATCGCTATTGGTGATCCATCTAAAGGAGCAACCACTCGATCCTTAATAAGTAACATGTGTAATTATTGAGCATTTCTATCTCAAATGGAAACTAAATCTCACTTAGAAGCTATGAGTAATGCGGATTAGATCATGACAATGTAAGACAAGCTTAACTAATTTGAGAGAAATCAAGTATAGAAACTTGTCCCTATTCCTCAATATATACCCATCATTAGGACTAAATAGGTCATATAAATAAGAAATATGGAGGGGTTATAGTGGTTATAAATAAATCCCAATTGGTTGAAATGGGTAAAACTAAGAGGAAGGCATTAATTACAAATAAATCTTTACGCCCATGGATAGATTTGATGATGTGTGTAGGAGGATAGGACTCTTAACTTGATGAGAATGTTTAGTTGTGTTGATAATATTTGGAATAAGGCTCGACAATGATGGATATATGGTAGGAAATTTCAAATAGGGTAAACTAAGGTTGAATTTGATTCGAACCAAGTGATGGTTATTTTGGTGATGATGGTTTATTAATGATGATGGTTTGAATGATTTGAATTAATTAGTATATACACTTAACAATGGTATATTGATGATGATGAGCTTGGAACGTTATGGTTTGGATGGAGGATGAGGTTGTGGTTTAGGGTTAGGGTTTAGTTTGAATGGAAGGATTAAGGTGATGTTTGGTTCGGATGGAAGGGTGTAGGGTTTTGAATGGTGGTTTAGGGTTTATAATGTGTAAACTGAATTAGGGATTCTGTTAGCTTCGAATTAGAGTCTTGTTTTGATGATAATTATGGCTTGGAAAAATATGGATTATGGAAAGTAGAAAAGATATGAATTAATCTCTAATTCATACAGATAAAGAGATTAAAACTTTCAAGCTGAATCGTTCACACAGGTTTGATTAACTTGAATTGAACTCACACAACATTCAATATGTATCTGGCTTCAATATTGATCTTTAATCTTCAATGCCCATAATTGTGCCTTCTATGGCTGCTTATAGACATTTTACCACTTAGATAAAAGCATAATTCAAAAGATTATAATCAAAAAGATATTATACTACTTTATGCTTTATCTATTATCTAACTCTACTAATTAATTAATTAGATAATATTAATATTAGTGCTCGACCAAGTGGCCCATAAACCCACATGCACGTGGTCATCCATTCCATGCATTCCATGCACATGTACATAGATACTTATTTGCTTATTTGGTACGTTTCTAGCAACATAATCATCCATTGGTCTTCAAATTTGTAGGAGATACTTTTAAAATGAAGAATAATTGGGTTCATAATTATGAAAGACAATTCTTGAGTGTTTTCTCCTACATCACTCGAGGCTATACATATGCTACTTGCATTTACATCCTTTATGTGTTTCACCTTATGTAAAATGGATATGAAAGGTTCTTTTCAAATGGTTTCATTAAAGAATAAGTTTATGTGAAACAACCACCTTATTTTGAAGATGTTTCAAAATATAATCATGTTTATAAACTCAAAAAAGCATTTTATGGTATAAAACAAGACCCTTGGGCTTGGTAAGAAAGATTGAGTAAGTTCCTCTTGGATAAGTTTTTAAAAAGAGGGAAAATTGATAAAAACACTCTTCTTAAATAAAATAAAAAATTATTTTCTTCTTGTATAAATATATGTGGATAAAATTATCTTTGGTGTTGCTAATGAGTCCATGTGAAAGGGATTTTTTTAGTTAATATGTAGTTAGTTTAAAATAAGCATGATGGGAGAATTGATATATGTCCTTAGTCTTCAAATCAAATAATTAGAGGATGGAACATTTTAAACAAAGATAAGTAAAATAAGGAGAAACTCAATAACTTCAAGATGAATGAGAGCAAGCATTGAAGGAATCTCAAGGTTACTACTACAAAGCTATACATGGATGAAGGAGTTAATAAAGTTTATTAAAAATACTATAAAGGTATGATTAAATCACTTCGTTACCTTACAACATCTAGGTTGCATATTATGTTTACCATTTGCTTATGTTCCCACATTTAATTTAATCCTAATGAATCTCATTTAATAGTTGTTATAAGGATCCTTAAGTATCTATTGTGACCTTATAAGCTATGTTTATTTTACCTTATTGATACCCTTTCAAACCTTGTGGTATATCTATACGCTGAATTTGTTGGGGTAAAAGGTAGATAGAAAGAGCAATTCAATACAAGTTAGTTCCTAGGAGAAGCCCTAGTGAGTCGGCATAGTAAAAAATAATCAAGTGTTGCGTTATCAACAAAAAAAGCAACATATATAGTTGCGGGAGCATGTTTAGCTCATCTTATTTGGATAAAACACTAATTGAGGGATTATGAGCTTAAACTTGATGCGATTCCTATTAGGTGTGATAAAACTAGTGTAATTTCCCTTACTAATAATTCTTTCTAGCCTTCTAAGTCTAAGAATATTGAGATAATACATCATTTCATTAGAGATCATGTTGATAAGAAATGATGTAAGTATAGAGTTTATGGATAGATTGCACCAATGGGGAGATATTTTCAATAAATCACTCAATGAGGAGAGACTCACAACAATTAAGAGAGAAATTGGAATGAAATTTTTATGATTTAAGTTATTTCTCTCATTATTGTGAACTCATGATAATTTGGTGCTTAAATGATGTGTTCGTAGCATGAATATTGAATGTGTATCATGTTTGTATATCTTGTATATATTGATGTTATTATAATATGGCCTACATGATGCGTGTAAAACATGCTAAAATTCAATGTTTATTGCAAGCTTATTTCTATACTTTAATTGTTTTTCATGCCTTACATGCGTGTTCATAACTTATTTAGACTAGTTAAATGGACAATAAAATAATTTATGTGTTAAGGTAACCAATCAATAGATCCCATTGAAAATAGTTATTGGATTTTGTTTTTTATGGTTTTAAAACTAGTAAATGATAGTTGAATGGTTTTACAAATTGATTGATCGGTTTGTCTAAGCTATAAATAGGTTATTTCTCACCTAAAACAAACATGTGTCCCCCTTTCCAAAACATTTAGCCATTCCTCACTTTACTAGAGAGTTTACTACACCTCTCATGAAGTGTAAATGACCACCATAGGCTCCCAAACCTAATAGTATAACCTTTTCCAATGACCCTCCTACTATCATATCATCTTCTCAACTATCCAAGATCATTAATACTTCTATTGATTCTCTAATTTTCTTTCACACCATTGATGATCAATAACATTGGGTCAAACGCTTTCATTGGAAGAAAATATTTTTTAGGATAGTTTATTGATTCTAACACTTTCATTGAATATTTTATATTAACATACATACACAATCTCTCTAACCTCCCCCTTCTTCCATTCTTTATACCTCATTATCTTGTCTATGTAGACTTAGTTTACCTATTTTTATTTTTTTTTCAATCTATTTGTCCATGTCCTTAGGTCTCCCATCACCATAAACATGTTAGATGTTCTTATAGTACTTGATGATGCTAGATTAACTAGAATATTAGGGATCAAAGATGCCATTAGTATTTGCATGAGGTTTAGTGAATAGATATAGATTCAGACACATGTTATGATCTTCACTAAGATGAAGAGGCATCATTATGTGCATGGAGATACTACCGGCTCTTATTGTCCTTTTTCTACATCAAGACCTCTATTTAATTTGCATTTCAAGTATTCATTTAAAATCACAATTAAATCCTCACCCTGACCATTGTTTGGGGATCATATATAGTAGAAACCTTATGGGTGACTCCGTTCTTACTAAAAAGAGTGTTGAATGATGCGTTAAAAAATTAGAACCATCATCACTAATAATAGTTTGTGATGTACCAAAAATTGAAAAAATATTCCTTTTTAAAAATTTGGTAGTGGCTTTTGCACCGTTTATTGGAGTGGAAATAGCCTCTATCCACTTAGATACATAATCAACCACTACTAGAATATACTCATTATTCATAGACTTAGGGAAAATTTCAATGAAGTCGATGTCCCACATATCAAATAGCTCAACAAGGTTAATGCTAGTAAAGAGCATCTCTTATTTTTGATAAATGATGCTAACTCTTTGGCATCTATAAAAAAATTTAACAAAATCATAGTCATCATGAAATATAGGAGAATAAAATACACTTTGCAAGAGCTTAGATGCAATTCTCATAGGGATAAAGTGGCCACCACATACCTTGCTATGATAAATACACAAGATGGAATTTGTTTCATGCTTAGGGTTACACCTTTTTAAAAATAGATCCTATAAATTTTATAAATATAAGAGTCATCCCATAGGTAATATCTCTAGTCATGTAAGAAGTATTTCCTTTTGAGAAAAGTGAGCTCATTAGGTATAATTCTACTCATAAGATAATTTGCAATATTGGCATACCAAGGATGAGAATAGTTTGCAACATTGGCATACCAAGGATGGCTTATTATATCATAAAGTTTCTCATTTGATATTATGTTCAAATGAGTATGCTCTCCTATTTTACCTCATAGGTTGAGGATAGGTAAGAAATTTGATAAACAAATGATTCTCCCTCCCTTTTTTATCCATATTCTCAAAATCAATTCTTGTAAGAGTAGAAACTACCACATAATTTTAGGATTTATGCCTTACCTAAAAAAAATGACACTTCAAAGAAACCTAACAAAAATGATACTTCAAAGAAACATGGATGATGTTAACTATGACCTTTTTTATCAATAAATAGGGAAAAAACTTATCAAAAGAGGAAACTATAGGTATTAATTCTTTTTTCATTTTTATATAATTAAATTGTTCTTGGTTTAAAGTCTTACTTGCATACTATGACCTTAGTGTTTTCTATTATATAAAGGAAATACATCACTTATATAAGGGCTTGTGTTATCATTGCAAGTTATCCTCTCCATTTAAAAAATAATAAATTTATGGATGACTAATATATTTAGGCTAACCCTCAATCGACCTCAATTTGATTTTTACCTTTGGCCTTAAAGTTAACTATCACCCTGTAATATAAATAGTGGACCTATACCCTAGGTCAAAATGAACTTTTAATAACCTATACTTTGTATGAAAATTTTGAACCTTGTGAATATGTTTGGCCTTAAATGCTTAATGTAAATTCTATGGACATATATAATGACCTTTAGGAACTCTAATATAGGGTTACCATGGTTTGACCTTATGTAACCCAAACTTTAGCTTGTGAATAAAAGGGAGATTAATTGGAAAATAAGTGGTGGATTGAGTACACAGGCACACACATTTATGGTTGGTGTAATTATGAAATTGCCTTCCAGGATTAATTTATCAAATAAGAGAGGTTGAAACCTAATTACCCATAGGGGGAAATGATAGATATTGTGAGATCTTTTTTAGTTATGATTTGAATTTTATAGCATGTGGATCTTTGGTGTGGCTTATAATCTCAATATAATAAGATAATAATTACTTAAAGGGAAAGAATTTGATCAATCCTATGTATCTATGACTCCTAGAGTAGCTAACCAAAGTTATCTATTGGATTTATAGCTCACCTATGAGCAAGGGAACCCATATTAGCTCTTATACCTCTCCTACTTAACTTAGATAACTAGTGTACATGAGGGGTATTCCCACTTAGAGGTTAGAATACCTAGTTATGGTTGAGAATGTTCAGTACCTTATCTTATGAGAAAGAGAAGTAGACAATGATGTGGACTTCATATGCTTACTTGTTAACCATTAGCATTGGAGTGCTATCCTGGTTGATTCCCATGATGGAGAACATATGTTCTTGTGCAATATTCTCATATGAATGTAAATTATATGGTCACCTTATCATTAAGATAGTAATTGGAATAAACCTTAATGATGCTTGAGCAACCTTGTGTTTTCTTTTGTATTATTTAACATGACTTATAATATCCATCAAGATTCATGATGATGTATTTGTCTATTAATCTTTATAACGTGTATGCCCATATCTAATTCCATTCCCTTTATCAAGCATGATAGCCTCATTGTTCATATGCATATGCAAGTATACCTTATGAGTAAGTGTGTATTCTTAGAATGCTAATGCATGCTTGTGTTATGTGCATGTTTAGTATGAACTATGTGAATTATATGACCTTATGTACTTTATGAAATCTATAATGTGTAACTTGGATTACTGAGTACACAAGAATCAATGTACTTATTCAATATATCACATAATCAATCCTATGAATAGAGGACCTTATGTAGGTTTTTGTGGATGGTCAGTGATGACCATATGCTTGTTTTGGGTTGGGACACCTAAGAGATAGATCTTGTGGTGGTATATTTTATTTTTGGGATCCTTAGAGACTAATACCTTGTTGCAATTATTTTCTTCCTTTACCCCCCTTTTATTCTGTACTTATTTTAGGTTTGTTGTACCTTAAATTTAGAGATGCACAAAGAGCAACATATATACTATTAGTATATTGGTTAGCCATAACCTTATCTCTGTATGCAACTTGTGTCTTTGCCTCACCACATTAGAGGAGTTATTCTTAGGGGATTGCATAAGGGTTTATTTAACTCTTGGATTAGGAGAGGAAGGTCATGGATGTTTGATCGTTTCCTCAACAAAAATGTTTATGGATTTCCTCTGTAGGATCTGTAGATTCAAATATTTTATGCACAACTTGTTTGTATGTTTTTGAATATAAAGTTGATGTTATCATTAGTGAAGTCAATTTGACTGGAGTATTTCTCTTCTAGAGAGCCATTCAATTCGTCAGAGAATCATTGGTTATACCGCATGTATTTTTATTATTATATTTTGTCTATTTATGTTATCATTTGAAATATAAGTAAAATGAGATATTATTGAATATATTAATATTTAATTTAAATTTTCATCAAATATGGAAACTTTGAGTAGGATTGTGCAAAAAAAGAAAAAAAATTAGAATTTAAAAATCCGATCTAGAAATATTCCATTGTAATTAAAGTGGATATCAAATTATGTATTTTTTTGTTTCAAATTATCTAGAATCATTATAATGTTGAGTTTTTCAATTTAATATATTATGTTAGGAATATATATAAGATAATATTTTAAAAATATTATATTGTGTTAAAATATATAAAAGTATATTAATACTATATTAATATGTATTGGACTATATTAAACCGTATCTTTGAATTTTTAATGTAACAAATTCAAATATTCGAATCTCAACATTCTAAATTTGAATCTGTATATGACGAATAATTTATTTGAGGTTACTTATTAACGTAATTATCTATAATAATTATTTATTTTTAAAAAAAATTTAGAGTAAATTTTATTAAAAATAAATAAGTATTATACATAATTAATTTTAATAAATAATTACAAACATGAATTAAATCAATCGATATTGGTTTGGACTATTTTAGACGGTTGAACAAGTTAGTGATGAATTTTGATTACGTTTTCGAATAAAAAGTAACTTGAAGATGGAGTAAACAGAACATTAAATTCGATGTTAAATTTTGATTACCTTTTTGGATAAAGTAATATAATTTTCTTTAATTTAATAAATTAGTTAAACTATTAATTCGATCGGTTCCACAGGGCCAAAAGGCGATTCTTTCGCTTCCGGGGCTTCCGTCAGCCGGTCCGTTAGCTATCACGAAGGAGATAAATTACGGTGATCTAGCGACTGAACTCATGGTAGGTCCGGAGTCAGGACGCCCACAAGGAACCATTCCCCACAAACGAAAGATTAAAACTCCCACACTACAACTTATCCCCCGACGAAATCGAATCCGAATATCACAGGGCCACGTACCATGCCCACATGGCTAATTCGATCGGTCCCAATATCAATAAACTTGTAAACTGTATCGAGCTAAGTATAGATGATCTATCGAACTGAACTACTTGTCATACATTCATTGGTTGACTCTCCCGAATCACGGATGTGACAGACGTTTCGGGCGTCCGTCCCTCTTATAATATTCTTTGCCTACGCACCTCGGCTCTTCGACGCACTTCAGCTCTCAAATGAGATATTTTGCACTGGTTTCCTTTTTTTCGTAAAATATTCGTACTCCAGAAATTACTAGACTGTTTTCGGTATCCGCCTCTACTTTGGTCTTTCTATCTCATTCGTCTCTACCTTCCTCTACACTACTTTCAGAATCTGCTCACACAACCATCGAATTCAACTCGATCAAGGAGGAAAAGTTCTGAAGCAGAAAGATGCTGGCAGTTTTTGACAAGTCGGTAGCTACTTGCCCAGAAGGGTTGAAATCTGAGACAAGTGAGCCCTCGCTATTGAGAGATGACATGGTGATTCAGCATTTCTGTTCTGTTCATCCTGATGCTGTTTCGATCAATCTTGGTGCGTTGGGAATCATGGGTTTTTCTTCTGATAAGCAGAATCCACTTCTTCCCCGGTATTTCAATCTCTTTCTCCATTTTTGTTCTTGTCTATTTGGATTTTATGTTTATTGTATTGAAGATTGAGGTTATAATAGCTTAGGTTGTATGCGGTTGCTTCTGTTTTGTATCAAGATCTTGCAAATTTGCAATTGCGCTGGTGAATTTCTTGTTGACCCGTTTTTTGTTTGCTAGTCGTATGCTATCAATTTAAGTACTTTTGTCATTGCTATGGTATTATTGGGTATGGGTCAGGGCTTTATTGCTTCAAAGTTGACTTGGAATGTCGATCATCACATCAAACAGTAAACGAAGCTCATCATAAAATAAACTTCTTTTGGCTGACACAGAGCAATAATAATTGGTTTGGTTCTTAGAGCATCCATCTTGATTGTATGCCTTTGCGTGATGGTGTGATCGGTGAGAAAGACATCGATGATATGATAGGATAGGATGTCTTGATTTTATCTCATCCAGTACTGTTGGGTTGGGACTTTGTATGCTATGTTCCTTGGAAAGGGGAAAAAATCTTTTTCAAATCTGTTGGTTCCGGTGCAGGGGGTTACATGTCTTTGAGGTGTTTTCTCTTGTGTCTTTCTTAAATATTTGTAGCGATCATCACAATTGGCACCAATAGGTTCTAGTCAACTATATCTTGGTCGATGGATGTAAACTTGCATCGTATTCAGCTCCTTGGTCTGCTTCCTAGCTTATTTTTGGAACTTATTGCGATCTCCTTAATTAGTTCGGAAGGGCCAAATCCGTACTCGCAGATTCAGTGTGATAGTCTCAGAGAAGCTCATACGTCTCTAAAATCTGTGACTATGAACTTTAGTTGAGGTCCTTCTCCACTAGAAAGGTTAGATGGACTTTTTTTTAGTCACCTTACTATTGATATTAGGTTGATTCTTTCTCGATGAGGATTTTAATATACTGTGTTGCTCTTTGATAATTGCTGGAGCGATTGTTTTCTGTTCATCTTATTTTTGTAAGTTATGCCAATGAGATCGGTAGAATTGTAAGGTGTGGTGACCGCTATTGTTGTTGATGTCTGGTCTACCTGTGTCTGTTTTGAAATAGACTGGGCAGATTATAGTTCTCCAGCAATGTGTCAGAAGATAAAGAACATGTGCGGCAGAGAGGGTCAAATGTTTTTGATTTCATTGGAACTATTTGTTTTTCCTTGGTGTAGTGTTGACGATCCTTCTCTTGCAGACTTTTTGCTGCTGTGGATGACATATTCTGCCTCTTTCAAGGCCACATTGAGAACATGGCTGCCATGAAACAGTTGTATGGTTTAAACAAGGCAGCAAATGAAGTTAACATTGTAATAGAAGCTTACCGTTCTCTCCGTGATAGAGGGCCAAATCCTGCTGACCATGTTTTGAGAAGCATTGAAGGAAAGTTTGCATTTATTGTTTACGACAGCTCCTTAAAGCTGGCATTCATAGCGATGGTAAGTGAATTCAACCATTTGTTTTGGGTTTGATTGTGAAAGATTGGTCGTAGGTTCCTACCTTCATCATGAATGGAGCTAACATTTTGCTTGCTTGACATAGGATGCTGATGGTATTGTCCCTCTCTATTGGGGAGTAGGGTCAGAAGACCAGCTTGTTCTCTCAGATGAAATTGAGGTCCTGAAGAAAGCATGTGGAAGATCTTATGCTCCATTTCCAAAAGGTGTGAATGGTCTTTTCGTTCCTGTGCTTGAAACTGTTGGCTCTTGCGTTGCGTTGGTATTAAGATTAGTCGGGATTTAGAATTTGACAGTTTATCCCAAGAGAGTGCCATTGTTTTTACCTTCTTCTCTGTCATTTTCTGATTCATATTTGGCGTTCTTGTTGTTTGCAATTAATGTGTACTTTCTGCTGTAGAGTACCTTACTCTTGGTCGTGGTTCTTTTCATGCACTTTTGGTGTCAATTCATGATTGAGCTCAATCATATAATATGCCCCTTTTTTGTTTTGCCAGGGTGCTTCTTCACGTCTTCCGCTGGTCTAAGAAGCTTTGAACATCCTCTTAAACAGTTGAAGCCGGTACCATGGACAGACAGCGAAGGCCAAAATTGTGGTGCCACTTTTGTTGTGGTGAAGGAGTCCAGGTTGGAAGCTTCAATGCCCAGAGTTGGCAGTGATGCAGATTGGTCATCTCACTATTGATGAAGAAAGTATCACCCTGCATTATGGCAAGATTCAATCCTTGTTAATTATCTGTTGGTTGCTGTGTTTTCTTTACACTCAATATATGCAGCCATTGTCTTGGCAAATCAGGGAATATTCCTGAAGTCCTCTCGAATGTATTATCATGATTCATGACTGCTTAAACTTGCATTTAAATCATGTCTCTTTTGGGCCCTGGACGCCAGCCATACAAGCACCAAGGCTTGAGTTTTACTGTACTCTGTTATTTTTACTTTGTTGCTCCATGCACCGTCCTTCACATCTTTGCTCATGCTCATTATGGTAACTTGATTCGAATGGAAAATGTTTCTAACTGTGGTAGATCCTTTAAAGGCTTTAGTCATCAACTTTGTTCACCTTTTTATGAGAAGTAGTGGTAATTTATGTGGGCATCTATGCGGCTAGTGATCGAGAATTCTCTTTTTTTCTAGAACTTGATTCAAAGCGACCCGTCATACGTAGCTTTCATCTTTATCGTCGCTCGTGGAGGGTCCCTTCATTAGGGTTAAATATTAGTATTTGGGTCTATATATATTGATCTATAAATAAAAAGAAAATTCAACAGTCCTTTTATATATATATATATAAATCAAAATCATTACAATTTTTTAATGAACATCCTAATTAGTAATTATACATTATTTATTCTAATTGGCATTTTAAATCCTAACAATTCATTTACCATATAATCTAATTACCTAATCAAACTATGATTATAATTTCAAATTACATTTAAATAAAATCTACTAAACTGACCGATGCAACTTGCGCACCCTTTTCTTGAATCTCCGTCTTCCGTCGTTTTCTTATTTCTTCCTCCTTTTCTTACCAAGCTTTCATTTTCTAATTAATCAGCTTGCGTGTTCCAACAATAAATTCTAGATGGAGAAAAATTAACAATAAACTAAATACTATGGGAGGGGGGCTTATATCATTGAATTAAACAAATAACGAGAATATTCGCAAAGAGCTATGGGACAAAATAAGATGCATCATATAAGATGAATTAAAGAATAGGCAATGAAGTTTTAAGAACAAATCTAAAACACAAAAAAAAAAAGATTTTATTTGCTTGGTAAACATCGGAAATAGATTTTTGTTTAAAGTGAATTAATAAACATTACATACCAAAGTTTAATTATTTGAATCTAATTAGTAGCTTAGTAACCTCGTATGGTTTAATTAATAGCGTAAAGGAAACATAGAAAATGATGATTGAGGGATCTAAGGCAAGTGTGTAGACGGGACAATAGGCTTTCAGCATTTTCCTAAGAAAGTAGTGGTTGGATATGGAGGAAGCAAAGATTGAAGAAGAGGTTGTTTAAGCTGCATCATTTAAATTTAGCTTAAAAATAAAATTTCATTAGATAATTAGATTATAAATAAAAGGTTTTTTTTGGGAATAGTTGTATATTTCATAGATGAGTGGAAGAACAAGTATAACTTATTTAAACACCTCTCGACAAAATCACTACCTATCCTCTCATGGGAGGCCGAGTACCTTGCTAAGACAATACAAATAATTTTTTTTTATTAAAATCCTTCAATCCACAATCTACTTAGGAGAAAATTTTGGAATTTTGAACATACCAACATTTGTAAATGCACATAACACACAAGGTTTTAATCACTTATATCTTCCTTCTTGACATTCTTTTTAGGTGTGGATAGGTCTTCTTAGGTTAGCACTTGCATATGCATTTTTCAAAAGATACTTCATACTTGGACAACTGAATGGGGGTGTGAGAAAGTGATTTATTTGCATCACAAAAGTAGCAAGACATAGCCTCTACATAACTAAATATGTTGATGATATCTTTCATCAGGAGCCTACAATCAGTTGTTATCCAAATAACAAGTTTGTGCTTAGGGCTTTCATTATTTCGCCAAACTGATCTCCACTAGGATGTAGAAGTCTCTATGCTTGATTCTGTCAGACCTAAAGCTTATATTTTAGTGTGTGGTAGGATTAAGTGAAAGAAAATTTGGTTTCAAAACATCTCTAAACTTGAATAGGTTATTCATAATCTAGGAGGCAGTGTTAGGCAAGCACTCCATCTAAAGTTATCCTTAAGGTAATAATTATGTACCCATTTGATCCATAAATTATTTTTGCCTAATGCAATGCGCCAAAGGTGTTTTCCTACTACAAATATGTTCCAAATCTAGATGTCTAATAAACCCATACAACCTTTTTGTTTAGGTAAACAAAATGTTGATCAAGTAATCAATGCTCTTTTGCTAGGGTTTTCTTTGTTAGCCTATAAGAAAGTTTTGCATAGACCTATGATTTTTTTCAAGAGCTTATTGGTAAAATGAAAATTTTGATCCAATACATCTAGATGCCATGAACCACTGATTTGCGCAATTGTAATCTCCTAACATGTGACAATAATTAAGTGGATTAGTGTTGCATCTTGCTAGTAATCTCCCTGATAAATTAAATATAAGGAATAGATTGAACCTTTTGCTCTATTTTATTGAGAGAAAAAAAACTATATTATAAGGCCAATGTAGTATTTAACTTGTTTTATTGTATTTTCCAATTTATGCTAATGAATATGGCATATGCTTGAAAGTAATGAGATTTTGCGTATAATCTTAAGCTTGATGCTCCTACAATTGAGATTATAACATCTTATTTTAAAAATCCAAACTCTTTAGAAAACTACTCAAAATCTAAATAGAAATGAATGCATTATAGTGCTGCTACTGCAAGTAGATTTCATTGTCCTACTTATGTTAACTACTACAGCTAGATTTAATATAAGAAAACTCCAAACTCTATTATAATTCAAATCTAAAAAATAATAACATTGTTATGACTTAAATAAACTCTAAATTTAGTAAATAGCTCATTACATCAAATAAAAAAAATTAAAACAATACCTAATAAACTAATAGTATGCTTGGCAAAGCTAACTCAAAGCTTATAAGCTATAATTTACTTAAAGTAGATTTTGAAAAACCAAATTATAAGCTATTAAAAAACTACTTATCATGTAAAGGTTTTTTCCCCACATAAGCTAGTTTCAATAAGCTAAAAACTAGCTTATAAGCTATTTTAGGTTATACCAAACACACACAAATAAAGGATATAACATTGGGGACATTCCACCATTTTAACTGACGATCTCACCATGCATGCCATCATCAAAGGCAAGATCATAAACTGCTTGCACTCGATTATTTGCTCCCCATCATTAATGTACCATCACAACTCTATTTAAAGTAGTAATAAGTTCGCTAAGGGAGCATATAAGTGACACAAGTACAAAGGATAGTATGTGTGTGTATATACAATAGCCATGTAAATTATCAAAACAAATACCAACAATAAGATATGCGAAGGGACCATTTATTATCTTTAATTTAGGTGATCACATGATAAAAAACAAATCCATTTAATATGAGGGAGGAAAACCAACTAGAGTGTCACCTAGCAAATAAAGTTCCAAGATATCCAAACCATCAACAATCAGAGAATTACAAATCATACCTGGGTTATCCAAATGAATACATTACATGTTCAAAGGGGATCCCAACCTCTATCATCTAACCCTTAAGTTTGTATATCCCCCCAAAAGGTCTGTGCAAGCCTATATAGTATATGTGAAGTTTTAATATAAAAACTAAATTTTACTAGTCAAAATTTTCAGTTTACAACATGATTTATGGAAGCTTAAACACTTAACAAAGGATGTTAGTGCTGCAACTAATATAGGTATTCAACACACATATAATGCTAGATGCAAGATTTTTAAAACCAATATTTATCAATAGCTAGTAAGATTAAACGATATCATGAATAGATTTGAGCAAATATTTTATCATGAAATTCAAAATTTCTAAGGTGCATTAAATGAAAGAATTAACATTAATAATAAGCATAAAAATCTCAACATGGGATATTCTATTTCAAATAACCTTAACTCTCAAACTAATCCTCATATTTGTTTTATCAAACACCTTGCACATAATCAATTGAAAAGTGTAGTATCAATACATTATATACTAAGTAATAACATGTGACACATAACTCATTACATGCCATATAGGATAATACATGTAATAACAATAATATTAAACATATGATAGCATAAAACATATGATAACATGGCACATTCCATTAACATGGTATTTTCAACATTGTGCATTCGATTAACATGATACACACGATCATATGAGAAATGTAATACCAAGATTACTTCAAAGGTTAATGACAATCATATTATTTTCATCATAACTTTAATTTTATTATTGAGAACAAGAACATATAACTTATGTCTAAGGAAAATTGTACCAAGGGCCCACCAAATGATACATATGTTTAAAGCAGTTGCACCGACTAAGGGTGTTCATAACCGAATATATGTTTCTATTAGATTGAATTTTTGCTTCACGTACCTTATATCAGATATCTAAATTCTTAGATATTCAAAAATATGGATAAGATATGGACTAGATATTAGATATATTCAATATCTATATGAATATACTATTCTACCAATATTAATGTATAAGAAAATAAAGGCCATATATAAGTTAATATTCATAATTATAATTATATGAGTGTCTTATTTTATCATAAAGAATATTAGAATATTATTATTAATTTTTAAATGAAAAAAATACGTATTTTTTTAAACAACTTATCACTATAAGAATACAATATTATGATATATTATTGAAATAATAAATAAAATAATAGATATTTTTCTAGATATGATAATCGAGTAAAAAAAATTAGATACCCTAAAAATTGGATACCCTTTTGCGAAAAAGGTGATCAAATATGCTAAATGTTGTGTTTGATTTTTTATATATCGAATTGGATTTTTAGGTTAAGGATTTTTTACACAACCCTAGAATTAAGGGCCCACAATAATGATACATATGTCTAAGGTAATCGAAGCAAGGACCCACCAAAATACAACCCCTTGGTCTCCCAATTCTCAAATACCAATATCTCATATAGGGTTCTTAGAAGCCTATAAAGTAGATGTGGGACCATTATGGGCACACTACTGCAATTTGAAAAACCACATAAATATATGAAATGGAAGGCATATATGAATAACCTAGTCTCGAAGGCTCAATTAAGGCTCTAAGATCCATGTCCCACACTCATTATCTTTCACTTTAAGTACTGGTGTATTATTTAATAATCATTATCTAATACTTATCTTCAAGCTAGCTTATCATTTATAATCCCTTACGTTATTCATAATACTCATCACATCACCATACAAGGTTTATTACCTAACTTGACCTTATTACATCACTTTACTTATTTTTTCAACACTAAAGAAAAATAAACTTTCAAATAAGTCAACCCTAAAGTTTAAGGTCAACTAAAGGTCATCCAAGGGTAAGTATTCAAAATATTTCACATTAAAAAGAGCAATATATTCTTGGAAAACCCTAATTGTTATTTTTGTTAAAAATATTTATTTCGAATGCTTATTTCACCAAAATCAAGGACACTCTTAATTATTTTAATTAAAACATATTTCAGCCAAAAATAGGTTATAAAAACATTTTCCTAGAGTAAAAAATTAAAAATACTCCTAGGCTTTTAAATGTAATTTTATAACATGTTTTATGCCAATTATTATTATTATTATTATTATTATTATTAAATTAAATACAAACCAAGGCTTATTTACATTGAAATATCTACATCAAATATGAAAATGGAAATGAGCTCTTTTACTTTTGAAAACAAAATAATTTAACATCCAACATAACAAGTATCATATATCTTGTATATAAAGCATCTACCATGACAATTTCCTTACCATCGAAATCTTTAATATAACACAAAAGATTGTACGAAACTAACCTATTTGACAAGCATAGGAAAAATTTTCTTTTTCCAATGCAAAGATTTTAAACTTTCATGGTCCAAATGAAAAAAAAATGGCTTTGGCGTAGAATAATGGATTTATGTTACTATTCTTATTGTGGCATAGAATTCTTCATTATATAATGAATAATTCAATTTCCCCCATTAAATATCCCACTAAAGAATGTAATGACCTATTTTTCTTGTGAGAGTTCTTATATTTGTGTCTCTAATTACTTATCCTATTTCAGATTATATCAGTATGCAAGCCGATTAGGTAAACACAAACTAAGCATTCAATCTATAGAATGCTCTATTCATCTTTTAGGTAGTAATCTAAGTGGTAAGTCAACAAAAAAAAAAGATCATGATACTCATTAGTAAGTTCATTAATTGAAGGTTATTGTCATTTTTCTCCCCTTTTAGGGATTCCTTCATAATCATAGCATAGTAACTACCTTATTCTTTAATACATTTTACCATAGCCTTCAGATGTAAAAATGAACTCTTTTTATTCTCGACTATTTCTCATTATCACACTAAGAATGTTTTAGTTTATGATTTTTCTTATCCTTCTCAACTAGATATTCATTGTTAATACTACTATGAATAGCATTTCTCTCATGTTTCCAAGGTATACCTAATAAGATTACACATGCATATATAGGTAAAACACGACATATCACATCATCATGATAATTATTAATTCAAAATGAGATTAAGGTTTGCTTGGTGACCTTGATTCTTTTTTCCTCGTTTAACCATTGAAGAGAATAAGACTTTAGATGTGATGTAGTCTTCAATCCCATATCCTTCACCATTATCACATTAGCTACATTTGTACAAGATCTACCATCAATGATAACTCAACAAACTATATCTCCCAATCTTTCATTATTTTTGAAGATCTATTCTCATTGATAAGGTTGCTCACTAGCTTGGAATTGAACTACTCTTTCCAATTTATAATGAGAACTTTCCTCCTCTAACTCGCTAAAATTTTTATTAATTGGCTTGATTTCAATGTCTTCTTCAGAAGTCTCCATAGCTTCAATTTCTTATATGGACAATTCACTTTGGTTAGGACATTCATAAGAAAATTGACTAATTCATTGGCATTTAAAACAATGTTTTGTAGGGAATTCATTGACTTATTCTTTCCTTTCTCTTGTTGAGTAGATCCTTGCTTTTTATCAACTTTGAAGTACATATTCCATAATTTATTGCTTGAGTACCTAAGTAATACTTTGTAGATGAAGTACTTTACTTAGAATATGGCTTAGTGGTTGTTCCCTTTTCTTATGGATATCACATATAAGTGCTAATCTTTCAAACTCCCTAATATATCATTCAATACTTAGAAGTCATTGTGTAAGAGTAATCAATAGAATATAATTATATTGTTCATACTCTTTGGGTACAAATTTCATCCTTAGATTCTTCTTAAATTTATCCCAAGATTTGTTTTATTTATTTTCCTTCTCTTTCCCTAGTCCTTTTTAAATTACCATACCATACCATATCCTAGGAAACTTCATAAACTTAAGAGTATCTATGTTACATTTTTTTCATCAAGATAATCTTTGAAATCAAATATAACCTCTACCTCATGTAACCACTCATGAAATAAATCAACGTCAAGTTTACCACTCAAGATCAAGTTTAATACCTTTATCTACTCTTTGATGATGCTTCAGTTGATGATCATAGAAATTTTAGTTACTACCAATCTCTATTGACACTTTATCATGGTCTACACATGATTTTAGATATCTTCCCCTTCATGAATTGGTTAATTTTATCACACTCCCCATTCTTTATATAACTCCCTTTGTTCTAGCATATTTTAGATCAATTCTTGTTTGGCAAATCTAGATTCCAACCTTTGTAGTTGTATTTGCAAAGTAGGAATTTTCCTAATTCAAGCATTTATTGCATCTAGAGTAGTTGAGTGTTTTTGAATGGCCTCAAACATTGTTTGAAAATTTGGTTGCCCTCCCATGTTTAGGACTACTAGCACACATAACCACATGTTAGTATAACACTAAGGGTTTTGGTTAGGAAACTCAAGTTAACTAATTATCACATTCTAGTATTTGGTCAATTATTATAGAAACTTTTGATTCTAGTGAATCAAAAACACAAGAAGCAATCAATTATACTAATTACACTACTAAATGAACACATTTAACACTTATCTTTCTAAGTTCTTGATAATGAATTAAGTAAGTTTACTAACATTCAATTCAACAAACCTTAAATATATTATCCATGCTTTGAAGGTTTTATGTGTAAATTGTTGAAATTAAAGACAACACAATAATCTATGCTTATTTTTCTCAACTAAAAAAGACAAGCATTCAACCAAAAAAATTTAGAACACACAAATCAAAGATAAATATAAAGACATAAACATTTGACCATATTTTACACCAACTCAACAATATCATAAACAAACTCTTACTTATTCGATTCTACAACTATATTGTGATCACCACATATCATCATCCATAACATAATGCATAAGAGACATGAAATATTTCATGAAAAAATGAATGTCAAAAATTCTAGAAGAATACACACACCCCACACACACGATTCTTCAACAAGTTTGACCAAATTATTTTTTTCAATCTTGTCTTGATTCTTTACTTGTGATCCTTAAATATTTTTTTCTTCAATATTCATGCCATAATTACTTTAAATCATGCATAGAATACTTAATAACCTTTTAATACTATCAAGATTCACAAGAAATTAATTAAGATTCAAAGAATTCAATGAAGAAGAATCAAGGATCTTACTAAGACCTTCAATTGTGGCACTTGATGATGTCAAAACTTAGTGTTTGTTTTGCACTTATGAGGTCAAATCCATACAAGATTTGATACAAAATTTTTTATGTAAGATTATTACTGAATAATCTTCTATAATTTAGGACCATTATTTGGTGATCATAGGTTGAAAATTACTTCCCAAAACAAATGTATGTTCGACTTCTATATATTGATCTCGGTAGATTTGATAATGTGGTATTGATCTAATCCAAGATCAAGTCTCTTCAATAGAGAAATATCTTAATTCTATAGAGAATAATCTACAACTCTTTAAAAAACTCACACATGAAGAAGAAGAGAAGAAGAAGAGAAGAAGAAGAAGCTCAAAATGCTCTTTAAATGTTGATTTCTTTCATTTAAACATTCATAACCGTTTTATCAATGTACAATGCCCTATATATATATTTACACACATGTAGGCCTTAGTTTACCTTTCATTAAATAAGCCCATAGAACCGGCCTAATTAACAAAGGCTAAACACATACACATTTATAGTATATATATAGTGATTATAATGACAAATTACAAATATTATAAAGTATACAATAAAATAACAAAGCTTTACAAAACTCTAGATATGTAATACATTGAATAATCACATGTGATCAAGCTTTGTGTCTTTTAGCATTTTCTTCCACACAAATTTATAATCCTTGTAATGCCATTATATTGTACATCAAATGACTTAATGACTTAATCTTCTCGCAAAAATATATAATACCTAGAAGAGTTACTTAAAAGAGCACTAGAAGTATTTGGATCTTCAAAATAATTGGTACCATATCTATGTATGCTAATTCTTGTTCTACAACCATAGTATAGTAAGATTGTGATGATCCTACATCAAATTTATATCCAGCTTTAATTGTAGATAGTTCCATAGCAGATTATTTCTTGCTATGCCAGTAGACTAAGGCTTCCCCAAGAAATTATGATGTACCTAAACTACTTTTTTGTCGAATTTATATACTACAAAATTAGTGTCACAATA
The DNA here is from genome assembly GCA_030549775.1 of Tamarix chinensis. Classification (NCBI taxonomy): domain Eukaryota; kingdom Viridiplantae; phylum Streptophyta; class Magnoliopsida; order Caryophyllales; family Tamaricaceae; genus Tamarix; species Tamarix chinensis. The sequence continues at coordinate 30,025,946 of CM060171.1, read as the reverse complement.
GCCCACTAAGTATAGAAGGGTATCACTAGGGTAAAAAATCCTAGGTTATGTGTGCTCATTTGATATCTAATAATTCTCTTAATTGTAGGCATATAAGATTCCTAGGGATTACATTAAACCTAGCACATAAATATAAACTAAATATAATAATAGGTCTAGATGTTGTTTGATCCAATCAAACATCAATATCACTTTTGAACAACATGTTTACCTTTATTACCTATTTCAAACTTTGTGGTCGTTGCCATGGGAGTACCATAGGGTTTTCTCTCATTCAAAATGTGCACTTCTAAAGTAGTTATTTTCTACAATTTTCTTTGTTGAAAAAATTCCTTCCTTTAATTGCTTGATTTGAAGCTTGAGGATATAAGTTAACTCACCCATCATGCTCATTTTAAACTCACTACGCATCAAGGTAGAAAAGTTGTTCAAAACAGACATAATAGTAACAATGAAGAGTAATTAGTATATATTTGAACAAAAATAAGTACTTTTCTTATAAATAAAATTTATATTAATTTCACCTCTTCCAAAACCCTTATTCCAAAAGAAATTTACTTGATCTTTCATACCAAGATCCAAGGGCTTGTTTCAAACCATAAAGTGCCTTATTAAGTTTATTAACATAGTAAGGTTTTGAGTTCTTTTCAAATTAATGTGGTTGCTTAGCATATTCCTCTTCATCAATAAAACCACTAAGGAAATCACTTTTAATATTCAATTGGTATATTGTAAAGCACATGGAGGATTCAAATGCATGAAGCATACATATATCCTTAAGTCTTGCTATAGGGGATAATATTTCCTCAAATTTAATGCCTTCATCTTGGTTATATCCTTTGGTAACCAACTGGGTTTTGTTTCTAACTGCTACCCTCATTGAGATTGTTTCTAAAGATTTGTTTAGCCCCAATGATGGGTATAATTAGAGTAAAATGGAGTAGTCCCCAAACTTGATATCTCTCTCATTATTTAAGCTTACTTGGTATTGCTATTATCTAATTTTCATCATTCGTGCTTTCTTAGTAAGATTTTGGTTCCATTTAAGACATAAAATCCATGTTATTACAAATGTGACCTATTTGGATCACCAATGATGAGCACTTGAGAATGTCCATAGTCATATCTCCATGCTCTATGAAGATCCCTTCTTACTTCATCCTCTTGTTGATCAATTGGAAGATATTCATCCATTTCTTCTTGTTTTCCTTATCTTGATTTTCAAGTAGACTGTCAATTTTAATGCAAGGACCTTCTTCTTTTCATGATTACTTTTAAGAATTAATCAAGATTCATCAAAAGCAACATGTACAGATTCTTCAATTAATATTGATCATTTATTTAAGATCCGACATGATTTACTATATAAAGAGTAATCAATAAAAATACCTTTACATTAGAGTTAAACATACTCAAATTTCTTTTTTATTGTTAATGACAAAGCATTTGTAACCATATGTGTAAAAATAACTAACAATTTTTTTCTTACCTTTAGAATGCTCATAAAGAGTCTTTTACAAGATGGCTCTAATGAGCACTCTATTAATGACATAGTATGCACTCAAATGGATTTAGCTAAAAATATTTTGGGAGCTTGAAACCACATAGCATGATTCTTGGAACCTCCTCTAGTGTTTTGTTCCTTCTTTCCACCACACTATTTTTTTATGTGTTCTTAGTGTTGAGATGTTGTGACTAATGCCATTTTGATCACTAATGTCCTTAAAGGTGTCATTCTCAAAATACTTTCCATGATCATTCCTAATAATGTGGACTATATTTATGTTTTCTAATTGAATTTTCATAGAAAGCACAAGAAAATTGTAAGAAACATCATATTTAGTAAGATCCATATGTAGGAATTAAAGTGGTTGAGATGTGGTGATAATATTTTTGGGTTGAAAAGAAATGATATGGTTTTTTCCTTGTTAACATGCATCAAATAATCAATCTTTTCAAATTTTAAAATTTGAAGACCATGCATTAGGTCTTTTCTAGGATGTTGGTTCAATAAACTCATGCTACCATGTGCAATGTGCTTATGCCACAACCATGCATCATTATCAATGGAACTTAGACATGCATTGTACAACTTTATTGATTTAACATCAAGCATTTACACATTGTTAATGCATGGACATACAAAGAGAATGGATTCATCCACACCATTTGAAATCATGTAATGATAATTTGAGAAGTTAACTAGAAACTCTTTGTTGCATAGTTCACTAATGCTAATCAAATTATTCTTATGGTCATAACCCAAATGCAAATAATTTAAAAGGGCTTTAGAGTTACCAATAAAGTGGCTAGACACAATGATGATCTTCCCTTTTGAGTTATCTTTCAAGTTCACGCTTACACTATCTTATGGAGTAAGCTTGGAGAATATAGTTCGATCACACTACATATGTTTAGAGCATCAAATGTCTAGGAACCATTTGTGGCTTCTTGTTTCAACTTTGAAGCATATCTATAAAAATAAATGTCCTAGTTTAGGTATCCTTTCAATAGGTTGAGATTTGGTTAGTGTTTAATTTATTCGGTATGGTCCCCTTAGGTACCCACACCAACTCTAATTTTGGAACCACTTTAGCATATTTAGTAAAACCACATGATGATGAAACATTAAAAGATTTATGTCATATAATGCACACAATCTTTTATTATTAGTGAAAGTGAATTTAAAACTTTTTGCATGCTTGATGTAGTAGATAAATGCCCACTTTTCCCGCACATAATACAATCATTTGATGTAGGACAAATAATCACTTTATGAGATTTTCTGGAGAAATTATTTAGTTTTTTCCATTCTATAAATTTCTACTTCAATAACTTAATCTTTTATGGTCCTTAGTTTTCCCTTGAGTACCTAACTACATATATATATATATATATATATATATATATATATATATATATATATATATATATATATATATATATATATATTTATTTAAAGAAGATGAGAAACTTCATAATCATAAAGGAAGATTACAACCAATCCTATAGAATTTATCTATACACCATACATACCCACAAAACTTTGCCATCCTATCTGGATGATTATATATAGAGGACAAAGTATGAGATATGTTTGTAATAATACATTGACAACTCCATTCAACACTCAAAAACAGATAAGAATTTTTAGATTTCCAGATCTCATAAAGACCAATGGCATAAAGGGCACGAGATAGTTGAAGTTTCACACCACCCATCCTTCATGGACAGGACAAATCTTTTAGAACACCACACCAATTGTTACCAAACCTACTACCACCCATAGTCTTCCTAAGAGACTTCCAAACATGGCTCAGAATAGGACATTCAATAGTTAAATGAAAAATGCTCTCTTCCTAATCACAAAATCAACACTGAACATTAAGAGAAGGATTAAACTTAGATAGGTTATCCTTAGTAGGCAAACAAGAGTGAGCAACAAGTTAAAAGATAGTCTTATGTATTAAGGCAGTAGGACTGCACCAGATAGTTCTCCACCAATGAAATACTAGAGCCTTGAACCTTACAAAATCATATAATCATCAATACAGACTGATAACTTTCCTGTTGCAATTGAATCCATGGTAAGATAGAAGATCATAGGGAAAATTTCTTTTGTATAATCTAGGAAGAAGTGCTAGGCAAATGGATTTGATCAAATTCTTACTATTTAATATAATAAGAATGAACCCATTTCATCCAAAGAGAATCCTTCTTCTGACTAAGATTCCAAAGATGTTTTCCCATAGCAATAATGTTCCAACTTTGGGGATCAACCAGGCCTAAGCCCCCTTCCTTCTTCGGTAAACAAACAATCTTCTATGCAATGAGCGACCTTTTACTGGGAAGGGCCTTAACAGTCTAGAGAAAACATATGAAAATAGCTATAACCTTCACTAACATCGTCTTCGGAAGAATGAAAACTTGACTCTAGAGCATAGTGATCCCAAAAATGATTGATTTTAGGAGTTAAATTCTCCCTGCATATGAAAGTAGACGAGTAGACCAATGCTGAACTCTACTAGTGATCTTTTAAACTAAAGCAAACATATCGATAGACTTTAATTTAGAAGAATCTAAAGGAGCTCCCAGATATTTGAAAGGTAGCTTGCCTTCATTAAAGTGTAAACCAGTTAGGATTAAAGTTTTCATCTCCTTGTTAACACCATTAAAAAAGATGAAGCTCTTCCAAGGTCGATCTATAAACCTGATATGGCATTGAATTCATCAAACTTCTACTTAATTAAATGAATAGAAGTAATATGAACCCTACAGAAAACCAATAGGTGATATACAAAAGCCAAATTAATAATCTTCAATCTCTTACATTTTGGATGACCATGGAAATCAAGATTGAGCCATAAGGATTGGATCATTCTGCTCAAATATTCCATCACAATGATAAAAAGGTAAGGAGACAGATGGTCACCTTATCTTAACCCTCTTCTACCCTAGAAAGGCTCAAGGATACCATTATTCAATGCCAAAAAGTAATTAACTATGGAGACACAAGACATAATAAGCCTGGCAAAATGAATAGGAAAATGCATCCCTAACAACACGTATTCTAAGAAGCTCCAACTAACTAAAGCATAAGCCTTCCTAATGTCCACCTTAAGCATACATCTAGGTGAAATACTCCTCCTTTTATACATATGTAACACCCCCAAATTTACTACTGAAAAATTTAGTTTAAGACAAAGGTTTTAGCGGAAGCGAAAGAATTAAAACCATAAACTTGGGGGTATTACCGCCACACTTAGTACCAGACCGGTTCATTCCTACCGTTCTGATACTAAGTGCTAAGGCTAAACTAAACAATCATTAAGTAAGAGTCATCAAAACATAGGTCCATAGTTAACATAGACCATTCACGAAAACCACGAGTCAACAACAGTTAAAATATCATTTAGGAATACAACTTAGAGTACGGTTTCAAAGCAAGGAGCGTAGTACAAGATATAGCCAATAAAACAGATCCTAAGGGACCAATATCCGGATCGCCTACTCACTCAAGCCAAGCCTTCCACGCCACAATTTGTAACCGATCAAACCTGCATAGGAGGTCTGCTCCCCACCATTGGTGGATCATCACAGGACCCATTCAATCAAGGTAGTATCAGTACGGGTCCAATAATGAGTAAGGGCATTGGTGCGCTAAGGCCAATCGTACAATCATACAACATAACGTACGTAGCACAATCATATAGACAACATGCGATAACCAGCAAGATAAGGCCCGAATACTTTCCGGTGACTTATTCTTATTTCTCATTAATAATAATACGTTCATTCCACACATATTCTTTAATAGTCCGTGTGAGTGCGGGAACCCCACTATTATAGCCGGTGGAACGGTCACGAGGGCCATGCCCTGCCACTATTATAGCCGGTGGACCGGTCACGAGGGTAACATACCCTGCCACTATTATTTGCCGGTGGACCAGTCTGGCCCCGACTCACAAGGTGTTCCACTATAAATATTCGTATCTTTCCCAGGTCTTATCATCATTCTGATTAGTTTGTTGAGAATGGAATCTCCCACTATTGTAGCCGGTGGAACAGTCACGAGGGCCATGCCCTGCCACTATTATAGCCGGTGGACCGGTCACGAGGGTAACATACCCTGCCACTATTATTTGCCGGTGGACCGGTCTAGGTCCGGCTCAACATCTCTCTGTAAGTAGTTAATGTCTTAACATATCTTATTCAAAAGGTTTTCACCAAGGATATGCATAAATAATTCTCTCTATGCTTTACACATCACAACCAATAAAGTTCCGCATTCATAACTACCCTTTAATCGATAATACACATGATAACGCCAAACAACTCTAAGCAGTCATAACCAACCCTAATTGTCCACACCAACCCGTGGTTAACCTCTCTCATCCCTATTTTACCATAACCACCGTACTTAGCCATCCCAAACCTTAATTATCCTCAACAGTCACAATTAGTTACTCCATCCCTCCTTAATCACAACGCTCCATAGTTAATCACTCCAAACCCTGATTCCATACGATCACCAACTCCCATGCAAAACCCTAACTCCACCATGCAAACCCTAATGCCACCATACCAACATTAATACCACCATGCAAACCATAACACCACCATGCAAACCCTAATACCACCAGAAGCCATTAATACCACTATGCAATCATTAATACCACCATACAAACCCTAATACCACCATACAACATTAATACCCCCATAAAATCACAAATACCACCATACAAACCCTAGTACCACCATACAAGATTAATACCTCCATAAGATCACTAATACCATCATACAAACCCTAATACCACCATACAACATTAATACCTCCATAAAATCACAATACCACCATAAGCCATTAATACCACTATGAAATCATTAGTACCACCATGCAAACATTTATGCCACCATACAAACCCTAATACCGCCATGCAAACCCTAATACCACCATACAAACCCTAATACCACCATACAACATTAATACCCCCATAAATCACAAATACCACCATACAAGATTAATACCTCCATAAAATCACAATACCACCATACGAACCCGAATACCGCCATAAGCCATTAATACCACTATGAAATCATTAGTACCACCATACAACATTAATACCTCCATAAAATCACAAATACCACCATACAACATTAATACCCCCATAAAATCACAATACCACCATACGAACCCGAATACCGCCATAAGCCATTAATACCACTATGAAATCATTAGTACCACCATACGAACAATTATGCCACCATACAAACCCTAATCCCACCATACAAACTTCAAGACTCCCATGATGGTTCCCAACTCATATTACCATTTACCCTAACATGCATGTCCTAGTGGGCCATAACATATTACATCATAAACATCATACATATAAATGTCATGCTCATGTCACGGAAGCACATACAACATACCTCAATCTCCAAGCTGCGCTACACATAAGACAAGTTATACACAAATCATATAATACATGGCACAACATGGCATACACAACATCAAACACATCCACGTCACACATAGTACAAGGCCATTAGCTTCGTCCTTACCTAAGGCGACGCGGGGCTTGGAGCACGCTCCTCTAACTCCTTAGGGCTTTGGTTGGGGTTACCTATAAAAGGGGAAAATGCTAAGTATTAGTTTCCCTTATAATTACTATCAATCCTCATTCTAGTTTAAGGTTATGGTTTTTATTACTAAAAAGGGTTTTATACAAAAACTAGGGTTTTTACCTTAGAATTAGTATACTAAATATTAGTAGTCAAAATATGTTTATTTTTAATACCTATTGTTACACTTATATTATTAGACCCGTTAGCCCTATTCTTATAATAATAATGTTCATGCTAACTATAGAAAAATAGTGATAATAATAATAATAAAACTAATACTAGTGACACTAATGTTTATAGTGAGAGAAACCCTAGCATTTTTAAGGCTAAGTCTACTAATGGTGTCATATTCGAAATAATATTATTATAAGGTCACAATATTACAAGTAACTATTCTTGAGGGTGACAATGATAATAGTTGTATATTCTTGAATAATAAAAGGGTTCAAATGCTTTTGATTACAACAATAAGGTAGTGATAGTAGTAATAATAGTAATAGTTAATAATAGTGTCATAGTAATGAGGTTAGGGTTAATGTTAAATGGTATGGTAATAAGGTTCAAGTACTCTTCTTAGTTAACAACCAAATGATATTTACTAGCTTGAGTTAAGTAACATGGATAAGACAAGGTAGTATTATTATTAACAATAGTGATAAATGTGTTAAGTATAATAATAATAATAATAATAATAATAATAATAATAATAATAATAATAATGATAATAATAACAATAGTACAACCAAGTAAGGTTAAGCAATAATAATAATAACCATAGTAAGGATAATAGAAGTAATAATAGTAATATTATTAATAATGTTAATACTAACAATTATAAGAATTAAGATTAAAGTTAAGTATAATAAAAGTTAGGGTTCAAAAGGGATGTTAGTATTAGTAAGAAAATAAGACATTAATAATAGAGACAATAATAATGATAATAATGATAATAAAAATAATAGTAATAGTAATGAAAGAAATAATAATAATAATAATAATAATAATAATAATAATAATAATAATAATAATAATAATAATAGTATTAATATTGGTAGAAAATAGTAGTAGTTATACAAAAGGGATATTAGGGTTTGGATGAGTGAAGAACCACCTAGGGTTGGTGGTGGTCCGGCAGCGGCGCGTGGCGGCGACGGCGGCGGCAGTGGAGGAGGAGAAGAGGGGGAAAGATGGAGGTGGCGGTTAGATGGGAGGGGAAAAGGAGGTGTTTGAAGTGGGGAAAGAAAGAGCAGGTGAATGGGAGTGGAGTGAGGGTGGTGGCGTGGCAAGGGGCGGCAGCGACGGCGGCGACCGAGGGTGGTGGAGAGAGGTGGAAGATGAGGGAGGAAGGAGGAGAGGGAGGCAGGGGAAGTTGAAGGCAGGGAAAGGTAGAGGGAGGTCTGCTGGGCATTTTGGAGGGTGGAAGGGTGGCTGGTAGCGGCGGAGGAGGCGGCAGAAGGTGGTGCAAGGCGGCGACGGGCTGGAAGTGGTGGTTTTCGGGATAGGAACTTTGCACGGCGAAGGCGGCACGTGCAGAGCAAGGCGGAGGGTGGTGGTGGCTTGGTTTTGTCGAGGGAGGTGCAGGGATGGTAACGGTGGCCAGAGGTGGCGGCGGCTGTCTCCGGTGACGGCGAAAAGCCCGTCTTTTTGAGGCGGCGGAGAGGCAGGGTTTCAGGACAAAAAAAACGAAAAGGGAGCTGATCGGGGCTGCCAATGGGGGGTATTTATAGGCAATTGGAAGGGGAAGACAACAAGGGGAGAAGGAGGCATGCGAGGCAGGTGTGCAGGTGGCCGGTTGGTGGCAGGTGGTGCAGGTCCTTCCATGGCAGGCTGGGTCGGGGAAGGGGAGAGGAAAAGGGAAAGAGGTGGGCACGCGGGAAAGGGAGAGAGGGACTTGGTCGGGGTCGAAAAGAGAAAGAAAACGACGGGAGAGAGGCAGGGAAGGGCAGGGGAGGACGGTCGGCGCTGAGCTGGTGGCTGTCGGCGAGATTCGGGGCTGCAAGTCGAGTTGCAGGTCGGCGTGCAGGTCGGGGAAGAAGATAGGGCGGGGTGGACCGGTCGGTCCAGGAAAAGAAAGAAAGGAGAGAGGGGGCAATTCGGCCGGCGTTATAAAGTTTTAAAACAACATGCGGCGTTTTGAGGATTGTGGGAGGAAAACGTCGCGTTGCGTCGTAGGCTGGCAATGGTCATAAGGTCGTTTAGCGTGACGCGGCATTTCGACGGTACTGAGGGCAAAACGCAGCGCACGGGCGCACGGGGGTTGGCGTCGCACGGCGTTGGGCCGCGGGCAAGAAGAAGGGAGGAGAGGCGGGGAGGGGGTCTGGGCTGCGTAGGCCGGGCGCGCGAGACGGGGGGGGGGAGAGAAAGGAGATTTGGGCCGACGGGCTGGCCCAAACCGGGGGAAGAAGAAGAAAGAAAAAAAATAAAGGAGGAAGAAAGAAAAAGAAAAGAAAGGAGAAAAAGGAAAAAAAGGAAAATGGAAAATGATAAAATGGTTGGGGATATTTGTTCTTTATTTATTTATATAATTAATTTAGATATTTAATTTTAATAATAATTACTTTAATTATAATAATTAAATCCATTTTTAAATTAGTTAGGCTATTTTGGATAAATTTCCTTAACCTCCATGCTAATTAGAAAAATACCCAAATTTTCTTCCAATTAAATTCTTTATTATTTTCCTCTTAATCTATCTCAATTAAATCTCTACATTTTAAGTAAATAAATTTTAATAATCACTTTTCCTAATAATTCCTTATTTGGCCATAATTTCAGAAATTAGGATTTGGGATATTACAACATATGTATCAGTTCATGAGAAATTAAAATATTATCACTAATGACTCTTCGCTTGGCAAAACCTGCTCAAGAGGCATGTGGCAACATAACTTGTAAACGAGTAGATAAGATTTTAGCTAAAATCTTATATAAAATTGAACAACATGCAATAAGTCTAAACTCTATGACATACTATGCCTCATTAGATTTGGGGATGAGAGCTACCAGAGTATGACCCAAGAAAGGGGGCACCACAACAGATTGGAAAATGCCTTTGACAAGGAGCCAAATATCCTCACCAAAAATACTCTAAGAAGCTTTGAAAAAGCCAGTAGTAAACCTATCTGGACTAGGAGACTTATAGTTACCAATAGACCAAAGAGCCTCCTTTTACTTATTTCTTAGATATAAGCTATAACAAATGTTGTTGATGCTCAACTGATATAGAAGGACTCATACTAAGAATAGCCTTTGATATGCAACTTGAAGAAGGAGACTCAAAACACAAGAAACCCTTATAAAAATCCAAAAAGTCCTTGACACCGTCAACATTTTGAAACCATTGTCCATCAATAGAATGAATTTTATCCGCCATTCTCTTTAGCTGCCTTGCTTTCATATATGAAAAAACGAAATGAGAATTAGAGTTACCTAGATTAAATCATTTAATGTTTGATTTCTATTTGAGAAAGCTCTCTTCATATAAAGATAGATGTTCATATAGTTTGGAACGTTGCTTTTCCTCCTTTTGCAGCCCATTATTCTCAAGATATAGATCAATAGCTGCTTGAATGGCCTTGAGTTTTACCCATTGGTCCAACACCTTTGAAGAAATACCACTAAACTTGGACCAATTAAACTATTTTAGCCTGAAATTTAAATCCCATAAGTTATTCTTAAATTTGTTGACTAGAGCACCTGTGGAAGATCTACACCACACAGAAGCAACCAAAGGAAGTAAATCTGGATCAAAAGTCCATATATCCAAAAACTTTAAATTTCTTCCTAACTTGACTCACCACAAAGTGAACTTAAACTACTCCTAAACTGTGATCAGAGAAAATAGGAGCCTAGAATTCTACTATAGAATGAGGAAAGGAGGATAACCAATGCATATTCACCATAATTCTATCTAGCTTAGACATGATTCTGTTATCGACCAAAATTATGTTACTCCAAGTAAACTTGAGCCTTGAGAACCCCAATTCTTGAACTAGGAGAGAAGCAATACACTCTCTAACATCATTAACATCATTCATGTTTACAACATATCCTTAGTATTTTTCATCTGCATGGAAAACTACTTTGAAGTCCCCCGATAGAATACAAGGTTCATTATCCACCTTATGCCTTATCAACTAGTTCCAGAGACCCTTTCTAGCTTCTCCAGTATTTAAAGCATATATAAAAGTAAAAAAAAAAACATTGCACCAATGGCCATTTCAATCACCTGTAACAGCATGGCCTGCTCACAAGCAACAATAAGCTATGTATCCCAAATACATCAAATTCTACCATTATGATGATGGTCATAGTTGCTTAACACATTCCATTTATTACCTAATCTTCTAAAGATAGTATCAACCTTATGTTGCATTATTCTAGTCTCTACCAATCCCATTAGGGATACTTTATTCACTATTAGCTAATGTTTCAGCTCCATTTATTTATAAGGCTTATTCAAGCTTGGAACATTCCAGACTCCTATCATTAATATTATCAATTGTGGAATTTTTAATATGAGCATATTCATTTAAACTCTTACCTTTGCACCTCTCATGATCAATATAATGATCCATCATGGAATCACACCTTTACAATGGTAATCCACCAAGTGAACCTGGTTTGCCATAGAGGTAGAAGGTTGATTAATGATACCTCTACTAGAATCAGATGCTACATTATTATGATCATGATTAGATGGCCCCCTATGAATCACCCTCCACTACTTTTAAATAGGAGCATTTACTGAGTTAGAGGGATTGGAGTTCTTATGTTGCTGAGATGGAACCTTCTGCTTAGATGCCTTGGTTTTCATGTAATTAAAAGTCGAGTGACCTGAAGAATCACAAGCATTGCAATAAGTAGGCCTCCATTCATAAACCATTTTCTAGCTAACAATTTCTCCATCAGGATACAAGATCTCGATGGATTCTAACGGACGTTTAGTAACATCCACCTCCACCAACAAATGAGCATAAGAAATTCTATCACTATTAGAAGTAATACCATCCATTTGCAACGGTCTATCCACTACACTATAAACCCTGCTAAGCAAATCAACATCCCAATAATCTGGGGGAAGATTTGGTAGCTTTATCCAAAGAGGCAAAAATTGGAAATTTTCCTTAGAGAATTGGAATTTCCTTCGCAAAGCTTTCAAGATAAATGGTCTGCTCATGAATGTCCAACACTGATTAGAAAGCACCCAATCTCGATCCTCTTGACATTCAAATTTGAAGATAATAAATCCTTGATCATATAATAAAATATTTGGTTCCTTAATGAGCTGCCAATTCCTTCTCACAAAACCCAGCATTTGTCCAAATTAGGCTGATACCCTATAATGTAACCAACAATTGCCTATTGCTAATCAACACATCTACCCTCCACTTTATCCTTTTAAAGCGATACATGTAATTTATCACCAACAAGAGATGGAGGGACATAATGTAGTTGGGTAGCTAGAGATGGGATCTTATTTTCAATCACCTTATCCTTCTAGGTGGATAATTCCTCAGGAACCAATCCTTGATCACTCGATATGTTACATTACAGACTGGATTCAAGGGTATAAGGCAAATGTTCCTTAGTCCCAATGATTGTGTTATCAATCACAATCTTCTTAGAAATTAGATCATCATGACTTTTAACCTAAGATGGAAAGTCGACTAATATTCTATGCATATCACATTTACTAGGTTGAATACGAACGTCATGAATCACCCCATCTTCACCATGAACATTCTCCCTAGCATCTCAAAAATCTTTATTAGATGAATCATACTCCTTAGGGGATGAAGAACTACCCTTACCAGTCTTCTTTATTACAGTGGAGGTAGCTCTCCTCATGCTCACCATATAGGAGATATAAGAGAGCAGCTAGGTTTTTTTTTGAATACTATACCTGACAACATATTTAATCATTCTTCACCCTTAGTAAGGGTATCGGCTATCTATAAAAAGTTCTTCAATTTTTATATTTCCTACATTAGTCTACCATTATCACATACGGAATCATGCAAGACTATAGCATATCATAAGAGTAGAGTGAATTCTATTATACCTCATTGATGTCATTATCAACATTACATCTTGTGAAGGAGGTAGAGGTTGATGATTCCACTCCTAAAGACATGAAACAAAGGTTGGCAACTTATTTCTAGTTATCAGAGTGTTCATCTTCACTTTTATTAAAGATATCCATTGAGTTTTTGGTCCTTTCCTTCCATTGTTATCGTTTATATTCCTTTTGTACCTTACAATTTATTTTATAGAAATTTCATTTCTAAATTCATAATAGTCACAGATGACATGCCTAGTTTTTCCATAATTGTGGCAATTGATCTAGTTAACCACATTAAATTCTATAGGCCTCCTTACATTTCTTGAGGATAGTATTCCTCGTATTTGATCACTACCTCATCATGATTGGAGCAACCTTTAAAATTGAGTGGTTATGAAGGCTAATTCTTCATCATCCATAGGAGATTCCTCTTTGCCTCGGTGACCTCACATTTCTATCATCCATTGGGAATATTTCTAGAGGAAGTAGAAGCTTTTAGAGCTAAAGGCTTTGACTTTATATCATACGATCAATGTTTTAGATTTGATTGTTAAACCACAAGATTCCTAAAGATCCCTACAACGGTTATCTTAGTTAAGTGTCTATTTTCTTTAATGGGGGTCACCTTTGGACTCTATTCTTTTATAAGACTTTTCAAGATCTTCTTTAATTTCTTTTCTTTACTTATTTCTTTCCCTATAGCCTTTAGGTTGTTGGTAATGGAAGTAGAGGCATTTGTTAGGTTCTTGATTTTTTCACCTTACTTCTTACTAAAGAGTGCATACACTCTAGTATAAAGAGTGATTCTTTTATCCTTATTTTGTTTTGTCCCTTTATGGGTGAGAAGGAGCTTAGCCCATATTTCCTTTATAGTGGAGAAAAATTGGATGAGGTTTTACTCCCTTTCACCAAACCCATAGTAAAGAACCATGATGACTTTATAATTAAGAGTGAGCTTTCTTTTTTCAGTATCTATGTTCTCATCCCACACCTCTTACACTAGTCCATCATTGACCTTTTAATAGATTTTGATTGGTCGTTCAATGACTATTAACCATATGTCATAGTCTTGTGACTTGATAAAGAAAATAATTATGTTCTTCTAGTATGTAATTTTCTCATTATTGAATAATGGTGGTTTCATAGTGGAAATACCTTTATTTTGACTAATAGAATCCATTTTGCTTGTAGATATTTTTCACCTCAAATTGTTGAATACATTAAGAGATTCCCAATCTGTAATACCAATTTAAATAACCATAGAAGGTGTTGAATATCGTTTAATAGAATTGAGATGATAGGGGAAAAAACTTGCGTATAATGTAGCATGGTTTAAAGTAAATAACTCTCTACATCTACTACCAAATTGTTCTCTCTTTTTGGGTTTTTAATTAGTCACATGTTTTTAGTGATGATTGCTCTTATCAAAGTTTTTTAGCCTTAAAATTTCAATAACCCTATAAGCAATGATTTACAACTTGACATATTTATCTTCTCTTGACTCTACACAATAAACACTCAAGTATGATAGGCAAACATACACTAACCCCTTTGAAATAAGTTTTGTAAGGTAGTTGAGATTATAATTGTTTCTCACCAAGAATACAAGATAAAAAAGTGTATAAATTTGGATGAAATGTAATATGGCTAGATATAATAAAAGATATTATAGTTTAAGAGAAATTAAAGCTAAGAGAAGTGATCAATGAATACTTTTCAATGAAAACTTTGAATTTGAAAGTTGAGAGAGTTTTCGTGAGCAATTGAATAATTTACGAGTATAAGTTTAATTGCACAACTAAGTTTATTGAAAAGTTGTTGTAATAAATTCATAGGAACCTTATTTATAAGACCCTCCCTTTTCATATAGATTTTAGACACAAAATCCCTAAAAAGCTATATAGCCCAACGCATAAAAAAATAAGTGTCAATAACTCACCTATAAATTGATTATACAACCAGTCGATTGGTGGTTCAACAATATTAACAAATTATGTTTAGAACTATTATACATACCAGCTGATTAGTTTATTAAAATAACTCAATTTTTTATGCGTAGTGAGTAGGTGATCCTATAAACATATAAAAATAGTGACATGGCAACCGATGTGTTCATGTCACTAGAAGATCAGTTTATTCTAATTATTTAATTGATTAGAAGCAAGTTTATTTGTTTAATGAAACTATTAAATGTGTTTAAATAAAGATGAATGTGTTTCTCTAGATGCGAAACTCATAGACTAGTTAGTTAAACTAGTCCATCAATTTCTAAACCTGTTGATTGGTTAGGTAAAATCAGTTGATGAGTTTAACTAGAGGTGAGTAGGTTTCTATAGGAAAAAAATCTATGGACCTATTGGCCATACCAATTGACTACTTTCCTTAAAAAGATTTATTGATTTTAATAAACCTATTGATGAGGTTAAATAGAGACAAATGGGTTTTTATATGAGTAAAACCCATGGCCTTGTTTGTTAAACAAGTTAATAAATTTGGTAAAACCAATCAATTAGTTCATTTATCTAATAGATCTGTCCGAATTCAAACTATTTCTTTTTGTTTCATTGAACTCAACAATTTGATTAGTCTTAAGACCAATTAAATTTTTTTAACAGGAATAAACCATTAATTTTTAAAACACATTTAAAGACTTAGAAATTAGATCAATCATGAATTCTTATGAAGTGAATTTAACTCACGTGTTTCAAAACTATTTTTAAAGAGTTTTGATTAAAATGAAAATTTGCTCAACTTAACTTGTTACATAGAACCCAAGAAATTATAAATATGATTATTAACCCTTGAGGCTTGGTTATCTTTGTTCATTCTTTTATTGTGCTTAGAAAATTGATTTCTATTTTAAATTTTCATGTTTTGGGAAAATGATTTGTGTGTTTGTTTAAGTCTCTTTGTGTTTCAGTCATAATGCACACACACTAAAGTAAATACATTATTTCCTCACACCTATTTATTATCATCAACACAAGAACAATAACATTCTTTCACCAACAAGGTTAATAATGTCCCCTTTTTCAATGATTATAAATAAAAAACTATACATTCATAAATATATAAGGATATTGAATATGAAGTAGGTGATATTTTTACCGTATCCTTTTTCATTTAACATTTACATAACTTTTCAATACTAACTTATAGATTCTCTCCCCTTTTCTTCATAAAAAAAGGTGAGAATAATTATAAAATTTTAAGATAAGGTGACAAAGATCTTGAGATTTTAAATCTAAAAATCCTTTAATAGGTGTATAGAAGTAGTAGGAAGGGGAGTTACTTGGGAGATGGAGGGTACAATGGTAAACATGGAGGATCCTCTAATGGATGAGAGAGGAAAATTATCTTGAGGCATAGGGTGATCAATTGGGGGTGGAGGGCCATCTACCTCAATCTATGGATGTTGTGGTGTAGATGAGGGAGATACGTAGCCACTAAAGAGAAGTGAGGTAAAGGCATTTAGTGCAAGCTCGAGTGTTTATCCATTAACACTCATTTGATAACCCCATAAATCAAAAGATTATTGTATATAAAATGTGAAGCCCATTTTGTAAATGAAGAAGGATGGCTTGAAAATCTCTAAACATGACTCCAAAGTCATAAGTAATTCCCGTAATGAATGACTAATAACCAAGCGATACCTGATTGTGTCAATCCATGTGAGACATGTACTATAATATATCAACCCCTAAATGTATGGGAATACAAGAGAGAATGTCGTTAATCCCATACTAGTTCTTTTGGGAAATGTATTCCACTAATCTTGTCATCAATAAAAGAACGGACCATACCATGTAGTGCCCCACACTTTTGAAGGTCAGTAGGTAGTAAGAGCTAGTAGTCCTAACATAGAAATTTTTTTAATGGTGCATATCAAAATGAACATTTCTAGGAAGGTAATTTCTCATCTACTTAGTATGTTTCATACTAGTGGCTATGTTGTGCTCGATGCCTAGTATCCTAGCTAGTCTGGCATCATTCATCATTATAACAAGGAATAATATATGAGTGGTGATAATGTATTAAATAACATAAACAAAATAAAAGTAGACTGGATTGCTAAGAGTAAATAGAGGGACAAGATGAAGTTCAGAAAGTGACTGGATAAAGGGAAATTTGAATTTCTCATTATAAGTCACAAATTTAGCACACTTCTCTAGAATGATTTTCTTCTTATGGAATAATTTGACCCACCCATATTGGTTACCTATAGCACAAATGATATAGGCAGAGTGAGTGGATGTCTTAGTGGTTGTTGCTAATCAATTTGAGGAGAGAATAGGCACTCCATTTGATGGGAGGAGTAGTGGAAAAAAAGTAAGAGATTGGTGTTTATCATCTTCCAAATAAGAAGGGAAAGAATGAGTGGATTCTTGGGATGGAGAGGAATATGCTAGAACAAAGGGATCCTCAATCCAAATCGTCTTCTATGATTGACAATTTGATTTGGTATGAACCCATTTTACGAGGAGAGGAGTAGGGATCCTGTAAATGGTGCTAGAATTAGTGTTTTTTTTTATATCATGGAAACATAATAATTGAAATTCAAAATCAAAGAAAGTTTGTAAGCCTTGAGGTGATAAATTTTCATAATTGATGAAAATAAATAGAATAATGCACATTTAGCTTAGAATTTTCTTGAACCCTAATTGAGCCTTAAATTGATTTTGTTGTAAGAAGATTAGCCAAATAAATGATTTGATTTTGCCGATCTTACATCTAATTCGAAGTGAGGATGAAATTGACATTACTTGCTATTGAAAAATGATTTTGGGTTTTTGATTAGATTAGGGGATAAATTTGGTGTGAATTGATGAATATTTGATCAAATTAAGTGAGAGAGTGGAGAGCATGCAAAGAAGAGTCAATAGGTAAGGAAAAATTAGGGTTATGGGTTGGTTAAATAGTTTAGGGCCTATTTATATTCCCAATGAACTATTTGGCTAGCTTGAACATCTTTTTCAACTAGTAATGGTATTCTAGTTGACTTAAAGCACTTAGTTTAGACACCAAATAATAACAATTTACCCCTTGGTTTATATAACATAGTCAATTATACTTTTAACCCATCAACAAGTTTATCAAGTGGTTTGGAAAATCTAGTCACAATTTTTACTTATTTCAAATCCTTTTTGATTGAAAATGATGATTCCATATTTTTCGTAGATATAGAACATTAATCTATAATCATAAAGGAAAATTATTTTAATTAAATTCATGTCATCTTAAACCAAGTTATTATGATTTTGATTATTTTCACGATTCATCATATTTTTTTTCATAATTTTCTCAATTTTGAGAGAGAGATAGTTTAGATACCAAAAATGATGTGGTTCTTAATAGGGTAATGAAAACAATTATACTTGTCCCTTAAGAATGTAACCGAAACATTTAAGCTCAAAAATCAAAAAATTTTTCAAGAAAATGCTAAGGGATCTCAATAAGATAACTCAACTTATGGCAACCTCATGTTAAACAACCTTCTATTATCATCATTAAAATATCATTTTCCACTCTTATTCTTTTTTTTTTCCTAATTTCAAAATTTTAATTTTTTAATTTAATGTTTTTAAAGAAACATAAGAAATGCATAATTATAAATATAATGCAAAAAGCACAAGCAAAGCAAAAAGTAGCCTATAATATCTCCCCCATGCTTATAATTCACATTATCCCTAATGTGCTGATAAGGTAAGAGGGAAAATAGGAACTCATATACCATGTTTACTCAATGGGTGGTGGTGCACTAGTGAGAGGACGTCCCTTGCCAATTCTGGATCACTTTGAAGACATGAGTAATCTATAATTGTGGTTGGGAAATCAAAAGCCTCAAGTTTTGCAAATAGAGAATAAACCTTGGATACGGGTTGCCTGCAACTAATTCTTAAATTCCAAAATCTCCCAACACGTCAACACTTAGTTTTTTTTTCTTCATTTTTCTCCTTCCTTTTTTTGTTGTTCTTTATAACCCACATCATCCTCTTTGAGACGCCATCACCTGGACCAATATAAGCACAAAATATCTATGAGTTAGCACGAGCTACAAATGTCAAAAGTGAAAAAACACTATGTAAATGAAAGCATAAACTTAGGTTACCTCGATAGAAGCACTTGTTTAAAACCACTAGCTTGACTCCCTCATGTATAATTTTTGTTTATTAAGAAAATAATGGTCTTGAGTTGTTCAACATCACCACCATTATATGTTTGTAATCGTTGACCATTAACCATGAACTTTCCTTTTTCAGGATGTGAAATTTCCACCTCAACAGATTAAAAGTTTACGATCGAGAATGGGCTGGACCATCGGGATTTCAACTTTCTAAGGAAAAGCCTTAACCTAGAATTAAAGAGAAGCACCTATTATCCATTGAAAAGATAATGCTTTGAAATATGCTTATCGTGTAACTTCATGGTACATTCTTTGTAAAGTTTTGCATTCTCATATGTGTCAAAATGAAACTCTTTCAGATTGTTCAACTAAAGTTTCTTGTTCTTACCTACATCACTCAAATTAAAATTTAGAAATTTCAATGCCCAATTTTCTTTAGGTTCAAGTTCAATTGGGGGATGGCATGCCTTCCCATACACCTAATAGTAGGGAGACATGCCAATCAGAGTTTTCTATGCTATTCTATAAGCCCAAAGCATGCCATCTAATTTGATAGACCAATCTTTTTGAATTACACTTACTATTTTCTCCAAAATCCATTTAATCTCCCTATTGGTTACTTCAACTTGACCACTTTTTTTAGGACGATAGAGCGTTTCCACTTTATGTGACACTCCATACTTATCAAGGAGGGATTGAAATTGTTGATTGAAAAATTCTTCCCTCCATTGCTAATGATATCTCTAGGTGTGCCAAATCGCATGAAAATATTTTGTTTCAAGAATTTAACAACCACCTTGGCATTATCGTGGGAAGTGCCACAATTTCTACCCATTTTAACACATAGTCCATAACCATAAGGATATACTCATTACCAAAAGAACTAGGGAACAATCCCATAAAATCTATACCCCAAGCATAAAACAACTTACAAACCATAATATTAGTTAAGGGAAATTCATGTTTCCTAGATATATTTCCTTTCCTTTGACACCTATCATAAGAAAACAAAAGGTGTGAGCATCCTTAAAAATATTAGGCTAGTAAAAGCGGCATTGTAAAATATTAGCTATGGTCCTAGTTAGTCCAAAGTGACCTCCAACCTCCCTACTATGATAATATTCGTGGATGGAATAAATCTCTTCATCATTCACACATATCAAAATTACTTGATCAACACAAAAAAATTAAACAGGTACAAATCATCCAAAAAATAATACTTCACCTCAGAAAGAAACTTCCTTTTTTGGTGATATGAAAGATGAGTGGGTAGTATGTTACCTACCAAGAAATGGGCTATATCAGCATACCATAGAGTATGTTTGATTTGAACTTTGTAAAGGCACTAATTTGGAAATTCTTCATTTATGGAATTAGCTGGCTCTTCTATGATAGATTAGGGAAGTCATGAGAGATGATCTACTACACTATTCTCAGTTGCCTCTTTATCTTTGATCACCAAGTTAAACTCTTGGAGCAGCAATATCCATCGTATTATCCTAGCCTTGGCATCCTTCTTAGTAAACAAGTACTTTAATGCAGAGTAGTAAGTGTAAACAATGACTTTATTCAACAACAAGTAAGAGCGAAACTTATCAAACACAAATACTATAGAAAATAATTCTTTTTTCAGTAGTATCATAATTTTGTTGTGCAGAATTTAGAATTCTATTAGCATAGTAAATGGTTTGAAAAAGTTTATCTTTCCTTTAACCTATCACAACAACAACAAAAAAAATCATTTGCATCATACTTTAATTCAAAGGGAAAATTCCAATTAGGAAATGCCATAATAGATGCACTAATCAACTTTTCTTTCAACCTACTGAACACATACAAGCACTGAACAGAAAAAAATGAAAGTAGCATCTTTAACAAGCAACTCACATAGGGGCTTAGCTATTTTTTAGGAGTCTTTAATGAACCTGCTATTAAAGCTAGCAAGCCCCAAAAAAATCTTGATACCTTTAACAATATAGGGAGGGGGAAGTTTTTTGATTACTTTTATTTTCACCTTATCAACTTCAATCCCTTTTTTAGAGATTTTATGGTCCAAAACAATCACCTCTTGGACTATAAAATGATATTTTTTCCAATTAAAGACTAAATTTTTGTCATTACATCTTTTCAACACATTATACAAAATATTTTGGCATGCATCAAAAGAACATCCAAAGACGGAAAAATCATTCATGAAAATTTCCATGAAATTCTCTACCATATTATGAAAAGTTACCATTATACATATCCAAAAAGTATCCAGAGCATTGCACAATTTGAAGGGCATTCTCCTATATGCAAACATATCATAAGGACATGTGAATGTTGTTTTTTTTGGATCCTCAAGTGTAATAGGCATTTGTATGTAATCTGAATACCCACATAGGAAATAGTAGAATTTGTGGCCTGCCTTTCTCTCTATCATTTGATCAATAAAGGAAAGAGGGTAATGGTCTTTTCTAGTGGCAGCATTTACTTGTCTGTAATCCATACAAACACGTCGAGCTATTATGGTACGTGTAGGGATCAATTCATTCTTTTCATTAGCCACACCAGTAATACCCCCTTTTTAAGGTACCACCTGCACTGGACTAACCCACACACTATCAAATATAGGATAAATTATGCCTATATTGAGTAATTTTATCACCTCTTTTGATGCAGGAGTAAAGTCACAGAACATAACACCTAGGAAGACGATTACGCTACTCAGAGTGGGTGCATGAATATGGGGTATGCATGGCTTCATGCAACGTTTGTTAGCTAGTGTAACGTTTATTTTTAAGTACTAGTTATTGTTATTTACTTTTAGTCAATGTTTGTTAGCTAGTGTAACGCTTATTTTTAAGTAATAGTTATTATTATTTACTTATAGTCAACGTTTGTTAGCTAGCATAACATTTATTTTTAAGTACTAGTTATTGTTATTTACTTTTAGTTAGTTAGTAACTGACTATTAACTAGCTAGTCTTTAGGGAATTAATGCTTTTGGGAGGGAATATGCTTGTAATCTTTTGAGAAGATGCTCGGTTCCTTGGCTATATAAACCATAGGAAACCAAGTAGAAACACACAACTTGAATAAGAATAACAACCTTAAGCATTTATTAAACCCGAATTCTGTGTGGATTCGTCTCAAAACAAAAACCGAATATGTGTGAACGGTTTTGTTCTCAAAACCTTAATCTTTATTTCTGTGTGGTTTAAAGATTAATTTATCCACCTACCTTGTGTTCCATCGTCATCAGCCCCTTCGAATCCCCATCATCAACCTCCATACTCCATCCTCATCGAATACTCCCTATAAACTCCATCCAAGTCCGAAACTCAAACCCTACACGCATCAATTGTTTTGTTCTCGAAACCTTAATATTTATTTTTGTGTGGTTTAAAGATTAATTTATCCTTCTACCTTGGGTTCCATCATCATCAACCCCTTCGAATCCCCATCATCAACCTACATACTCCATCCTCATCGAATAATCCCTATAAACTCCATCCAAGTCTGAAACTCTAACCGTACACGCATCAATTTGGTATCAAAGCTAAGGTTGTGGTTAGAGTGAACAAATTCTTCAAGACCAACCATGGAAAGTCAAGAAGAAGAGTTGAGAGATATTCTCAAAGCCCTGGTGGAAGATTTTAAGGATGTCAAGATCCAAATGGGAAGAATCAAAGCTTCCCAAACACAAGGGTCACATGTGCAACAACCCTACCGAAGAGAGCCAATCGAAGTAGAGCATATGAGGAGAACAATGCATCGGTTGGAAGGGGAAGAACAAAGCGTAGGAGACTATGGAAGGGCACATGAGTCCTCTAGGAGGACATATGACAACGTAGAGAAGGGGATCCATTTCGACTTACCCGACTTTGAGGGTAATCTCAACCCGGAGTCATTCCTTGAATGGTTGCAAAACGTGGAGTTGATCTTTGAGTATAAGGAGATCAATGATGAGAAGAGATGTCATATAGCAATCTTGAAGTTGAAGAAATTTGCTAGGGTATGGTACAACAATATAAAACGGAGAAGAGAAAGAGAAGGGAAAACAAGAATCTAATCGTGGGAAAAGTTGAAGAAGCATCTAAGGAAGAAGTTCATTCCGAGAGAATACGAGCAAGAGAACTTCATCAAGATGACCACTCTGAGGCAGGGCCTACTCGGAGTTGAAGAGTACATCCAAGAATTTGAAAGGCTGACGCTTGTATGTGACGTGTAAGAACGAGAAGAGCAACGATGTGCACGGTTCATAGGAGGTTTGAATATGAATCTCCGAGAGAAGGTAGAAGTGTACCCATACGAAGTTTTCGAAGATTTGGCTAAACTAGCCATCAATTTTGAAAAACAGTTGGAGCAGGGCAAGGTTCGAAGTAAGTCCATTAGTGTTCCGTATTGGTCAAACTTTAAAGGAGGATCCAAGCCACTAATGGTGCAATCCACTAACACCGATGTGGTTAGAAGATTCACTCGGGAGGAAAAAAGAAAGGATCAAGTAGAGGAGAAGGTCCATAGGCAATGCTTCAAGTGCCGGGGATATGGTCACTTCGCTCAGGATTGCTAAAACCAACGAGTGTTATCCTTGAAGGAAATTGCCAACATGGAGACATGTGAGGAAAGCGAAGACCATGAGGAGGATGACACCGAAGAGCTGGAGGACGCCTTGGAAGAAGGAACCGTAGACTATTATGTACTGAGACGAGCTCTCCAAGTGCAAACCCAACCTCTTCCTACTCAGTGGGAAAGACTTTTTAAGGCCAAGTGCCGAGTGGGAGATCGAGTATGTGAGATCATCATTGATAGCGGCTCATGAATCAACGTAGCCAGTGAGAAGATGGTCAACAAGCTCAGATTGGAAACAACGAGTCACCCCAGGCTATACTCACTGTAATGGCTCAACTGCGACAAGGGCATACGGGTAACAACACAATCTCTTATCTCATTTAAAGTTGGGAATTATGTAGATACTATTCTATGCGATTTCCTGCCTATGGATTCTTGTCATATTCTGTTGGGGAGACCGTGGCAGTATGATAGAAAGGTTACACATGATGGGGTCCTCAACGAATACATCATGTGTAAGGATCGGAAGAATTACAAATTAAAACCAAATGAGGATAAGGAGAGTTTGGTTAGAGAGAAAGAGGATAATTCAAGCCAGAAGGGTAAAGAATTGCTGATTTTGAAAGAGCATGAAATTTTGGAAGCTCTAAAGGGGGAAGAAATGTGCTATGCTCTAGTAGCAAGGGAGATCTCAAAAAAGGAGGACGTCAACCAAGATCCAAAGCTGCAACAAATATTGAAAGAATATGCAGATGTGTTCTCAAATGAGCTACCGATCGGGTTGCCTCCTTTGAGAGGAATTGAGCATGCTATAGATCTCATGCCAGAAGCCCCACTTCCGAACCACTCAGCTTATAGATGCAACCCAGAAGAAGCTAAGGAGTTGCAAAGATAGGTACAAGAGTTGCTGGATCAGGGTTTTATACGAGAGAGCATGAGTAAATGTGGGGTTCCAGCCTTATTGGTGCCAAAGAAAGATGGCACAAGGAGGATGTGCATCGACTCTAGAGCAGTTAACAACATCAGGATCAAGTACAAATTTCTGATGCTGAGGTTGGATGACATGCTAGATGAGTTGCATGGAGCTAAAGTCTTCTCGAAGCTTGATCTCAGAAGTGGATATCATTAGATGAGGATTCGAGAGGGAGACAAGTAGAAGACCGCTTTTAAGACCAAGTATGGGCTATACGAGTGGTTGGTAATGCCCTTCAGATTATGCAACACACCAATCTCTTTTATGCGATTGATGACCGAGGTGCTACGACCCTTTCTTGGAGTCTTTGTTGTTCTATATCTGGATCATATCCTGGTGTATAACAAGACGGAGGTTGAACACCAATAGCATCTGAGGAAATTGTTCGATAAGCTCAGAGAGGTGAAGCTCTACGGCAAAAGGGAAAAATTTGACTTCATAATAGCAAGTGTAATCTTTCTTGGTTACATAGTAAGCGGAGATGGCATCTGAGTAGATCTGTCTAAGGTGGAATCAATCCAGACATGGCCAACCCCTACTAATGTGCATGAAGTTCAAAGTTTTCATGGACTGGAGTCCTTCTACCAGAGGTTCATCAAGGATTTCTCCACTATTGCGGCACCCATGACACAACTAATGAAAAAGGGGAAATTCCACTAGGATGACCGGACAACCAAGGCATTTGAAGAATTGAAGAAGAGGCTCTCCAATGCACTGGTGCTAAACCTATTGTGTTTCAACAAGTTGTTTGAAGTAACTTGTGACGCAAGCGTTGTGGGTATCGAGGGATTGCTTTCTCAGGAGAAGAGGCCAGTAGAACTCTTTAGTGAGAAGTTAAATGGGGCCAAAATCAACTACTCGACGTACGACAAGGAGTTCTATGCTATTGTGCGAAGCTTGGAGACATGGAGCCACTATCTGAGACCAAAACCTTTCGTACTTCACTCTGATCATGAGAGTTTGAAGTATTTGCATGGCTAGAAGAAGATAAGCGTGAGGAAATTTTCTCAGTAATTATTTGAATCTCTCCCATGCTTAATATAATGAGTCCTAATCATACTACATTAAGGAGTAATATCATTTCTTATCTTAGCAATTTTTTATGGAGGAAAAAATTTAGCAAGAAATTACCGAGCCATATTATCCCACAAAATAATTGATCCCATCGGCAAAGAATGTAACCAACTCTTAGCTTTATACTTAAGAGAGAAGGGGAAAATCCTAAGCCTTATGACATCATTAGAAACCCCATCATACCTAAAAGTATCACAAATCTCATAGAAATTAGCAATATTAGCACTTGGGTCATTGTTTGGCAATCCTCTAAATTGAACTACTCTTTGAATCATTGGTTTAATTTCAAATTTGTGTGCTTGCATGGCTAGATATCAATGTTGGAATCTATACCATCTAGATTTATGATGGAATAGTCTTTAAGAGATCTACCCACTGGAGCTTGTACTTGCACCTAAAGTGGCGCCTTTAGAAGAGCTGGATTGTGTTGTAAATTTGGATTCAACACTTGTGGAGGATGTAGGTCTTGTTGGTTCCCAAGATTTTCTATGCCTTTAGCATGTGTATCCAATTTTTACAACCTATGGAAAGTCCTCTCTATCTCTAGATCAAATGGCTCTAGCTCACCCCCACAATAGTGGGTCATGCATTATAAATTCTCCGTAATGTTAGAAAACCACTTGAACAAACTTTAGAAGGATCAAAAATAAAATAAAATAAAATATAATAAAGAGAAACACAAATTTCTAAAGCAAGGAAAATCTCTCGGATCCCGAGGTCACTTGTTGCCTATTCTTTGGCAACAATGCCAAAAACTTGATGGCTTCGAACCACAAGTACACGGTGTTGAAGTAGCATGCACGATTGATCCAATAGGGATTAGGAAGTGAGTAATAGGATAGTGAAAAGGTCTCCTATGTCTAGAATAATGATAAGGGTGGATGATGTATAACTCTAAATGAAAAAATAATGTACATACTAAATCCAACTATAATATAAGAACAAGTGAAATTAAGTTCGAGAAAAGGCTAAGGTTCTAGTCAATCCTCTTAACCCCAATGTTATTGGATATTAACCCCAATTCTTAAATCAAAATACTTTATCATGAATACCACCAAAAGTATTAGTGTAATACTTTCTCAACCCACTACATGCTATTGCTTATTAAGACTCATCTATCTCTAGTATGAATGGAAGAATAGGCAATGCATTATTATATATCATATTCCTTTTTTTTTTATTTGTAGAAGCCTACCAACGTCTCTCAATTTTGTGGTTTGATCTCTAGTTATGATGATGGAGCCCACTACAACTCATCTCTTGAATCTCATCAAGTTTCTTTAAATAATAATAAGAAAGTGATCAATTTTCTATATTATTCTAATTAAATCATTAGCACAACATATATGACACATAATTAGATTGGGAAGAATTCAGATTCTCAACACATTTGGATTAGGGGATTTCCTTTCACCTCGGCATAGATCAATTATCCAATCATGGATTTTATTAAGCTCAACATCTTAAACATAGAGAATTGCATCAAATGAAAAAAAATCCAATGGAAACATACAATAACCTCTTTACTCAAGATGAGAAATTCGCTAATCTATCCCTCCGACTAGGAATAAGAAATTGGGATCAAGACATGGAAGATTGTGGATGAATTAGAGGTGGGATTTGATTTGGTGATGCCAAACAAGTATCCCTAAATCTCTCTTTAGTGCTCTCAAAGTTTGTCTTTAGTGCTCTCAAATTTGCCATCTTTTTATCCCATTCGCTTCACTCCCAAACTTAACAAAAAATAATTTTATATATAAATAACTACCCCTCAACGTGGCCATGTAAATCAACATGGCAATGTTGTTTTGCTGCTTCATCTTTATGCATGCTTTGTATTTCAATCATAAATTATTTTTTTAACTTTTGATTGAGCTAAATTTTGATGCATTGGGAAAATGACAAAAATATCTATAACTTTCATGTTCAACAATTTTTTCAAATTAAGATTGCATCATGTTTGGATTTTCAAGTCTTTATTCTTTTTTCATACTTTGACCATTCACATTTGCTTCTGCTTTGTTCCAACTATTGTGTTTTAGCTCCTTTTGATCCCATATTCTTGAAGTACGTACAAAATTGGATCAGGAGCATTAAATGAGAACAAGTGAACTAAAGTATGAAAGAAATCATCATATGATCACATTAAATCTTTATGTTAAAGTCCATATGATTGACATAATTCATGTCTATCCGTATGTTCCATTCACAATAGACTAGATAACAAATCCATCTCAGGTAACTAATGAAAATGGCATTTCAAGCATAAAATTGCTACCAAAAGAACGATGGACAATAGTGAAAAAGAGTAAAAGTTAATATTTAACAAGAACCAAGTAGGATACAACAATTTATACTCTAGATGGTGGCTTAAAACAAAACCATCTATAATAAAATAGAAAATAAAAATTATGCAATATGAGATAGGGTAGATAACTTTAACCTGTAACTACCATCCAATATCCCCCTTTTAACCTCTATTTCATTACAAATAAGGAATACTTGACAATGATGATAAAAAATCACAGCCTAGAGTGAATTTTTAATTAAAAAAATACATTACACCGACTTTCTACATCATCCACAGTTCCTTGCATTCATTACTAACTGATACACAATCAACAATATTATGTATCCTATCTTAGAATTTCAATGTTGCACTATTTATATCAACCGCAGGGTAGATAACTTTAACCCACAACTACCATCTAATATCCCCCTTTTTATACCTCTATTTCATTACAAATAAGGAATATTTGACAATGATGATAAAAAATCACAGCCTAGAGTGAATTTTGAATTAAAAAAAATACATTACACTGACTTTCTACATCATTCACAGTTCCTTGCATACATTACTAACTGATACACAATCAACAATATTATGTATCCTATCTTAGAATTTCAATGTTGCACTATTTATATCAACCGCCCACCTCATAACATTTAGTATTTATATATATATATATATCAACTAGCCACTCATACAATCAACCAATCCACATTATATTTTATATTTACATCAACTAATATTAATAAAGAAAATAAAAGCAAACATGGTCATTTTTATATAAGATAGAAATACACATACATTTTAACAAGGTATTGATCATAACAGAGTGTCATTGTTATGAACATGGTCTCTTTATTTCTCATGGTCTTAGTAAAAACTCTACCATGTCCATACTTACCACAATCTTCCATTCTATGCTATGATCCTATTTATTTTCTAACAAGATCACAAATCATTGGCTGTCAATTGGATTAGTAATACATAATACCTATTTGGCTTGTGAGGCCATTATAAATAGGTCATGATTATGACTTAGTCTGGAAATATCCCCTTTGTAAACCCTACTTCCTTATTATAAACACCATATATTTTGCCAATCCATTTGTAGCTAAATAAAGGAACTCTAAAGGTTGTATAGTCGAATATTCATATATGCACAATCACCCCATCGTACTTCTTAGATACAGAAACTGAGTTTTTGTCACTAGCATTTGATACTTGGAAATCTTTAAATCTTATAATCACATCAAAATTCTACATGGTACTCTTGTCATCTCTTTTTTTTTTGTATAAAATCTAATTCCATTATTCATGTTTGATTTGTACCATAAAAATTCCTAATGATGGGTTTGATAACTAATACATTTCAGTATTAGGATCAAACACATGTGGTGTCAAAAAATCTAGAAACGAGTTATTTTGTTCCTTTAATAACTATTTCTTTCTTCCAGATGGATTTAAAACCCTGATCATATTCATGTGATGCTAGATAAATGGTCAGAAATCATATCTATTATGAAGCACATACAAATAGGCTTATTTCAATGTATTGGAATCATCAATCTTGAGCACCCAAAATCCTTTATCCCATTTCCTTTCATCCATTATATTTGACTATCATGTTTGAGAAAACTTAGATTGGTAAGAACTCATAATAATATCCAACTTCCACCTCCACTAGATAAACCTTGAAAATGCATAATTTTGACCAATTTGTCTCCCACATATATTTTTTTAAGAATTTTATGAACCTTTCAAATGGATAGATAAAATGAAAATGAATTACCCACATGATCTAGCCACCCCAAGCAAGTGATCAGTTAAATACATCTTGATTACCAAGACAAATAGAGGAAAATACATCTTACATTGGCATAATATAATTACAATCTCTTCCTACAATGAGTTCAACCTCTAATTGTAAAAACTATTAGAACATATTTCCTTTAGAACAAAAAAAAATCAAGTGTTGACAAGAACTTACCATATCCAAGATAAACGATATTCCTTGGTGTGTTTTATCAAAGTGGCTGGAAGGTTGGATCAAAGATTGATGGTAGAAGATTTCACCCATGAAATTATGCAAAAGAAACGAAGGATTAAGAAGGATTATAGGCGAAGAAATCAAGTTGCAAAGATAGGTATACTCGACATATTTAAACCAGGCTTCAAATGTGTCGAGTTTGAGTTTTAATGGAGAAGGAAAATGTCCCAGAATTTCCTTGCTCAATGTTGACTCAAAATGAGAGAGATAGACTTTATATAGCTATGCTCAAAGTTTTATTAAAATTCTTATTCATTTTGCTATTCAATTCATGCGTACAAAAGTATATATATAGGAGAGGAAGTAGTCGGTGGTTATCATGCCTAAACCAGCCTATTCTTACCCTTAATTCAAGCCCACTTATCTTGGTTAAATTAAGTCCATAAAACACTTAATCCTAATCATAATATAATTGGTTAAATGATACTAATGAATAACATTACAAATCTATACAATTAGCTATGATATATACATGAAATTACATCAAACCCTAACTTACGTAAAATACACTTAGGGTTAGGGTTTACAACAATTTAATACAACTAATGAATGTCATCACCATATCTTCTTGTTGTAAAGTATCATCCCATGTATGCCATAGTCTTCCATTCTTTTAATACTTGTACACATTAATGTGTATTAACATATTCTTCTTGAAATATGTGACATACCTACAAGAACAACTTGAATATTTTTCAATATCAAGCATATAAGAATTATCAAGAATATTTTACATGATAGGCTCCAATATTAAGAAAGCTAAGTCTTCTTTAGCTTGAGAATTAATATGAACATGACAATCATTAGGTTCATTAGAAGCTCCTGCATCATTCTCCCCAAGTTGAGAAGAATTTACCCTCAAATTTTCATCAGAATAATAAGGAGACAAATCACCAACATTAAAATTTCTTGAAATTCCACCATAAGAATCTGGAAGTTCAAGTTCATAAGCATTATCTCCAAACTTTTTTGATATTTTAAATGGACCATCAGCTCTTGGCATTTGTTTATTTTTACATAAATTAGGAAATCTTGTTTTACACAAATGTAACCAAACTAAGCCACCAGGAGAAAACACATAAGAGTTTCTATGCTTATTTGCTTGAGCTTTATACTTGGCATTGGATTTTTCAATATTATTTTGATTTTCTCATGAATTTGTTTACAAAATTATACTCTACCTTTAGCTTCATAATTTTGCAATTCACCTTTTTTCAACGGAATCATGTTAATAGGCATGTGAGGATTCACACCATACACCACCTCAAGTTGACTAGTTTGAGTAGTATTAGATGGACTATGATTATAAGAAAACTCTACATGAGCTAACTTAACATCCCACTCTTTAGTACTTTTATTAACTAAAACTCTTAATAATGTACCAAGAGTTCTATTAGTTACCTCAGTTTGACCGTAAGTTTGCGGATGATGTGAAGTGCTAAATAACAATTTAGTACCAAGCATATGCCATAAAGTTTTCCAAAAATAACTCATACACTTGACATCTCGATCAGAAACTATGCTTTTAGGTATTCCATGAAGTTTGAAAACCTCTTTAAAATACAAGTCAGCAATATGCGTGGCATCATCGGTTTTATTACATGGAATAAAATGAGCCATTTTGGAAAATTGATCTATTGCCACAAGAATAGAATCTTTACCACGTTGTGTTCTTGGTAACCCTAGGATAAAGTCCATACTAACTCCTTCCCATGGTTTATTAGGAATGGGTACAGGTGTGTATAAGCCTTTATGAAAGTAACTTTTACTTTTTTGACACGTAGAACATCTACTTATCATGGCTTGTACATGTTTAACCATTCTTGGCCTATAGAAATTTTCTTGTAATAATTCCATAGTTTTATGTATACCAAAATGTCCCGCAATGCTACCTTCATGTATTTCCTTGATTAGAAAGTCTCGAATACAAGATCTAGGAATAAAAAGTTTATTTATTCTAAACAAAAATCTATCTTGTATGACATAAGTTCCATGGTATCCAATTTCTTTACATGCACTAAACATGTCCTTAAAATCTTCATCATTAGGATATAAGTATTTTATCATTTCAAAACCTAAGATTTTTGCATCCATCATAACAAGTAATGTAGATCTATGAGAAAGAGCAACAATGACTACATTTTCTTTACCATCTAAATGTTTGATAGAGAACACAAACGATTGTAAGAAATTGACCCATTTTGCATGTCTCGGATTAAGTTTCTTTTGACTATGTAAGTATTTTAAACTTTCATGATCCGAATGTAATACAGAGGGTTTTGGTCTTAGATAATGACTCCATGTCTCTAGACTCCATAGGACGGCAAATAATTCCTTGTCATAAGTCGAATAGTTAAGTTTGGCTCCATTAAATTTTTCAGAGAAAAATGCTGTAGGTTTCTTTTCCTGGGAAAGTACTCCTCCTATTCAAACTCCACTAGCATCACAAGTCACTTCAAAAAGAAGGTTAAAGTTGGGTAAGGATAGAATATGGGCATGACAAAGTTTATCTTTGAGGGTTTCAAAGGCTTGAGTAGCTTCTTGTCCCCAAGAAAATTCACCCTTTTTCATGAGTTGAGTAATAGGTGTAGCTATAGTAGAAAAATCCTTGATGAATCATCTATAAAAACTAGCTAATCGATTAAAAATTCTCACATCATGAACATTCTTAGGGATAGGCCATTCTTTTATAGCCGTAATCTTATTAGGATCTACTTTAATACCTTCTCCACTAATAATATAGCCTAGGAAAACTACAGTTGGAAGCATAAAATCACATTTCTCAATTTTTTCATATAGTTTAGCTTTCCTTAGCTCATAAAATAATTTCTTCAAATGCACTAGATGATCATAACTATTTTTTCTATACACAAGAATATCAGCCAAATACACAACAATGAAATCAACAAGTAAAGGTCGGTGAACTTCATTCATAAGTCTCATAAATGAGCTAGGTGCATTACATAACCCAAAAGGCATAACTATCCACTCATAGAGACCATATTTTGTTTTAAAAATAGTTTTCCATTCATCTCCATCTCTAATCCTTAATTGATGATATCCACTTCTCAAATCAATTTTGGAAAATACTTGTGCTCCACAAAGTTCATCAATCATATCATCTAATCTAAGCATAGGAAATCGATATTTGATAGTAATATTATTCATTGCCCTAGAATCTATACATCTACGCCAAGTACATCCTTCTTAGGCACTAGTAAAGCAGGAACACTACAAGGACTCATACTTTCTCTCACAAATCCCTTATCCATAAGCTCTTATA
Organism: Tamarix chinensis; assembly: GCA_030549775.1. Taxonomy (NCBI): domain Eukaryota; kingdom Viridiplantae; phylum Streptophyta; class Magnoliopsida; order Caryophyllales; family Tamaricaceae; genus Tamarix; species Tamarix chinensis. The sequence goes on along the minus strand of CM060171.1, from coordinate 29,992,406 downwards.
TTTGTTTTTGTAATTTATTAGCTTCTTATAGGTTAAATCTATAAGCTGATTTATTAGGAATAGGCATATCACGAACAAGATCAATGGCATGTTCTATACATCCTTTAGGTGGCAATCTAGGAGGTAAGTCATCAGGAAATACATCATTATACTCATCAAGAAACTTATTTAGATTAGGATTTTCAAGTTTTTGGTTTTCAGGTTTAGAATCTTTAGAAACTAAAGCATAACAAATTCCTTCTTCTTTTATGGATTTCTCTATAGCCTTTTCATGTAAAAATAATGTCTTCTTATCATCACTCAAAGGAATATGATCACATAAAGAAGGTGTGAGCCTATACACATGTTTTTTTTTTTTTTCACCATATAGTCATTAGTTACTCCATCATGCGTTGCTTTTCTATCATATTGCCAGGGTAAAACATCAGATAGAACTTCATCATAATAGTCTCTAATAGAAAATGTGATTAAATCCCTTTTGTTTACTTTAGCTCCTTTATCCTTATTTAGCCATTGTAAAGAATAGGGTTTAGGATGATTAGTAGTTACCAAACAAAGTTTCTTAACCATTGCCTCACTAGCAACATTGGTACATGAACCACTATCAATTATGAGTCTACAATCCATGTTACCTATTTTACACTTAGTTTTAAAACTTTTCTCTCTTTGAGTAGTATAACATTAGGTTGTATTTGTAAAACTCTTTGAATTACAAATCATGGGTCTCATTCTTCCTCTTCCATAGTTAATATTTCATTAGGAGATTCAACTTCTAGTTCATCATCATCACCACATGGTTCCATGTTTTCTATTTCATGTAAGGTTAAGGCTCTTTGGTTAGGACAATCTCTAGCAAAATGTCCATATCCTTTACATTTAAAACACTGTTTATTTTCCATTTCAACTACCTTATTTTTACCTTTATCATCTCTATTATTTTTTTATCATATGAAAATGTTGATTTAGGTGTAAAGGCATTAGAATAAGGTTTAGTTGAAGTTGAAGCATTATACTTAAAATAGGCTTTAGTTGATTTGGTTTGTCTTTCAAATTTCATAGCCAATTTAATCAATTCATCAAGAGAGTCATAAGAGTACATATCAACCTTTTCTCTTATTAAATTATTCAAGCCACCTAAGTACCCAGCACACTTTTGTTCTTTTCTTTCATGAACATCACAAACAAGGGCTAGTCTTTCAAATTCTCTAGTGTATTCTTCTACACTAAATAAACCTTGCCTTAGAGTAGTCATTTTAACATACATATCTTGTTCATACTCTCTAGGCAAAAATTTATTTCTTAAGTTCTTTTTAATTTTTTCCCAAGATTTTATTTTAAACTTCTCTTGTATTTCTCTTGTTAGCTTTAAATTATCATACCAAATTTGAGCAAACTTTTTGAACTTTAGAGTAGATAATTTACATTTTCTCTCATCATCATATTCCCTAAACTCAAAAATAGCCTCATTATCATGCAAACATTAAAAAAATGACTCCACATTCAAATCACCATAAAATTCAGGAAGGTTAAGTTTAATACCTTGATCTTCATGGTATGCATTTCTTACTTGGAATGTAGGTGGTCTTCTTTGGTTTCTTGAGCCAAAAGAACTCATCTCTTATTCTCCATCTTCATGATGAGGCATATTGAAATGTACATGTCCACTCTTGGCATGGTAGATAGGCTTCATTCTTCACTCCACACTATCATGTGTGGTTTCCATGAGAACTTGCCATGGTTTATGCTTCTCTTGTTCGGCCAATTTAGCTTACACACTTTTTAATTGATGTTGCAGTGTGTTTTGAGTTTTCAATTTAGAATCCATGTGTGTGGTGAGGCTCTGTATGGACTCTACCAGGGCACACACTTCTTCACTAGCCATGTTGAAGGTTGACACACAACCCTTCTTGTTGCACACAATATGTTCCACAAAGTGTAGGTGCTGGATTTGTTTTTCCTGCAACCAAACAAGGCACAAACAAATTGCTAATTCACAATCAAATTATAATCACTACTTGCAGTACTTTATTAGGCACAAAGGAGATCTCATAGATTCAAGATAGTCACTGCAAACAGGTACATGCAAAGATGGAAGTGGTCTTCTATATATGGTCTAAAATTCAACCACATAAAATCATAGGATGTCAATTCTTGTCTTCAACAAATGCACGTCTTCAAGTTGGAGATTCGTGTTAGTTGCTTCATAGAATATGTAGAGGAGATCCAGAGGGAGAGGATTGAGTGATTATTTGGGATAAAATAAGGAGAAATGGTTTGAATAGAGGGTTTGCAACTCCTGGTCTATTCGGTCGATGTTGAGATGGTGTCCAGGTCTCGGCTCTTTTGTGGTCTTCTCTGTTTGATGCATGAATGGAAACTCAAATGGGTTGATTAACACTAAATCACACACCAATAGAGAGTACAATGAAGGAGGAATGAGGTGTTGGGGAGGCACAAAATCATAGCACACAGGCAACACACAGAACGGCTGCAACTTGGACTACAACCTGTCAATATTTTTTGTGAAAATGATAGGGAAAATGCAACAAGATCATTTCAAGATTGCAATAACTTCAAGAAAAATTCAATAATATCATAAAGAAGCAAGAATTCAATGAAAGGGTTGAGTTATTGTGGAGTTCTTGATGCAAGGCTAGTTCGTACGATTGTTTCAATTTAAGCTAAATGGATAGATTTTGTCTAAGATATGTTGACTTATTATCTAGAGCTTAATTGATGTTTCTAGAGAATGGAGATCAATTGGGCCATAATTAGCATACATAAAATGTAAAGAGGAGAGAGGTGAAAGAAGATAAAGCTAATGTCATCTCCCCCTATTAAATTTTCCCAATTAACCTTCATATCGAACTTAGGTAATATTTCAGGCTAAATACATTATAAAAATGGTTAAGAATCTCTTACACATAATTAGGCAGGGGTTGGTAAGATTGCAATTTAGTATAAAATAATTTTTTTGTTAAAAAAATAATATTTGAAAAATATAACCAACTCTATGATCTAGTCGATGGGTTTGGGCCTACGATTTCACTATTCTAAAAGCTAATCAATTAGTTCCCCTAACTAGTTGATCGACGTAGTCAAGAAAACCTAATATGATGAAACCACAAACCAATCAAATAGTTCATGGAACCAATCGATTAATTCGCATGAAGAACTCAATAAACTCCCTTTTTGAACATGATTTCAAATCAAACTTTACCTCAAACAAAATCATAACATTAAATTAAGATCAAAGATAAAAAGTTTTGCAATATTCTCATTCAAACATTTACCAAAATATGGGGTATTACAACACTACCTCCTTAAAGAGGATGTGTCCCTAAATCCTATAACAATCCAAACACAATATTACACAAAAGGTAAAACACACATCATATTCACAATTAAGGAAAAGGGGTACTACCTCTTAAAGAAAAAGGTTTACACCTAAGGTAACAACTACTAAAAATAGCTTAGGGTACTTAGCTCAAATTTCCTCCTAAGCCTCCCAAGTAGCCTCCTCTATACCAAGGGATGACTAAAGAACTTTCACCAAAGGAGTGGTTATCATACTCGTGTCCCTCATCTTTATGTCAAGGATGCTCATTAGTTTCTCCTCATATGTTAAAGACTCATCAAGCTCGAGCAACTCTAGTCAAATAAAGTGTGAAGGATCTGTCACGTACTTCTATAGCTATAATATGTGAAAGATTGTGTGCATACATGACAACTCCATTGGTAAAGCTAAGTGATAAGCAACTTCACCAAAATAGTTAAGAATCTTGTACGGTTTATTGTTCCTTGGACTGAGCTTACCCTTCCTACCGATCCTTATGTCTCCTTTAGATGGAGAGACCCTCAAAATGACTTTATCACCCACCTCACAACCCACACTCTATCTTCTCATACTATATAGCTGTTCTATCAGTCCAAGGAGGCTCTTTTCAGGCCCTAAATCAAACAGATATACCTAGTCATCTCCTTGATCATCTCATATCCAAACACGAGTATCTCATTGATGTTGTGCCAACACAAGGGACTATGACACTTCCTCCTATGCAAGGATTTAGAAGGCGCCATCTTAATACTTTTGTGGCAACTATTATTGTAGGAGAACTCAATCAAGTCTAAATAATCCTCCTAACTTCCCCTGAAGTCTATCACACACACAAGAAGCATGTCTTCTAGAGTTTGAATGGTCCACTCAATCTGACCATCTGTGGCTAGATGAAAAGTTGTACTCATCTTTAGTTGAGTACTAAAGGGCGCTTATAAGTTTTGTTAAAAGTGTGACAAGATCCTAGAGTCTCAATCGAACACCATGTCCTTTATAAGTCCATGTAGTCTCACCACGTGCTCTTTGTAGGAATTGGTTCGTTTCTCTATGTCCCATGTTGCTTTCATCAACATGAATACGATAAACTTAGTCAGACAATCCACAATGACCCATATGGAATCAAATCCACTATTAGTCTTAGGAAGAGCAACTGCGAAGTTCATTGATATACTATCCCCTTCCACTTTAGAACTTCAAGTGGTTACACTAACCGTGCCTATCTCTTTTGATCAATATTAACCTTCTAACATGTTAGACATCAAGCAACAAATTCTACCACCTCCTAATTCTTGTGGGGCTACCAATATACCTTCTTCAGATCCTTATACACCTTGTCTCCTCTAGGGTGATCAGGGTAAGCAGTACAATGTCCTTCCTCAAGGATCCTCCTCTTAAGTTGCACACACCCTTGTGGTATACACCATCTACCATGGAATCAAATAATTTTGTCCTCCTGGATTTGGAATCCTTCAGCTTTGCCTTTTGTAATGCTAGTCTAAATTCTCTTGAGTTTAAAATCATTAAATTGATTAGCTTGAATCTCCTCAAAGATTGAACGTATAATGGTGAGTGCACTCATTATTGCCTCTATCCTTCCATTAATGATTAGTTGATCTCCATCTTCCTAATATATCAGTACAGATGATCTAATAAGATGATCGTGCCCAAGGAATGTGATGTATTTTGGCTAAGTGGATCGGCCACGCCATTGACCTTACCCTCATTATAGGTCAATTCTAGGTCATAATCCTTTATCATCTCCAACCATTGGCATCGTCTCAGGTTTAACTTAGCTGAGTGAAAATGTACTTGAGACTCTTATAGTTAGAGTAAAACTTGTGCTGACTTCCATAGCAATGACACCTCAAGATCTAAAGGGTGAATACTACCATAGAAAGATATTTTGTTTCATTCATGCGACTTCAGTTGTCGTAAGGCATAAGCCACTACTCTTTTAAGTTTCATCAGCACGCAACCTAGAACATGCTTGGAAGCATCACTATATACCTCAAAACCATTAGACCCACTTAGTAATGTGAGCACTAGGGTTAAAGTTAAATGCCTCTTCAACTCCTCAAAAGCTTCACTATATATCTCATTCCACTGGAAATGTATAGCGTTCTTTAAGAGTGGAGTCAGCATTCAAGCAATCTTGGAAAATTTTGCCACAAACTAATAGTAGTAATGGGAAAAAAACTACACACCTCTTTAACTGAAGTGGTTGCTAGCTACTTAGAAATAGCATGAATCTTAGTAAGATCCATTGCCACTCCATCCTTAGAGATCACAGGACCAAGGAATGCCACTTCATCTAACCATAACTCACACTTCAAGTGTTTGGCATACAACTAGTGTGATCTCATCAAAGCCAAATTCTATTCATGCATCTCTTAGTCGATAGAGCACATAAGGATGCGATAATCATCATGATGAACTAGTCCAAGAAAGGATAGAAGATTTGGTTCATGAGGGACATGAACGTTGTTGGTACATTAGTGAGCTTAATGGGCATTGCTGTGAGCTCATAATGGCCATACCTTATCTGGAAGGAAGTATTAGGGATATCTTGTTCTTCAATCCTCAATTAATGATAGTCTGACCGAAGATCAACCATAGAGAAAATCTTGGCTCCCTTGAGTTGATTAAACAAATTATCTATCCTTGGTGGAAGATAATGTTTCTTTTCTATCACCTGGTTCAACCCATGGTAATCTATGCACAACCTCAACCTCCAACCCTTCTCTTTTATTAATAGAATTATCACTCCACATAGCGATATGCTTAATCAAATATAAACACCCTCATCTAAAAGCTCCTACAACTAAACCTTGAGTTCTTTCATCTCCATAGGTGCCATAAGATACGGAGCCTTAGATACTGGCTTTGTTCCTGGTAATACATCCACGATGAACTTGACTTCTCAAACTAGTGGCTATCCCATAACCTCCTTAGTGAATACATCAAGAAATTCATTGAGCATTACCATTTCCTCTAATAGCGTCCCGACTGCTTTGATGTCTCTAACACAACACAGGTAGAGTGGATATCTCTTACGTATGAAGTAACTCAACACGATTACTGACATGGTCCTTGTAGAGGGCTTAGGTTCACTCTTTAGATAAGAAACCCTAATACCCTTTTTTCCTCAAAGAACCATGCATTCTTACAAGTAATCGATCAGCGCTCAGTACTTCTTTAGCATATCCATCCCAACTATCACATCAAAATCACACACATCCAGCTTTATGAGGTCCAATAAAAATTCTATTCCTCCGACTACGAACATAGCTCCTTGATTGAACCTAGAGCATGTAATCCTATTCCTTATAGGCAACACAATAGAAGTAGAAATTATACTGGAAGGAGATAATGTAGCTATAGCTATGAATGCAGATGCCATAAAAGAGTGTGATGTACCAAAATCAAATAATACACAAGTAGAATAAGTGGAGAAAGTAAGTAAATTAGTCACCACACTGGCTAGGTGTTCTGCTTCTTCCTGACTCAGCACAGTCAAGCACCCTACTGATGGAAATCCTACGACACTAGTTGATCCTTACTCTTGCTTAAAAGGGTGAGGCCTTAGACCTCTTAATTGACTAGCTATTCTAACAGTGCTAGCTAGCCATAGAGGGACACTTTGAATCTATCATTCTGCTAAATAGGTCCTTTGTTTTGAGCTCTAATCTATACCTCTAAATGATCCCATTGCCAACTTGACACATATATACCCTATGCCCCCACTAAGCTACATCTACGGCATGTCACCTTGTTGCCTATATAGTCTACCCTTTGGTGATCTGTCCCACATCTTTTGCAATGGTAGTGCCTCTCCTCGGCACAACCCCCAGATAACCCTCTAGCTCATGGGTAGTAACTCCATGCTCCACCAATATCTAGGCAGCGAATTACCTCTAGAAAAGGCCTTCTTCCAGTCTTGAGGATGTTAGCGACCCTCACATTTTCTCTTTCTACCTAATCGAGCACTTTGAGCCTGAATGACAGGGGATGCCTCCAAGGCTTTCTCATATATCCCTACCATTTCTTGTGGAGTGAATCCTAATAATAGCTCTTGATATTAGATCCATTGGATCATGAAATGGTGAACTTCCGTCACCTTGTTAGCTTCCACTTCCGTCACCAATATCTAGGTGAGTTGAGTAAAAGAAGGCTTGTAATGCCTTTATGAATGGTCCCCATCTTGTAAGTTCTCCACCTCTACGTTAGACACTCTTCCACCATGCATTTGCCCCTCCTATCAAATAGTAGATTACCGCATTTACCCTCCTATCTCAAGGGCAACCACAAATGATGAAAGCCTGCTCCATGTTCTGAACCCATCATTCCACGATGTTAGGGTCCTCCTAGGCCTCAAAGATTGGTGGGTGATGATGTCTATAACACCCCCAAATTTACTACTGAAAAATTTCGTTTAAATCCAAAGGTTTAGCGGAAGTGAAAGATAAAACCGTAAAATTGGGGGCGTTACCGCCACACTTAGTACCAGACCGGTACACTTCTACCGCTCCAGTACTAAGTGCTAAGGCTAATACCAAACAACATCATGTGCGAAATATTAAAACATGAGTCGACATTTGACATAAATCATTAATGAAACATAAGTCAATTAGTATTTAGAATACGGTTTAGGAGTACAACTTAAGAGTACGATTTCAAAACATGAAGCATAGTACAAAATACAGCTAAATAAAACAAGTCCCGGAGGATCAATATCCGGATTGCCTACTCACTCAAGTCAAGCCTTCCGCCCCAAAATAATACCCGATCATAAACATGCACAGGAGGTCTGCTCCCCACCATCGATGGATCATCACAGGACCCATTCAATCAAGGTAGTATCAGTACGAGTCCAATACTCAGTAAGGGTGCCGGTACGCTAAGGCCAAGCATACAATCATACAACATAACACACATAGCACAATCACATAGGCAACGTGCGATAACACACAAGATAAGGCCTAAATACTTCCGGTGACTTATTCTTTATTCTCATTAATAATATGTTCTTTCCACACATATTCTTCAATAGTCCATGTGAGTGCGGGAGCCCCACTATTATAGCCGGTGGACCGGATGTAAACACACAGGGCATAACGCCTCTGACCACTATTATAGCCGGTGGACCGGAAGTAAACACACAGGGCAGAACGCCTCTGACCACTATTCTTACTGGTGGACCGGACTGGCCCCGACTCATATGGTGTTCCGCTGTAAGTACTTAGTATTTTCCCATGGATTAACTTATTTACTTGGGTCTGTTGAGCCGAAAACCCCCACTATTATAGCCGGTGGACTGGAAGTAAACACACAGGGCAGAACGCCTCTGACCACTATTATAGTCGGTGGACCGGAACGAAACACACAGGGCAGGACGCCTCTGACCACTATTCTTACCGGTGGACCGGACTGGGCTTGGCTCAACAATATTTCACTTTACGTGATTAATGTCCTATCCGTGTCTTATTAAAACACATTCCACCCTTGACATACATAAATCATTCTCTTTATACTTTACACATCACAAATAATAAAATTCCACATTCATAACTACACTTTAATCAATAAATACACACGATAACACCAAACAACTCTAAGCAGCCATAACCAACCCTAATTGTCCACACCAAACCGTGGTTAACCACTCTTAACCCTATGTTACCGTAACAACCATACTTAGCCATCCCAAACCTTAATTATCCTCAACAAATCACAATTAGCTACTCCAAGCCTACTTAATCACAACGAACCAGAGTTAATCACTCCAAACCCTAATTCTGTCTCCTCCATACCCTTATAATACTCCACGTACTATTCCCCGTCCAAAACAGTTAACCACCCAAAAATACTTGCATTACCTTCCTCACACCCCAAATCAACCTTGCATACGTAAATTTTGCTCCCACGTAAACGTTACACATCCCATGCAACCTCTCAAACTTTTCACACAAGCCCTAAATCCCATATAATCATTAACTCCCATGCAAAATCCTAACTCCACCATGCAAACCCTAATACCACCATACCAACATTAATACCACCATACAAACCATAACACCATCATGCAAACCCTAACACCACCATAAGCCACTGATACCACCATGCAATCATTAATACCACCATACAAACCCTAATACCACCATGCGAACCCTAATACCACCGTACCAACCATAATACCACCATGCAAACCCTAATACCATCATGTAACCATTAATACCACCATGCAACCATTAATACCGCCATAGAAACATTAATACCACCATACAAACCCTAATACCACCATGCAAACCCTAATACCGTCATGCAGCCATGAATACCACCATGCAACCATTAATACCACCATACAAACATTAATACCACCATACAAACCCTAATACCACCACACAACCATAAATTAAACTCTCCCACACAAAACCATAAAAATCATAAATCGGATTCTCCCACACGAACCCTATAATTCTAATTTTATTCTTCCACTCATGATTCATTAAAATAATTAGATCAACTCACCTCCCTTGGTCAATTTCCTTCCACATCCTCCTTTTTAATCCCTTTCTCCCACACAAAACACATCAACTCCCTCACATGCATGTCTTATAGGATCACGACACATATCATCACATATACATAATACACATGCCATGTAAACATACCACACATACTTCATCTCCATGTCATGCACACACAACATAATTGATAATGAAAAACGTAGGGTACGTAGCATGCGAAGCACATAATACATATAGACACACAAAAGACCTTAGTTACGTCCTTACCTAAGGCGGCGTCGGGCTTGGAGTACGCTCCTCTAACTCCTTAGGACTTTGGTTGGGGTCACCTATAAAAGGAGAAAATACTAAGTATTAGTTTCCCTCGAAAGTACCATCATCCCTTATTCTAGTTTAGGATTAGGGTTCTTATTACTAAAGAGGGTATTATACAAAAACTAGGGTTTTTATCTTAAATTTAGTATATTAAATATTACTAGTCAAAATGTATTTAGTTTTGATACTTATTGTTATCCTTATATTAGTAGACCCGTTAGTTCTATTCTTGTAGTAGTAGTGTTCATGCTAACTATAGGAAAATAGTGATGATAATAATAATAAAACTAATAATAGTGACACTAAGGTTTATAGTGATAGAAACCCTAGCGTTTTTAAGACTAAGTTCAATAATAGTGTTAGGGTTAAAATAATAATATAATAATTACAACACCAACAAGTAAAAATATTCCTAAAGATAATAATGGTAAAAGTTATATTTTGAATAATAATAATAGAAGGGTTAAAATGTTTTTGTCATAATAATAGAAACAAAATAATGATAATAGTAATAATAGTAATAACTAATAATGATACCATAGCAATGAGGTTAGGGTTAAAAGCATTAGAGGTAATGTTAAGTGGTATGGTAATAAGGTTCAAGTACTCTTCTTAGTTAACAACCGCATGATATTCACTACCTTGAGTTAAGTAACATGGATAAGAACAAAAGTAGTATTATTATTAGCAAAATGATAAGGGTGTTAATAATAATAATAATAATAATAATAATAATAATAATAATAATAATAATAATAATAATAATAAACCTAGTAGTGATAATAATAACAACCAAGTAAGGTTAAGCAACATTAATAATAACCATCGTAAGGATAATAGAAATAATAATAATAATAATAATAATAATAATAATAATAATAATAATAATAATAATAATAATAATAATAATACTACTACTACTACTACTAATAATAATCATAAAAATAAACTAAAGTTAGGTATAATAGGAGTTAGGGTTCAAAGGGATGCTAGTATTGGTAAAAATGATGACTTTAATAATAGAGATCATAATATTAGTGATAATAATAATAATAAAAGTAGTAATAATAATAATAATAAAAGGATAATAATAATGATAATAATAAGTATAATGGTATTAATATTAGTTAATCTTAATAATAGCTATATAAAAAGAAATTTTAAGGCTTGGGATGAGTGGAAGACCACCTAGGGTTGGTGGTGGTCCGGCGGCGGCGTGTGGCGGCAGCGATGGAGGAGGAGAAGAGAGGAAAAGATGGAGGTGGTGGTTAGATGGGAGGAGAAAAGGGGGAGTTTGATGTGGGGGAGGAGACAACAGGGAGAGGGGAGTGGAATGAGGGTGGTGGCGTGAGAGGGGTGGCGGCGCGCGGTGGTTGACGCGGCGGCCGAAGGTGGAAGAGGGTGGTGGAAGAAGGCGGAGGTTGGTGGAGAAGGAGGCAGGGAGTAAGGATGGTATGGGCAGGTAGGGGAGGACTTGCTGGTTACTTTGGGAGGTGGAAAGGAGGTTGATCACGACAGAGGTGGCGGTAGAAGGTGGCGCGAGGTGGCGGCGATGGTTTTTGGGTAAAGGATTTCGCACGGTTGTGGCGGCACATGCGGGGTAAGAAAGGGGGTGGCGATGGTTTGGTTGCGTGGAGGGTGGTGTAGGGAAGGTTTTGGTGTGCGGCGGTGGTCGCAGCAGTAGCTGGCGGCGGCGGAAAGGGCGTCTATTCCGGTGGCGGCGAGGCAGGGTTTCGATAAGGTCCAGAGGGGAGGACTTGCCTTGGCCGTTCGGGGGGGGGTATTTATAGGAAATTGAGGAGGGGAAAACAACGAAGGGGAGAGGGATGGCACGCGGGGGCAGGTGCGGCAGGCCTCCATCCAGTGGTGGCAGCCGGTCGCAGGTTTGCGGTTGGCAGGCTTATTTGGCGGTGTGCGGGAAAAGGGAAAGGCAACAGGACGCGTGAGGGGTAGGATGATTGTGCTGGGTTGAATTGGGAAAGAAAGGGACGGGAATGGCAGGGGAAGGATGGCCGGACGATAGGCTTTGTCGGAGCTGCAGGCCAGTAGTCGCAGGTTGCGAGGAAGAAGACGACGCTGCGGCTAGACCGGTGGTCCAGGGGAAAAAGGAAAGGAAGGGGCAGGCCGCCCGGTTTGGAAATGGTTATAAGATTTTTAAACCAAACACGGTGTTTTAGTAAATGGGGGAACGAAATGCGACGTCGCGTCGCTGGGTGGTAACGGTCATAAGGGTCATTAAACGTGACGCGGCGTTTCGACGACCTCGAGGGGTGAAACGTGGCGTTGCGGGCGTGCGACAGCTAGCGGACGATGCTGGGCCGTGGGAGGGAGAAGGAGGAAGGGGGATTGGGCTGGGCGAGGCCCAATTCCGGCGGACAGAAGAAAAAGAAGAAAAAGGATGGGAAAGAAAAAGGGAAAAAGGGAGAAAAAGATTTCTTTAGGGTTTTGGATTTTTGCACAATTTATTTAGAATGTTTTTGGGTTATTATACATTTATATATATATATATATTTATTTTCTTGAATATTTAAAAATTATTAAAATAATAATTTAATTCCCTTTTTAGATTAATTTTGGCTATTTTGGGTAATTTTCCTCCACTTTCATTTTAATTAGTAAAATGTCCAAAATTTTCTAAATAATTTATTTATTATTTTCTCCTTATCTTCCTCAAATAATTTCCTTTTTATTTAATGAATTAATTTATTTTCTTAACTTTTTCCTAATAAATCACTATTTTGCCATAATTTCTAAATTAGGATTTTTGGGGTATTTCAATGTCCATCCCTCCTGAGCCAATCCTTTGGAACTAATGCATTTGCCAGCAGCGGTGGTGGTTGTGGTGCTTGGATTTGGCCCTCCATGTAAGCTTTGACGGTCTCCATGATGGTTTCAATGCGCTAGTAACAGTGGTTAGCAACCATCATTCCTAAAGAATAGAAGAAATAAGGGATAGAATTTAGTCTACCGAGTACTAAGACTCGCACAACTATAATCATAAAGCTATCTATAGCATATTCCTAATCCCCACTCTCACTCACAGACATTCTAATTTTGTAAATAATTAGTTTGGTTGAGAAAATCAAGGGAATGGGTTTCAAATCAAGGATGACACCATAATGTGGTGTTAACTTAAGGTTATTTTTGAAAGTAAGGTAGTTATAATAAAATCCTCTGATAAAACCCTATGGTATCAACTTAAAAATTTATGAAAGTGGAAAGATTTTAAGAAAATCTCTGATACAAACCTATAACACCACCATTTTTGCATTAACAAAAAATTTCATTTAAAACATTTTGGAAGCTGAAAATATGCATAGGAAAAAATGGGCTGTTACGACCGTACTTAACACATGTTAGACGTCTGCTGCCTAGCCCATATCAAGTGTAAGGAAAAAACAACCAAAACATTTAAAACAACATAGTGCATAAATAAAAGATTACATAAATGAATTGAAAGATTGTTTACATCGAAAGACTTTAATAGTTCTGACAAAGCCATTACAAAATATATATAGATAATAGTACGAGGCTACATTAAATTAGGTAAGGGTATGACTCCCAAATTAAAACCATGGTCCCTTACGGACCCTAAAAGAACTCTAGATGTCCATGCTCTCAAACGTTAGCCCAACTAAGGTAGGCCCTCTACTAACCATCCCCAAATATTTGCATATCTCCCTCTACTCTTAGGAATGAGCAGGTGACCAAGTAAATAGGGACATCAATACTCTATGTACTAAGTAAGCTAGGTTTCTCCCTCAATTTAAATATAAGTGTACCGATTCTACAATTCATGGATAAAACATACAACATTCATCTTGACAAAGCCATATATAAAGTTCAGAGTACATCGAGATATGTTATCATGCATAACCTAAACAATGGAGGATATATCATGCTTGGTTTCATATTATCATCATGTAGGTAGTCACACATATAATAGCAAATAAAATCTAAGAAACCACTAAGGTTTAATCCTTTAGGTCATTCCACTTCCTTATTCACCAATGACACAAGTCAATCATCCTGTTAGTATTTCACTCAACAACCAATTAGTCATTTAGACCATTCGCCAAGTGTATAACTAGATTTTCTTTATCTTTTGTCATTCAAGCCATTACTTCGTTCGTTATCCATTCATTAACCATTCACTTTGCCTTTATTCATATTTTATCAAATCATTTATTTTTAACCATATTAAATTATCATTGAGTGATGGACTTTGCATCACCCTATGGTCTCATATACCATGGAATCCCAGCTAAAAAAGGGACATAAAGTCTAGGTCAAAGCCAATCACCAAGAAGACATAAGTTCAAGTTGAAACCAATCACAAAAATGTATATAAGTCTAGGCTGAAGCCAACCACCTAGGTAACCAGATCCTTTAGTATCAAAACCCCCAAATATATCATTAATGCCGAGAAGTGGTAAGGAACTAGGACCTTTGTGGATCTCACCTAATGGTAAAACCCAAATGCACTAAAAATGCCTGAAGGTAGATTATGCCCTGATAGCTAGTTAAGGATCGGGTAACCTAGACCCATACTCAACTCGATTATCTTTGACTTTACATGATTATTATATTATTTATAAGGATAAGTGATCACACAAGGCCCGTACAAAATCAAGTAAGACAATTTCCATATTTATTCCATATCAATCCTTTTCTTTCTATTTTTCCAACTATGTCATTTCCATTTATCCTTGTACCATATTACTCATATCCGTCCTATCAATTTTTTCAAGCCCATGCTAAGTTTCATTACTCTTTTCTCAATATCATCACTTATCATAAATGAAATACCTATTTACCCTTTAAATTACTTATAGTATATATCATAAATTATGAACGCATTTAATACATTCATTATGCCAATGATCTGTGAAAAAAATATATACTTTACTTTTAAATGATGCTAACACTAAACACACATTCTCATGCATTTTTATAAATGAATAACATCATGGTTGAATTTATATAGTAGTAGAAGTAGTAGTAGTAGTAGTAGTAGTAGTAGTAGTAGTAGTAGTAGTAGTAGTAGTAGTAGTAGTAGTAACACATAAAAATATATTTATTAATGTTGGAAAAACCAAACCAAATAAAACATAAGGATCGTCTTTATCACCTTCACAAAAAAAAGTATAATAGTTTAATATGATTATCAAAAAAAAGAAAGAAAAGGAACACATGGAAAGTTGAAGAATTTATTATTGACTTGTAAGGATAGAAAGTTTGAGTAATGAAAACTCAATAACTAACACCACTTCATTAAAACCTTAAATTCCTACACTTAGATCAAGTGTTCTAGAGCTAAGCTATAGATAATTTGGGAAAGAAATAAAAAGAAATAAAAGGCAATAAAAGATGAGTAGAACAATCAACTAGAACTAGCAAAAATCATAGCAGCAATAAGCTTTAAAACAAAAGAACAACTGTAATTTTAGGCTTCCAAATATGATGAAAATGAAAAAATATATTAAAGGTTATGGATGGTAGATGAACAAGGTGAAATGAAGCATACATAATTAGTGGTAGCTGGGTGAAGTTAAATAAAAATTAGCCTTAGTAGTAATTGTGTTGATTGGTATTAGGGTAAGAATGGGAAAACATAAGAAGGAAAATTCCCTATATTAAGAGAAATGGGTGGATAGTGGAATTATTCATTCAAATGAATAATAAAAAGGAAGAAAAGGGGAAAATGAAGTAGAATTAGTTGACTAGAAGGGTTGGAATATATAAAAAGGTTAGTTATAAAATTAGAGGAAAAATAAAGGGAAATGACTGAAATTAGTGTGATGTTTTGAAATGAAAAAATAAGACACAATTATGGTAATATGATAATATGATGTTGTGCAATTTGCATGAGGGAGTGGTTGAATTGCTAATCACATGATGAAAAAGTATGAAAAGATGTTGAGTATATGAGAATATTCTTGATGAAAATCATGATTATTGTACTTTAACTAAAATTTTAGTTGAATGAATTTAAGTAAATTGAAACAATGATTTGATTTATTAATAGGAGTATTTAGTATCCAACTTATAGTTAGGGGAGTAATTTACAATATATTTTGGTAAGTAAATTGTGAAGAAAGTCAAATAACAAGTATTTATTAGGAAATAAATAACAAATAAGTCCCCAAAATTATAAACTTATATGAAACTATGTAGAATTATTTAATAAAATATGAATATATAAAAAATATTTATTTTTATAATTGGTTTTATTCCTAAATGATTTAAAATGAGAAAATTCACAATAATCATCTAATCACGTAAAACATATTTTATTACATTTAATGATTCAAAAGAGGTGAAATTTTTTTGAATGAAATAATTAAAAGAATGAGATTATAATATTTATGAATGATTCATGCATATAATTTGGTAATGTAATTAGGATTTAGAAAAATGGTGTATCACACAATTAGAAATTTTTAGACATAATAAGTCATCAAAATAACCTTTTCTTTTTTCCTTTCTCATCTAAACTCTATGATAATGCATTCTAGCCTTCCACTGTAAATAACATTGAATGAGAGCAACTCATCTCCCACTTCTTTGGATGGTGCCACCCTTGTCCAATTATTTCACTTAATTTATATATTTTGTTTAGTTATCTTAATCACTAAGTCTTATACTTTATTCTTTCTTTCTCTCCCTTTTTAACCATGCTTTGATTCTATTTCCCTCTTCCCTATATTCCATTTTTGTGGTTTTTTTTTTGTCTCTTTTCCCTCCATAGGTTTCCTTATTTTTCTTCCAAGTTTTTAAGTTTAGCTAATTAGTGTTTTCTTAAGCAAAAGTGGGCTAAATCTTTGAAATTGTAAATTTTTATTTATATTTCCTTTAAATTTTAATTTATTGGATGTTGTTTTCTTTTCTTAGAGCTAAGGTACTAGGTAGAACTGATAAACATTGATTATGTAGATTCTTATATGTTAGAGTATGTTTTTAAATGATTTTTTTTTACAAAAATGATTATTTGTTTTGTAGAAAAAGTATGCAATTGTTCTAAGCATGTATTTGGGTGCTTTATGATGTTTTTCATATGAGTATAAAGGCATTTATACCTTCTCTTTTACTTATGTCAAGAATATATGAAGTTGTTTGGAGTTGTGAGTTGAAAATGAGCCAACGTGCAGATTATGGCCTTTGAGAAAGATCTTATTGTTTTTAATTCATTTTTAGGCTACCATTGGATTAATTAGGATTTTTGAAAAAAATAAAGCATTATATATCAAGTTTTTCCCACGTTCAAGGTCAAATATGATTTATTCAATTTTAAGCATAAATTAAGGTATTTTTATTTGGTAAAGAATATTTTGTTTTTTGTATTTTGGCCATAATTTCAGGGTTCTAATGTGTTATATATCCCATTTTTGATATGTTTATGAAGTTTCATGAGTTAACCTTATGTATGTTACAAGTTATGACATTTTTGTTTTATTTTTTAATGTATTACATGCAAAATGACACTTTCACTTATTTTTCATTTTTTAGGGTTGCGTTATAAGTAGTGTTATTTTAAGCATGATATAAATGAGTTTATGTTAAATTTTCATAATTTATGGAAATGATTTACTATTTTATGATAAAAGTGATAAAATATGTATTCTAGGAAAGATTGGTTATTTATAAGATATTTTTTAGATATTTTAGAGAGTTAAGATAATTTGATGATTTTGATTGTATGTTGAATAGTAAACTTTTTGTGAATATTATTATAATGTGAAAAGGAATTACTTATAATAATTGATTTAGGATTTTTGAATATAAGCATCATAGTATTTCAATATTGTTCATGTTAAACGAATATTATTTTTATGAATAGTAATCTTTTCAAAATTGGTGTATGGCCTAATTTTGTTATGTATAACCTATTATATCAAAAAATTATAGTTAAATGAAATGTTTGTTATACATTGTGTTGATGTAATGGCAATTTGGTCTTGAATTGTTGTAATTATCTAAGTGTTCAGTAAGTTGAGCATAGGTTGGCCTTAGATGACTTGTAATTAACTTATGTTAAAACTATATAATTGAATTTAAAGCTTTAATTAGAAATGAGTTCTATTGATTGTATGTTGTGAAATTTTAGCTTGCCGCCTAGCCTTAAGCCTTTGATGGCTAGGTGTTGTTGTGGCTCTTTATAACACCCCTATATTTTAGGACTACAAATTTTCATTTGAAAATAATAAGGAAGAATTGGAAATAAAAGTATAAGAGAGATGTGATCATTCACTTAAATTATATTTGACATGATAACAATATTTAAGAATAATATAAATGGTATGCTAATGTTATTGAACATTCTAAAATATAGGAACCAAACTAAAGAGTTTAAATAACATATATCTTAAAACAAACCCTACATGGTGGGTAAAATAAATTCACTATTTAGGTTTGCCTATCTCTTAACTTTAAAATTAAATACTCCCTAAGTAATATCCAACTACTAATCCACATCCTTATCCTCAATGTACTCAAGCTAAGAATTGTAGCCTTAATTTTTTTTTTCTTTATTCACCGAAACAAAGGTCGCATCATTGTAATGACCATACAATGTAGTTGTAGCATAACAAGTACTGGTGTGGATCAAAGGGAGGGAAGAAAAGTATTGAATAAATCCTTTGATTTAATCAGTAGCAGGTTGAGTTGAAGAGAAAACGGTGCTTAGCTTAAGAAAATTAAGCTCGAAATTTGTAGGTTTCAAGGATATGAGTGCTTTGAATGTTAATGCACATTCAAAGTCTCTAAAGAGGAAGAAATTCTCGGCACTTTCCTATCTATATGAGTCTCCAAAGAGAGGAAAAATATAAGTTTAAACTTGTAATTTTATTCAAATGATCTTAACATATCTTGCATGTACAAGGCTTAGGTACCTATATATGAAATAGCCGACTTAAAAGCCCAAACCAGCCGGTTATCCCCCCTTAATCTAAGCTAGTTTAACTCACTTGAACTAAGATTATATAATACCTAATCTCAATCATAATATCATCATTTAAATGATATTAATGACTAACATTACAAAGCCCTACAATCATCTATGGTATATATATATGAAATTACAATAAAATCCTAGCTTACATGAAATATACTTTCTGGTTTACAACAAGTTTAATATAAATAATGGTATCACCAACTATATCTTGTTGTAGTATCATCCCATATATGTCATATCCTTGCGTGCTTTGAATGCATTATACACTTTAAGTCTTTTCTTGTGTGTTGAGTTCTTCACCTTGCGAATATGTAACATACATGTAAGAATATCTTGAAGTGTTTTCAATATCAAGTATAGAAATATTATCAAGAACATTTAAGATGATTGGCTCCATTATTAGGAATGCTAATTCTTCACTACCTTGAGAATCATTAGAAGCATTAGATACATTAGATGCACCTGCATCATTCTCCCCAAGTTCAGAAGAATTTGTCCTCAAATTATCATCAGTATAATAAGGAGATAAATCACCAATATTAAAAGTTCTTGAAATTCCACTATAATGATCTAGAAGTTCAAGTTCATAAGCATTATCCCCAAATTTTCTTAGTATTTTAAAAGTTCCGTCAACTCTTGGCATTATTTTATTTTTACGTAAAATAGGAAATATTTCTTTACGTAAATACAACCAAACTAAGTCACTAGGAGAAAATACCTGTGGGGTTCTATACTTATTTTATTGAGCTTTATACCGGGCATTAGATTTCTCAATATTGGTCTTTATTTTTTGATGAAGCTGTTGAAAGAATTTAACTCTATCCTTGGCTTCATAATTTTGTAATTCTTTAGCTTCTTCTAGGTTAAATCTATAAGCATGTTTATTTGGAAGATGCCTTCTAGGGATAAGATCAATAACATGTTCTATACCTCTTTCAGGTAGTAATCTATGAGGTAAATCATTAGGAAATACATCATGATATTCATCAAGCAGCTTATTTAGATTAGGATTATCATGTTGTTCCTCCCATATTTTAGAATCTTTAGCAACTAAGACATAAAAAATTCCTCTCCTATACACTTTTCTATAGCCTTTTCATGTAGAAATAATCTCTTTTTATCATCACTCAAAGGCATATTATTGCATAGAGAAGGTTTTAATCTATACAATTATTTTCCTTTTTTCACCACATATTCATTAGTTACTCCGTCATGAGTTTCTTTTCTAATATATTTTCTTCATCTTCCTAAAAGTAATCCATAAGCATCCAAAGGAAAAACATCACATAAGACTTCATCATGGTAGTCTCTAATGCAAAATGATACTAGGGTTTGCTTATTTACCTTAGCTCCTTTATCTTTATTTAACCATTGTAAAGAATAGGGTTTAGGATGATTAGTAGCCTCTAAACCAAGATTTTTAACCCTTGATTCATTAGCAAAATTTGTACATGAACCACTATAAATAATGAGTCTACAAACTATATCACCTATTTTACACTAAGTTTTGAAATTTTTTTCTCTTTGAGTAGGTGTTACATTAGGTTGAATTTGTAACACTCTTTGAAGCACAAAACATGGGTCTCCTTATTCTTCACCCATGGTTAAAATGTCATTAGGAGATTTGATTTCTAGATCCTCATCTTCACTACATGGTTCCATGTCTTCTATTTCACTCAAGGTTAAAGCTCTTTGGTTAGGAAATTCTATATCAAAGTGCCCATATCTTTTACATTTGAAGCATTGTTTATTAGACATTTCAACCATCTTATTTTTACCTTTTTCATCTTGGTTATTTTTTTTTATCATATGAAGATGAAGATTTAGGCATGAAGGTATTCGAATAGGGTTTAGATGAGGTTGAAGCATTAGATTTAACATATGCCTTGATTGATTTTGTTTGTCTTTCAAATTTTAATGACAACTTAATCAAGTCATCAAGAGAATCATATGCAAACATATCAACTTTGTCTCTTATCAAATTATTTAATCCACCTAAGTATCTAACACATTTTCGTTCTTTTCTTTCTTTTACATCACATATAAGTGCTAGATTTTCAAATTATCTAGTGTATTCTTATATACTAAATAATCCTTGCCTTAGATTTGTCATCTTTACATACATATATTGTTTATATTCCGTAGGCACAAATTTTCTTCTTAGGTGCTTTTTAAGTTTTTCCCATGACTTAATTTTTGATTTCTCTTATCTTTCTCATGTCTTTTTTAAGTTGTCATACCAAATCCTAGAAAACCTTTTGAACTTAAGAATAGCAAGATTACATTTTCTTTCATCATCATACTCTTTAAATTCACATATAGCCTCAATTTCATGCAACCATTCAAAAAATAATTCCACATTCATTTCACCATAAAATTTAGGAAGGTCTAGTTTGATACCTTGATCCTCATTGTATGCATATCTTACTTAGAATTGATATGGTCTCCTATGATTGCTTGAGCCATAATAATTCATTTCCTCTTCTCCATCCTCGACACGGTTCACCTTTGCATGCCCATGTCCTCCTTTTGCTTGAACTGCAAGCCTCATCTTTGCTTCCACGCTATCTTGCGTGGCTTCCAATTGATTTGGCCATGGTTGAAACTTCTCTTGGTCGGCTAGATTTGCTTCCACACTTTGCAATTGTTGTTGGAGTGATGCATGAGTATGAAGCTGGACATCCATGCGTGTGGTCAAGATTTTGATAGACTCCACCAATGCACGCACATCTTCACTTGCCATGGTGAAGTTACAACATAACACTCAACTTCCACAAGAAATCAGCAACAAATGGTGGTCTTGGAAGTGTTGTTTGCAGCCGAATTATATAGGATAAATCTTGCTAATATTTAAGAAAGTCTTGATTTCTTCTTTGATGTCTTGGTCATGCAAATGTTGAAGGGAAGGTGGTCGAATGATTTGATGATGATTCTTGGCTGGGATGAGGTTTTCTTGGTGACAATCAAACAATTCACATAAAATATAGGAAGGGGACGTCAAATATGTGTCGAGGGATTGGTATCTTCAAGTTGAAGATGCTATATTTTAAAAACTTAAAGACATGAAGGAGAGAATGGAGAGTATGTGTTAAAAGGTTGGGAGATAAAAGGTAAGGTTCGAAGGCTAAACATTTTTATTCCAACCAATGGACTACCAGGGAGTTTTGTATCTTTGACAAGAAGATACGTAGGATGAAAAATAAAAGAAGAATCTGCTAAATGAATTGAAGAAAGAAAGGAAAAATGAATGCTAGAAAGTTGAAGGATAAAATAGAAGGGAATATTGTAAGGTTGACGGGAGGAATGGAAGAAATAGGTGGCGTCAAAGAAGATGAGGGTCTTCCTCAGTTGAAGCTATGAATAAATTCAACAAGATAGACTCAAGAAATTTAAATCTTCAACTAAGATCTACGTTGATGATTCAAGAAGAAGATGAAGATGCAAGAAATGGATGAAGACACAAGAAATGGATGAAGACACGCCTTGTATCAGTGGTTCTTGATGAAGAAGTTTCTTGTATGCAACAACAAGAATAACAATGACCCTGGATGATCGAAGGACAACAAAGGAGTTTGAAGCTCTGATACCAAAAATGGTGTGGATCAAAGAGGAGGAAGCATAGGATCAAATCAATCCTTTGATTTGATCACTAGCAGGTTGAGTTGAAGAGAAAATGGTGCTCGACTTAAGGAGATTAAGCTCAAAAGTTGTAGGTTTCAAGGATATGAATCCTTTGAATGTCGATGCACATTCAAAGTCTCTAAAGAGGAAGAAATGTCCGACACTTTCCTATCTAGAAGAGTCTCCAAAAGAGAGGAAAAAAGAACGCTTAAACTTGTAATTTTATTCAAATGATTTTAACATATCTTGCGTGTACATGGCTTAGGTACTTATATAGGAAATAACCGACTTAAAGGCCTAAACCAGCTGGTTATACCCCCTATTCCAAGCTAGTTAACTCACTTGATTTAAGCATATATAATACCTAATCTCAATCATAATATCATCATTTAAATGATATTAAAGACTAACATTACAAATCCCTACAATCAACTATTTTATATACATGAAATTATAACAAAACCCTAGCTTACATGAAATATACTTTAGGGTTTACAACAAGTTTAATATAACTAATGATATCACCAACTATATCTTGTTGTAGTATCATCCCATTTATTCCATAGAATTGCATGATTTGAAAGCATTGTACACTTTATGTCTTTTCTTGTGTGTTGACTTCTTCACCTTGCAAATATGTAATATACTTGCAAAAATATCTTGATGTGTTTTCAATATCACGTATAGAAATATTCTCAAGAAAATTTAAGATGATTGGCTCCATTATTAAGAATTATAATTCTTTATTACCTTGAGAATCATTAGAAGCATTAGATACATTAGGTGCACCTGCATCAAGTACTAGTAAAACAAACCTATGCTAATATACGGTAAGGCTCATTTTGCATATAGGGGATCATGATTAGTTAGATAATAGATAGAAAAATGCTTCATATTTACATTATCATATAGTGGCACATGGTATATATAGGCATACTTATTACTTATGCATAACATATAAGTGAAGCATACCTAACATTATCTCAAGATACTAGATGCCAACTATGAAATCTCTATATTGTTATACTACCAAGGATGAACATAAGCCTACAACTCTTATAACCATTATAAACTAGTGACAGGGGGCTTGTATTGGGATCTTCAGCATCCACCATACTTGGACTCCAAATCAAGGGATGCAGCTCCCACCACAAATGACACTAGTTCCAACATCTTGTATTGGGATCTTCAATATCCACCATGCATGAATTTCTAGTTCAAAGGACACTTAGTAAACATGGTAACATAACCCTAGTTATGCATTATCATTTAAGGTATCTAATATTCCTCAATCAAATATTGATTACTTATGTCTAATTATTCATGGTAAAAAATAAGAGGTCAAGGATAAGCTCAAACATATAGTTAACCCTACCAAAATCATCCAAGATGTTCCACGAAACTAGTTTGTTGGTCCTACAAACTACCTGTACACTTTGAGAACAATGAATATGTAGATCATGTAAAATAGACAAACCAACTGACTCGTTTAATAGCAACTAGTCGACTAGTAAACTTGAGGACTAGTTCTTCCCTAACTAGTTGGCTGGCACCAAGTTAAAAAAATACATATAAAACATACAAACTTACCAATTGATTTAAGGAAAACCAATCGTCTAGTAAACAAGTGGGTTGATTCCTCCCTAACAACTTAACTATCATAGGGTTCAAACCAACATAATATTCCAACTTAACCAGTTAACTAATAGGCTAAAACTAGTTGATAGGTTTTGCCACATACCATTTAATTGGTTTCTCTAGCAAAATAAATATAACATATTCTTAATTTAAATTAAATTTCTAAATTAACTATGATTTTTATAAAATAATTTTAAATAGAAAATCTTACAAATATCATTTTTATTACCCATGTATCATGTTGGGAAAATATAATTAACTACTATGTTCTAAAATCACTAAAATAGCTAAATGGTCAAAACTATCTATCATATTCCCAATATATCATATATATCATCAAACTATCCTTTAATAATCTCATGCTATGTTCTACTAAATAGAATAAATCATGCTTAATACTTGAATTTACAAAAAAAACATGCATTGTCAATTAGATAGAAAATTATCAAATAATTTAGCTAACCACATATAAAGTAAATTTGATTTTCCTTTAATCAAATAAACCTTCTAGTAAATAAAAATTATCTTGTTGACAACGCTATAAAGCTTTATTTATTTTCTAGGTAAAACCAAGGAAGATAAAAATTAGTAACAGACCTTAAGAAACTAATTAAAACACAAGAAAATAAGAAATAAGAGAATGGAGGTCAAAACTTTAACCTCAACGCAAAAGCAAAGAATGCCAAGGAACTTAAGATAATTTAACCCTTTCCCTAACTTAACTGTTCTTTTTTTTTAAAGAAAATAAAGAGGATTTAACATGAGGATTAAAAATAAGGAAGAAGGAGAATAAAAAACTATAAAGAAGAAGCAAGGGGAATAACTTAAGGTCCTAATATTTAGAAAATTCTAAGGGGGAAATAGAGAAAGGCAAACAAAGCTTGTGTGAGGAATAAAATGAATTGGCTAAAGGATTGGGAAGCCCTTGCTTGTTAACAAAATGATGCATATATATATATATATATAGAAAGAGAGAGGGGGGAATGGTGGAGTGCGAAGGAGGTAAAGTGTGAGACATGAATGTAAGGGGTTAGTATGATGGGACTAAGAGAGATATAAAAGAAAATTTAATCATAACAAACAAAGGCATATAAAATCATCACAATGATGATTTCACATATAGGCCTAGGGTAGAGGAGATAATGGATGAGAGGGGAAAGGGAGCAGGTGACCTAAATGGTTATTTTAGGATATTTTTTATCTAAATAAAATTTAATAATAAAGTTAAGGTGAAAAAGAGTCTCAAGTCACCAAAATATGCTTATTAGCACAAAGAAATCGTAATAATAAGGTTTCATTTAGAGAATAATAGAATCAAAACATAAAGAGACCTAAAATTTCTAGAAAACATAGTCAACTAATTCCATAATACCAATTGAGTAATATAACTAGTTAATTAGTTTCCATAAACCAATTGTTTGATTCTTCTATTGTAATAACTTTGTTCCTAAGATGATTTGGTTTACAAGTTTTGGCCATAACTAGTTGACCTATAGACTTTTGAAACTCATGTTATCAACAATTTTTCAAGTCCTTTCAAAATCAAAGCCATTTAATATTATTTCAACTTAATTTTAAACACATTTTAAATGATTTGAAGATGGGGTATTATATATTTATTAGTTAAGATGGTCGTTAGGACTTTACAAATTGTTTTATGGACCTTATTATGCTTTGTTGAATGATGTTTTAACCTTGAAATAAAACACTAATCATTTAAGGTGAAAGGTCATATGTCAGGAATAGGGTAATCTTTAGGATTAGCTATCGTAGAGAAGAGGTAGGAGCCCTAAAAGATTTTTTTGGTTTATCGGGTTCTTTAACATTTTAACTAAGGATGTATATATACTCTTTTAAGTCTTTGAAAACTATAGGGAATATGTGTATTTAAGAATTATGTGACCTTTGAAGGGTGGGTATTGTATTATATTATATTATGTGAGCCAATATGGCTAGGTTATAAAATCATATTTGAGTTACAATATTGAAGGATATTAGGTATCTTATGAGCTAGTATGACTAATGTATTATGTGCATCCTTAGGTTTTTCTATAGATCCCATTGAATAATATAAAAAAATATTTTCTTTGTGCATTTTTATAGTTGCATTATGTACACTACTCTTGGTTAGGTGGTAATTTGGTAGTAGCATTATATGCACTACTCTTGGTAATGTGGTGGTCTTGTAGATGCATTGTTTGCACTACCCTCATCTAAATAAAAATGATGTTCTATTATGATGTGTTGATAGTTTTTTTTTTATGTGAAATACCCTCATCTAAAAAAAAATGATGGTATGTGGTGGTTTTGGCTTCAATATATCCTTATGCACTGTCCTTGTGCACTAGTTCCATGATACATTTGCATGTGATCCTATGCTCTCTATGTGTGATTCTCCTTACTGTGTGTTGTAAGTTTATGTGAGTATGGTATTTTCGCTATCTCATGTGTGTTTACATAGTGCTCTTACACTAAATACTAAAATTTTAGATGTTTTGGTGTAGGCATTCTGGTTACCTCTTTAGTTAGAGAGTAGGGTTATTTGGTGTAGTCGGCTCATGTTCGCAAATTCTAGTTTCTTGTTCTTTGTTAGTTTTACTTAGGTTTTATAGCCTTTATTTTAAGAGTTTTAATTTAAAGAGATTTATCTTTTGTTGATATTCTTTTGTGGTTCTCGTTAAAGTGTTGAGTTTGTTATCTTAACCTTATTTCTAAAAAGAGCTAGGTATTGTATACACCTTTATTTATGTTAGATTTTATGGTTTTATCCTTTTTCCCTATTTTACTACTACATTAAATTTTATAATTGAGAAAAATGTAGGTGTTACATTGGTGGATGAAATTGATATGTATATTATATCACTTATACAATTTATGAAATTAAAGTTTTATTTAAAACGAGCTTGCAAAAGGTAAAGAATAAAGCAAAGGGGTATTACAAAACATATAATAGGTACTCCTTATACCTTATTTATAGCAATTATAAAGAAAAAATAACCTCATATCAAGATAACAAGTGCAGAAACACTTGATCCCACTGTGATACAGGATATGAAAAGAGAGTGAGAGAGAGAACATGTATAATGAAAATAGAGGACATAATAATCCAAAGAGAAAAAATAGATATTATTAATAAAAATACGCTACATAAAACTCAAATAACACTCAATATAAGAAACATAATGGAATAATTGAATCAATAAGTGTCATTAATTATTCTTACATAGTCACACCGACTCATTGAATAGGCAAATGTCCATAAAATAGAACTCAACAATACAATGGTACTAAGCAAACCACTATATAGTACTAAGTATGCAAATGTCACATGGAAATTAGGCATAAACCCATCAAATAATACATGCAATCATCACCAAGGTCACATTCTTAGCATACCATTACTCTTAACGACATATAAATTAAATAAGTGATCGTAACCATTATAATTACTTAGTTATGTTGAGTAAAGAGACTCCACTATTCATAATTGGTGGAATGGTATTAAGATATCAACACTTCAAGGTAAAAATTCTCTAGGGAACCACTATTATATCTAGAAGTCTGGTGGAATCTTCAACCACTATTAGGGCATAATGTTTTTGGCTATTATTATATTTGATGGAATGGTAATAAATACAACCCTTGGGTAGAACACTCTTTCCTACTATTATATCTAGTGGAATAGTAACAAATACAATAGGTCCTAAGTCACATGATCTTCCACTTTTGTTATTAATGACATATTAAGCATCATACCCGACAAAATCCATATCAAGATAACCAAGAGTAGTCATAGAGGTGACTATCTAGCCACCAAACAAAATCCATCAATCAACAATTAACTCTATTTTATTTATTCTAGGGGATACAATAGAAAACTTAGAGATGAATAAAGTACTATCCAGCTATATAACTCAGAGAAGTATAATGTACACTAGTCATACTAACACAATAATAGTAGCATAATATAATGAACTGAATCCGCAAGTACATTAACTTGTTGCAACAAGTCAAGGTTGTATCCTATAAGAAATTCATTGTTAATTAGTAACCTCTATTATTTTAAACTATCTAAAATGATTAATTAACTAAGACATGGTAATGAAATATGTAAATATGTGCAAAGACTAACAAAACATAATCTATAAATCATTGGTAATAAAACCTAGGATTAAAATTCATTGTAAACTCCAGCATACACTAACAAATTAATATAATATGATATAGATGATTCATCATATAAATGATTCAAATAACTGTGAAAGACAAGTCATATGTAACACATTAGTCTCTTTCAAAGTTCAAGGGTGTTTTTAATCCAACTCATTAACTACTATTGTGGCTAATAAATTGAATTAAGCTCATTAAACATTTCTAGCTATAAACATTCTTGAGATTCATACGTCTACTTTTGTAATCATATTTATCCCATTCATATGATGCATTTTGACATTAAATCCATTCTTTCAATTATAGTTAATATCTAAGTGAATCAAAATATATCAAATTCAAATCATAACTCTCACATCTAACATATGAAATAATAAGTAACACTTATCTACATAATACACATATCATTTCATTGTCATAATACTAAAGCACACTTAATTCAATCCTAGAAACATAATATATTCATTACTATATATAATTAGATGCATAATAAAAATAATGATTAACACCATAAAATAAATCAAGAAGTTGAGATGAAGAAGATGAAAACTGCAAATGATTCTAAAATTGACGAAGAACATTGAAATTTTTTAGTTATAATGCTAATAAACTTAAATTACATCTAGATAATATTAGGGTTTGATGTACAAGGTGGAGCAAATTTGATAGAAAAAGAGAAAGAACTTTGAAGTACCCCTTCTTCTCGATACAACTATAAAAATAAAAAGTTCAGGATCTTAAATCGTGCAATCTAGAAAATAATTGCCACATACATGGTCAACTTGCACAACCCTTAACTTTACCAATCGATGGTGTAGTGAACTGAGATGGTTTTATTTCTCTACATGGTTAACCTAGACAACTATGTACTACACCATTCAACCATGCATTACCAAAGGTGATTACATTACATTGCAAGGGAAACCTGCACGACTATGTGCTATATCTATCCACTAAGAAATTTTGATTCTTCTTCTTCTTCACTTCACAATTGTCCACTACAGTAGTCGACCATATAGTGATGTTTTTTTTTAAATAATACTTTTATATCATCAAAATTAATTACAAATCAGCTTGTAGAATTGATCTACTTGACCCAACAAACTACTAAACTTATCACCCTTACTAGAATGATTACATATATAAGACATAACCAAATAGATATGTAAAGCTACCCTTTTCAAGTCCCAAGCAATATTTGAGAAAATACTAGCATTCCTAGCTTTCCAAACTTCATAGAAAGCTACAGCATAAAACCAGAATAAAATTAAGCCTTAGCTACACCTCTACCCCTTACTTTGGAAATAGATCTCGGCAAATCCTGCCATGATCTATGCCTCCTTCTTTCCCTGTAAGCCTTGCTAATGGTTTTCCACAACTGTTTCAAAACTAGACAATGACAGAATAAGTGATTAGAACTATCCTCTTGAAAACAGAAGTTGCATTCAAGATTGATGGATGGAACAAATTTGACTATGTTATCCTTTGTAGGTAGCCTGGAGTGTGCTGCTAGCCAGAATATGAACTTGTGTTTTGGTGCTGCCGGGCTACAGCAAAAAGATTTCCACCACCCCACTTTAGGAGCTGAATATCTAATAGAATCATAAACATTTGAAATTTAATAGTGATGATCCAGCTGCCAATGCTAGAAAACTAGGAGCAGACGAGATCTTAAACCAAAAATACTCTTCAACAGCTGAGAAGTTATGCTGGGGAGCTGACAAGATTCTATTGGCTATCTTTTAATGAAATAGGAATGAACCCATTTAATCCATAAAATATCCATCTTCTGACATAGATGCTATGACAGTTTCCCCACAAATGCAACATTCCAAGTATATAAGTCCATAATACCCAGACCCCCTCCTTTTAAGGAAAACAAAGCACCTTCCAGGATAATAATTCTCTCATGGTTGGAGAAGCCTTCCCTGACCATTGAAAAGCCCTACATGAACCCACAACCTGGTGCAAAATCTTTTTGGGTAGCAAAAACAATTGGCTCCAATAATTAGCAATTCCAAAAATGGCTGATTTAAACAATTGTAGCCTACCTGCATGGGATAACAACTTGTTAGCCTAGTGATGAAGCCTTCCCGTAATTTTTTGAACCAAAAGCATCATATCTGCTACTTTTAATTTAGAAGCATCCAATGGGACCCCTAAATATTTGAAAGGAAACCTCCCCTCAAGGGACTGCAGTTGAGATAGAATTAACCCCTTCATATCTTGATCAACACCACCAACAAATACAGAACTCTTCTCAGTACTAATATGAAGCCCTGAAGCTATAAAGAATTCCAACAAAATGCCTTTTATAGCCAGTACTGAAGCCAAATTAGCTTTACAGAAAACCAATAGATCATCTGCAAAGGCTAAGTTAATAAGCTTCAATCTCTTGCATTTAAGATTCCCCTGGAAATCTTCCTTCAACCATAAAGACTGTAACATCCTACTTAGGTATTCCATAACTATAACAAACAAATAAGGAGACAATGGGTCTCCTTACCTTAGCCCATTTTTCCCTTTGAAAGGAGCCTGTATAACATTACTGATGCATAAAGAATAATAAACATAGAAAACACAAGCCATTAGCAACTTTACTATATGCAGAGGGAAGTGCAGACCAAGCAACTCACTCAATAAAAATTTTCAGTTGACTGAGTCATATGCCTTCCTCATATCTACCTTAATCAAGAATCTTGGAGATGAATACTTCCTATTATACATATACAGTAACTCATGGGCTAATAACACATTATCTCCAATGCTTCTCCCTTTAATAAAACCACCCTGGGAGGCATGTATAATATCTGGTAAGACCTTTTCCAATCTACCTGCTAATACTTTTGCAAAGACCTTATACACCACATTGCAGCAGGCTATTAGTCTGAAATCAGAAACCCCATTTACATCCTCTGATTTTGGAATAAGCACCAACTTTGTTTATCCCAAATAAGAAGGAATAGCAGTAGTCTGAAAAGCCTTTCTCAGTAACATCCATAAATCTTCTCCCAACACATTCTAAGAGGCGTTATAAAACCCTCAATAAAACCATCAGGGCCAGGAGCTTTGTATTTCCCTATAGACCATAGGGCCTCTTTAACTTCGTACAAAGAAATAGGCCTAAGAAATTCCCGTTGATGCTCCATAGCCAAGGCAGGACCTTGCAGTAAAGTCTCCTCAAAGATGAACCCTGAAGCATGGCTCCCATTGCCTAAAAAATCAGAATAGAAAGAGACAAAGGCCTTTGAGATTCCATCTAACTATGAACACCATTACCCTTCACTATTCTTAATTCTTCTTATAACATTCTGCTTCTACCTAGCCTTCATTATAGAGAAAAAGAAATGAGAGTTGGAGTCACCCAAATTCAACAACTTAATCCTGACTTCTACTTTAGAAAACTCTCTTCACATCTTGCATAATACTCATACTACTTAAGACTTTTTTTCTCCTCTTCCTATAAAGACAGGTTCTGGGGTTGTTGAGCCAACACATCTTGACTCCTTCTCAGCCTAGATCTTGCCTCCTGCACCCTGGAAGAAATGCCACCAAACTTATCCTTGTTAAAAGCAAATAGCTGAGTTTTAATCTCCCAAAGCTTGCTTTTAAAAATCTTTTGAACATACCCAGAAGGAGATTATCTCCACACAGAAGCCACCAAAGGAAGAAAATTTGGGTTAGATGCCTAGAGGAGTCCATTAAGGCCTTTATAGAGTTCATTTATCACCAGCCCCAAGTTTAACCCCCTCCCTAACCTCCACTTCATCACTAGGAGAATGCTGGGGAGGACGGGCTCTGGAGTGTCACTACTCAGCACCTTTCATTGTACATGGTTGAGGAGGATCATGTGATCTTAGAGGGGTGGAGCTAAGACATGGATTGCACCTTTGAGGTTGGAGACTATCCCTCGATGCATCAGTCTAGCATTACGACCTTCTTCCTTAAAGGCATTATAGATGCATTATGGGTTGGGTGTCATACTAGGGATAATCAATATATGTATTAGGAGGCTTTCAAGACTGCCGTACATGCCAGATTCTACCTAGAGAGTCTAAAGAAGGGAAAACATAATAAATTCATGCACCTTACCTAAAGGGCATAACAGTGAGACAATACTATGCTCGCTTCACCAAGTTGCTGAGGTTTACCTAAGGCATCACAGCCAATGAGTCGATTGTAGTAATGGCTTTCCCTGACATGGTCATTATGTACGAGCATGCATGTATCATAGCCACCATGGTCCAAGAATAGGCATCAATATTTGCGAAGAGAAGGCTAAAGACCAAATAATCCAAAAGTAGGATCCAATCTTGAGGAATAGGACCCTCAAGGCATTAATAAAGGGCCTAGTTAGTAATTAGGGGCCATCGAGGGGGTTTTCTGGCAGACAATGTCGCAAGAACCACCTGGGGCTTGACTATGGAGGTAGACCTTTAGATTTTAGGGCTTGTGATAGGCTTGGCCACCACTCCTTTGAATGCTATAACAAGAGGGGCCACCATCCACTCCAAGGTTATGAGTTCCATTAGAGGGGACTATTGATGTCCCAATAGCATACCTACCTATCACCACCTCAGCAGTCCTAGTAGAGGGCACCTGCCCTCAGCTAGTGCACCACACCGAGAGGTTAAGGGGAGAAAATTGGGACCCCCATTATTTTCCACAAAGAGGTGTTCAAACCCAAAATACTTAAGGTTATCGAGGAAACCATCAAGGAGGTCATTTAGGTGAGCACCTATATGTCATCACCCAAGTAGAGGCTGATATGCAACTAGATGTGGTCACGGGTATGTTTACCATCCTTTCTTTACTAGTGCATATGATGTTTGATTTGGGTCCCTCTTTGTAGTTATGCCTACTATATTTGTTGGTATGGCTGACTTGTCACCATCTACTAGCATAGCTATATTTGTGATGTTATCCTCAAAGGATGGGATGGACTACACTAGGCTTTACTTAGAGGTGGCCTTAGTAATAGGTAGGGTAAATTTCCTTGTGGAATTTTTGAAATGGATTTACGGGACTTTGAATTCATATTAGGGATGCCTAAGCTCGGGAGATACCATATAGTGATAGACTAGGCATAAGAGCACGTGGTGCTATGAGACCCAAAGGGCACAAGGGTTTCATATAAGAAGACCAAATCCAAGCCCACCACCAAGGTAGTGTCTACTATTGTACTACACTCATTGATTTGAAAGGGGTACGTAATGTATTTATGTAGTGTCTAGGAATTGAATAAGGATTTGAAGGCTTTTGGTGACATTATTATGGTTTGGTACTTTCTCAATGTGTTCACGAAGGATATTTTAAGCATGCCGCTAGTGTAGAAGATTGACTTCAATGTTAACTTGGTGCCAGGGACTAAACTAATGTCAAGGGCCCCTTACAAGATGGTATCGATGGAGCTAAAAGACCTTAAGACTTAGCTAGAGGAGTTGTTGGACCACAAATACATTTGACCAAGTGTGTCCCCATGGGTACCACCTGTTATATTCATGAATAAGAAGGATATGTGTCTTCATCTCTACCATGATTATTGGGGGTTGAATTAGTTGATAGTTAAGAAGTGATATCCACTTTTGAGAATCAAAGACCTTTTTGATAACCTATAGAGTGCTACATTCTTCTCTAAGGTCAACTTGAGGTCCACATGCCAGTAGTTATACAATGTAGATGCCGACATTATGATGACAACTTTATGAATTTTGTATGGGCACTTCTAAGAATCAACAACCTTTTTATCATCTATAGGATGCTACAGTCCTATCCAAGGTTGACTTTAGGTCCAGATAACACTAGTTCTACATTGCATACAATGACCTTATAAATATAGCTTTCTAAACTCAATTTAGATGCATTTCTAAGGCATGTAGTGTCAGTTAAGGGAGTAGCAATGGACCTAGAAAAGATGAATGACAAAGATAGTAGTGGTCATAAAATTGAAGTGCCCCACAAATACATCAGAGGTTCACAGCTTTTTGGGTTTAGTTGGATACTACAGATGATTTTTGTAGAACTTTTCAAGGATTGCCCATCCTTTGAAAAATTTGTTAAAGAAGACCACCAGGTTCCACTAGGTTGAGTCCTACAAAGGGGAATTCTAGGAGCTAAAGAGGTGTTTGACTAGAGCATTTATCCTAACTCTACCAGAGGGTTCTAAGGGATTTGAAGTCTATAATGAAGAATCCAAGCATGGGGTAGGGTGAGTATTAATGGAGAATGGTAAGGTTTTTACTTACACCTCCCATCAATTAAAGTAGAAAAAATAAAACTACCTAACTCATGATCTTGAGTTGGTTGTAGTGGTTTTCACACTAAAGATCTAGAGGCACTAACTTTATGGGACCAGCTATAAATTCTTCACTGATCACAAGAGCCTCTAATACATATTCACTCAGAGTTGAATATGACGCGTAAGATGTGGCTAGAATAGGTAAAGAACTGTGACATAGACTTTACTTACCACGAGGGTAAAGCTACTATGGGTGTAGATGTCCTAAGTAGGAAGACCACGCACTCTTTGAACTCTTGCGTGGTAGCTAAACGATTGCTGGAGGAGTTGTGTGAAATGGAAGCGGAGCTAATCCAGCAAGCTAACCTCAATGTCCTCATGAGTGCCTTGATGATTACTCTAACACTGATTGTGGAGATTCATGACAGGCAGCCTATGGATGCTAAACTTGAGAAGATACCCTAGTAGATATAAGAAGGCCAAGCTGAAGGGTTCCAAATACACGAGGATGGTAGCCTTCACTACAATGCTTGTTGGTTTGTACTATAGGGTTGCTTAAACCTAAAGTACTGAATCTTGGAAGAAGGACATTATACACCCCATTATATCCACCTAAGAGGGAAATGTTGTACAAGGACCTTAAGAAGGTTTAATAGTGGCCCTGCATGATGAGGGAGGTAGCTAAGTTTGTATCAATATGCTTAACATGTTAGAAGTTCAAGATTAGGTACCAAAAACCTCCACGGCTAGTCCAGCCATTGGAAGTGCCAAGATGGAAATGGGAATTGATCTCTATGGACTTTGTCAGTGGGTAACCAAAATATGTAGCGATTGTGAAACTATCTGGGTCATTTTAAACAGATTGACCAAGTTGGCAATATTCATACCAATGAAGTCAACCTGGAGCATGGACCAGTTGATCGGTGCTTTTATGAAATTTGTGGTTAGCCAAGAACAAGTACCTGAGGATATCATATCCAATAGAGAATCGAGGTTGCTCTTCCACTTTTAGGGAAAGTTGCAAGAGGCTTGGGAACAAAGCTACAGATGAGTACATCCTTCCACCCATTAATGGACGAGAAAACTAAAAGGACCATTTAGACACTTGAATACATGTTATGAGCTTGCGCAATGGAATTTCAAGGTTGTTGGGAGGATTATTTGTACCTTTTCGAGTTCTCTTACAACAACTACCACCATGCCAGCATAGGAATGGCACCCTTTTAAGCATTATATAGGCAAAAGTGCCAGAACCCTTTTGCTAGAACAACATCATGAAGAAGTTAGTCATGGGACCCGAGTTCACTGGTGAGATGATATATCAAGTTCTATCAAATAGAGGAAAAGCTGAAAGCTTCATAGAGTTTACAGAATAGTTATGCTGATCAGAAAGTTGTGGTAGCAAATTTGAGCTCAGAGAAAAGGAATTATTGAGTGTTTCTCCCAGTAAGGGAGTGTAGAGGTTTAGTAGGAGAGGAAAGATGAGCCCAAGTTATATTGGGACCTTTGAGATTCTAGATAGGGTTGGTGAGGTTACCTACTAATTGGCTCTCCCACTAAAGTTAGCACATGCTCACAACGTATTTCATATCGCACAGTTGCGAAAGTACATAAAAGATCCTTCCTTCGTGATCTAACTTGAAAATTTTGAGCTTGATGAGTCTCTAGCCTACAAGGAGATACTTGTGCAAATCCTTAATACCAATCTTTGGCAGATCTAGACAATGCAATCCCCCTAGTGAAGATTTACTAGAGCCACCAAGGGGTAGAGGAAGCCACTTAAGAAGCCGAGAAGGATATGCACAAGGTGTATCCTGAACTCTTTACCTCAAGTACTAAATTCCTTGGAAACCCCTTTTTCCTTTAAGGGGGAGTGGCCAATATTGAGTGTGTTTTCACACCTAAAGTTGGTCACCAGCATCACCTTACTCCCCATCCCCTTTTCTGGTTACCAGACCTTAGCTTGTAAATTTGGGAAAGAAGTCTTCCTTTAACGGGGTAGCGATGTAATACCTCAAAAGTTTTCTTAAGAATAAATAATAGAATAATGAAATATTAAATAAATTAAAATAGACGTGCTCGTTATAAAAACAATAACAATACTAATAATAACAACAAAATAAGAGTTAAAAATTTATTACTATTTGGAAGCTTTATTTTAATTATCTAGATTAGAATAAACTATGGATAAATTATAGCAATTTGTAATTATTTTTATAATTATCAGTAGATTTTCCAAAAATCTAAAAATACCAATATCTCCATTTTTTTATCGTTTCCCTTTTTCTTCCTCTTTTTCTTTCATTTTCTTTTCTTCCTTCTTCTTTTCTTTTTTCCTTCCCCCACCTAAGCTATAATGTGGGAGCCTAGTGCCCTGTTCCTTCCTCCTTTTCATTCTTCCCGCACCAACCCAAAGGGCCTCTTTCTTTCTCTTTTCCCCAAAGGTGATGGCTCAGCTAGCCCTCTTCCCCTCTCCTTTTCCTTTTCTCTCCCTCCCTTTTTTTTTTCTTATTTTCCTTATCTCTCCCCTTCGCTTACCTTACACCCTATAGATCTACGCAACCTCCCCATTTCCATTTTCACACCCCATGACCTATAACCTAGCCACCCTCCCCTAGCTCTTTCCTTTCTCAACCTTGTAGTGCCAGCATATAGGAATGCACTTGCATAGGTACCCCCTATTATATAAACCTTGCCCCAACTACCTTACACCTACATGACACCCTCTTAACATACTCCCCTACATCTCCCTTTCTTACCATTGCCTACTGCCCAATGGCTGACCCACCTTATCTTCCTCCCCTTGTACTTATCCTTCCCTTATTGGCTATAAATCCCCTAACATTCCTTCTCCTCTCCTTCCCTAAACCACACTCCTTTAAACCTTCCCTTGCTCTTACCTTTATAATTCACCAATGCCATATTTAGGCTATGCCACCACCCTAGGGCCACTCCCCTCCCTTCCTTGGAACACCCTAGACCCACCTTCTCCTTCCTCTCCTCTCCCCAGGTGTGCAATAAGGGTAAGTCTAGC
This sequence comes from Tamarix chinensis, assembly GCA_030549775.1. Taxonomy (NCBI): domain Eukaryota; kingdom Viridiplantae; phylum Streptophyta; class Magnoliopsida; order Caryophyllales; family Tamaricaceae; genus Tamarix; species Tamarix chinensis. Next base: position 29,954,573 of record CM060171.1, on the reverse strand, counting down.
TGACCTATGCCACCCCATTCTACCTCACGTTGTTACCACTATTGACCCATTTCCTTCTCCTTACATATCCCTTCCTATATAGGTACTCCTCTTGTGCAACTAGCCCTCTCCACCACCTCTTTCCCTCCATTTTACCTTCTTTTCCTCTCTTCCTCTTAGTTACACTACCACGATCGTCACCACCACCTCATGAACCACCACCCCTCCCATTAATCCAATTAGTAATAGCACCACTCAGAACAACAAAGAACCCAACCCCATTTCTTTTACAACCTAAACGTCGTCCTCCTTACACCTCTACCGCCACTACTACCATGAAAGCCTCCACACGACCCTCCACCCATCTTGCATATTTTGGTCATATTTATCCCTTTCTTCCATTTTTCACTCTTTTATATAAGTTGTTATTATTATTATTATTATTATTATTATTATTATTACTATTATCATTATTATCATTATTATTTTGATTAAGGAAAAGAGAAAAAGGAAAAAGGTAGAAAAAGGATAAATTATCCTAAGTTGGGTGTTTTCATTTTTAGGTATTGAACCGGTGATCACCAGAGGAGGTTTTAGATTTATTACTTTAAAATTAGAGCCATTTAGGTAAGAATAGAATTATAACTAGATGTTATGCTTATGTGCTTTCCTAAGATTCGTATGCAACTAGGCTTTGTAGGACCTAGGGTAAGTGTATGTGTGGTCTTAACTTCTTGGCTATATGTTTTTGTAAACTTCTATTATATAATGATGCATGTCTTGAGAATTGTTGAGAAATTTTGTATTTAAGTCTATGAGTCTTTGGTAGGTTTCGTGGCCTAGGTTGTTTTAGAATAAGATGATGGGAGATAGCATAAAGGAAAAGCCCAAGAGAAAAATTATTCCAAATATTCGTTGGGAAAAATGTAGAGTAATAAATATGGTAATGATAAAGGGTTATTAGAGTAAATATTGCATGTTGGAGAGTTGACCCTACATGGCGATAAGTCTCACCTAATATGGTTATGTCTAGGGGTGACTAAAGGAAAGAGAGTTGTGAAGAAAGGATTAAGGGGATGATGAAGGTGTTGTCGGCTTGATTGGTGAACACAAGGAAGGTTTTGGATGCTAGAAGATGGGGAAGTACATAGTAGCAAAATTAGGGTTTTGGGGATTCAAAAACCTAAGGGTAGATCATTATCACATGTAGGAGATGATGGAGTTAGATTGTGTCTCTAAACTGTAATGTGGGTACCGATTTCGGAGGATGTGGGTTTAGTCAATGGTTAGTTGGTATGTGTACGAGAGGGTACAAATAAAAAAGGGAGACTAGGGTTTTGGGGGGATTCATTTGGGGAGGTTGTTATCCCATGTGTGAAATGGGGAGTTGGGCTACAAAATTTGGGGTCAAATAGTTATGGCAACTTCTACTTGGTTGTAAGAGTTTATGGATAAATAAGAATTGGAAGAGAGATTAAATCTATATGGGCCTAACTAAGGTTTTAATGGGACAATCCTTGAGGGAAATGGTTATTCTATGTGAGGAACAAGGAACGTAAGTTATGACTCATGAGTAATAAGGTTCTAATGGCATGTTTGGCTTGGTTGACAATTTGGAGACTTGAAGGATTATAAGGGGGCAAGGATACCTTGGACATAGGAAATTAGGTTTTTCATAAGGCTAGGGTTAGCCGGGATGGCAGTAGGCCAAAAGTCTTACATGGTTTGTGAATGGATATGTGTGTGATATCTGATCAAATAAGACATGAATAAGGAACTAATCACTCAAAGTGGAAGATCATTAAGTTTGTCCCATATATATCATATGTATGGATCTATCGGTTATTATAGTGGTCAGGAGTGTTATATCCTAGATTATATTATGTTTCTTTGTCCAGCAATTATAATAATGGTTAGGATCATATTACCTTATATTAGATTATGTTTATTGATCCATCGGTTATAATAGTGGTCAAGAGCGTATTACCTTATATTGCTTTATATATACCAATACATTGATGAGAATAGTAGGGATCTTGAGTTCAAATAATGAAATCCTTAGATGGTAATAATCTACGTAAAAAATATTAATTACTTATAGTGGAAAACCACGTAGGTTAGGACTATGTGTAGGATATTTATTGATCCATCGATGAGAATAGTGGTTAGAAGAATTCTACTCTAGATTAGATTATATTTACCTTTTCACCAATTATGATAGTGGTAAAGAGTGTTTTGCAATAGATTTTATTATATTTACTGATCCACTAGTAGTAATAGTGGTCAAAAGTGTACTTCCTTATATTATATAGTTATCAGTCCACCGGTGAGAATAGTGGAGTCCTCAAACATACATGGATATAATATGAGAGATGTTTAAATACTACACTAATGGCTTAAGAAATAATGGGGGAAAAACATCTATTATAACTTGTTTATGTGCATTATGTCTTCATCATTTATTTTTATGTTCCTACTTGATTGTATTTTTATGTTACTCTGTACGTACTGTACTAATCACTCCTTTCATAGGTGCTGCTCATTCACAAGAATAGTGACCCCTTCTGAGTCTATGTAGGTGACTGATGATGCCATGGATGACTTGGTTGGGGCATAGTGATGTTATAGTATTCTAGGGTTGGGGCTAGAAAGAGTGTCCTCCATACTTATTTTCCCTTTTTTTAGTTAATGTTTCTTATAGTTGAATAATGTTTTATATTGCTAGTATTTCCTTATATCAATACTTAACTCTTTTATGTTATGAAGCTTTTTCTTGTCATGATATTTTGGTTGTTTTTATCTTTTTAGCCTTATAATTGGTATGAGGATAGCTGGGGGGCCAGAATTATATTGATTATGGTAGTAACACCCCCTCTGTTGTGGTGTATAGTTTTTAGAGATGAAATAAAAAATTCCAACTGTAATTCTTGGGGGTGTTACACAATCCCATTAAAAGATTTATGTCATTTTTGGTATCAAAGCCTCAGCTATCTTTCAACTAAAGTCGAGTGCCATCCATTCCTTTCTTCTACTTCCACTCCTATGTTTCTCTTCAACATTTTGCTCATGCATATCCATGCATACTAGTAGATCTTCAACCTTAAGACTTTAATTTGATTAATCCTTATAGTGCATATTCAACAAATTCTCTAATATATCCTCATCCTACACTTCAATTCTTCAAATTTGAGTTTGAATATTATTTACTCTTCAACCAAACCTACAAATATTGAATGTAAGTATCTTATTCTTCCTTTTTGTTTTTTCAATCTTCCAGCCATTAATCTTCAACTTTCATTAGATATATTTGAAGTTGTTTTGAATCTTCAAAGTTATCAAGTGATCCTTAATTCCTCACTATGATAATCCTTCTTCTTTCTCCCTCGATGATCTCTTTTTTTCTCCATATTTGGTTCGTATAATACCATGAAAATTTGACACCAATCCTTGATTCTTGTTTAACTTGAATAAAAAAAGAATTTCATATATTTGTCCAATTTTGTTTGAGTATCATTTTTATATTCAACTATTCTTATCTTCCTTAGCATTAATCTCACTCAGAGAAGAAACTTTCTTCGACCAATATTTTGACCAATACTCATTCTTCTTATTCATTTCCTTTGTGTTCTTCCTTCGAGAAAGATTTCAATCTTTATCCACCAATATTACATCTAAGTGTATCAAGAATTTTTTATAACACATTCCTACACTTACCTTCTATCACCATCATCTTCTCAAGTCCAAGAAGCTTTCATGATGCATGCCACACCACTAAGAAGCCATCAAGTAGTGACTTCCAGTAATAATTGAGTTATGTTGAGGCAATAATTAGCAAAAAAAACAACCATGGGCGAAGAGGTTCCAATGAAGACTATGTATGATACTCTTCAACAACTTGTAGCACATGTATATGCCACCAATGCACTATTGCAATAAATTCCTTCCAATCAGAGCCAACTTCAAAGGATAAATCGAGGGTAACCGACTAAGAAACTCTTCAATGCATGCACAACATCGTGGAGGCTACGAATGACCAAGTTTAAGTTATGGAGAGGAAGGCAATCTAAGCTCGAGGTGGGCACATCAATACTTAAATGGAGTATAAAGAAAGAGTATAAGAGAATGGATCTAATGAATTCAGCCAAAATGAGAGGTAATGCACATCATCTACCAAAGTATAACTATTTTTAAGATAAAGATATAAATCTTGACCTTCCTGATTTATATGGTCAATTAGATGTTGAAATTTTTTTTGAATGGTTGCATGAAATTGAAGCAATATTTGAGTTTCGAGATTATGATGATGTATGTAAGTGTAAATTAGCAACTCTCAAATTTAAAAATTTTTCTTGGGTTTCGTATGATAATTTTAGGATAACTCATGAGAAGGAAGATAAAGATAAAATTAAGTCTTGGGAAAAATTAAAGAAATGCCTAAGAAAAAAAAATACCTAGGGAGTATGAGCAAGAGATGTATATCAAATTTACTACTCTTAGGCAAGGACTTCATAGTGTAGAAGAATACACTAGGGAATTTGAAACACTAGCACTCTTATGTGACATGAAAGGAAGAAATAAACAAAATTGTGCTAGATAGTTATATGGCTTAATAACTTGATTAGAGACAAAGTTGGAACATTTACCTATTATTCTATGGATGATTTGACTATGTTGGCCTTAAAATGTGAAATACAAACTAAGTCCAATAAAGCCTATAATAAGAACGGTGCTTCAATTTCTACATTCAGCAAAACTTACTATAATGCATCTACATCAAAACTTGGGACATATATCTATTTAGGTAATGATAAAAAGACTAACTTTAACCGTGATGAAAAAGTTAAAAATTAAGTAAGTTAAATATCTAATAAGAAATGTTTCAAATGTAAGGGATATGGTCATTTTGCTAGAGAATGCCCTAACCCAATGGTTTTGACCATAAGTGAATTGAGAAAATGGAACCATGTAATGATGATGATGATGATGATCTAGAATCTGAATCTAATGATGATGTCTTAAGTATGTATGAAGAGGATGGAAATCCTTGGTTTTTACTTCAAAGGGAATTACAAATATAACATAATGATTAATCTACATAAAGGGATAAAATTTGAAATACTAAGTGTAAAATTATATATAAGGTTTATAGTGTTATAATAGATAGTGGTTTGTGCACTAATGTTGCTAGTGAAAACCTGGTAAAAAAACTAGGGCTGGTGACTACTATACATCCTAAACCATATTTATTACAATAGCTTAATAGGGACAAAGGAGATAAGGTAACTAAACAAACCTTAATTACTTTTCGTATTAGTGATTACCATAATGAGGTATTATGTGATGTTTTGCCTTTGGATGTGGGTGTATTTTATTAGGAAGACAATGGCAATATGATAGAAATGCAACTGATGATAGTGTGAATAATGAATATGTTGCACTTAAAGATAAAAATAAATATAAGTTAAAAAAAATATCAATGTGATTATGTACAACCACCTAAGATTTAAAAGATCTTATTCTTACATGAATGGAAAATAATTAATTGCATTGAGGAGGAGGGTGTTTGTTATGGCTTATTAGTAAAAAAAAACAAAATCTAAATGTAGGGAAAAAATTCTAACAATACAAACCTTACTAGTGTGATTGATGAATATAATGTTGTGTTTCTATATGATTTACCTCTTAGACCACCACCTATTAGAGGTACAAAGCATGCTATAGATTTAATTCCTAGAATGCTTTATCTAATTAGCCTGTCTATAGATGTAATCTAGAGGAAGCCATAGAATTACAAGGATAAATTCAAGAACATATAAATAAAGGTCATGTGAGAGAACAAATGAGTCCTTGTTGTATACCTAACTTATTAGTTCCTAAAAAATATGCTACCAAGTGTATGTGCATAAATTCTAGAGATGTAAATAATATAAGTATCAAGTATAATTTTCCTATGCCTAGACTTGATGCATGATTGATGAGCTATGTGGGGCACATTTGTTCTCCAAAATAAATTTAAAAAGTGGGTACCGTCAAATGAGGATTAGGGAAGGATATTAATGGAAAACAACTTTTAAAACTAAATATGGTGTCTATGAATTGGTTGTTATGCCTTTTGGGTTGTGTAACACACCTAGTTCTTTTATGAGACTAATATATGAAATTATTCATCCTTTCATAGATTACATAATTGTAGTTTATTTAGATGACATAACTTCATATAGTACAAATGAACACAATCATCTTGTACATTTAAGGAAACTATTTGATAAACTAAGGGCAAATAAACTATATGGAAAATTATAAAATTATGACTTTATGCTTTCAAATGTAGTCTTTCTTTGTTATATTATTAGTGTTGAGGGTATGAAAGCTAATCCTATAAAGATAAAAACAATTTAAGAGTGGCATATTCCTAATGATATATATATAACTAGTAAGAAGTTTTCATGGGTTAGCTAGTTTTTATAGGAGATTTATTAAAGATTTTTCTACCATAGTTGCACGTATTACTTCACTCACAAAAAAATAAGTATTCATTTCGGGAAATGAAGCTACTAAAGCCTTTGATACTCTCAAGAAAAAAATTGTGCAATGCTCCTATATTTTCTATTCCTAATGTTGACCTACTCTTTGAGGTAACTTGTCATGCTACTGGATAGGTATAGGAAGAGTTCTTTTACAAGAAAAAATACCAATAGTATACTTTAGTGAAAATCTAAATTGTGCTAGATTGACATATTCTACATATGACAAGGAATTCTTTGCCATGATAAAATGTTTAGAGATATGGAATCATTATTTGAGATCTAAACCCTTTGTATTACATTCTTATCATAAAGGTTTATTATATTTACATGGTTAAAAGAATACATACACAGTGGGTAAACTTCTTACAATACTTTGTGTTATCTATCAAAAATTTGGAAAGAAAAGAAACTATAGTAGCTAATTCTCTCTCTAGAAGATCTACATTATTTGTCATGTTGGATGCTAAATTGCTAGGTTTTGAAATTCTAAAAGAAATGTATCATAATGATGAATATTTTCATGAAGAATATTAGGCATGTAAAGAAAATGGAAGCCATGGTAATTATAAAATATAAGATAGATTCTTATTTAAAAATAATAGACATTGTTTACTAAGGTCAAGTATAAGGGATTTACTTATAAAAGAGATACATGAAGGAGCTATAACAGGTCATTTTAGCACTTAGAAAACATTAGAGATATCTTAAGAAAGTTTCTATTGAACTCACATGATAAAGGGTGTAAAAATTATAGTAAACGGATGTATTACTGATAAAAGGAGTAAAAGTTTCTTTCACTAAGGTTTATATATACCATTACCTGTGCCTAGTCAACCATAGGAAGGATTTTGTATAGACATTATCTTAGGGTTGTGTAGAACACAACGAAGTAAAAACTCTATTATGGTTGTGGTAGATTGGCTTTCTAAAATGGATCATTTTATTCCATGTAATAAAACTGATGATCCTACACTTGTCATTGATTTCTATTTCTAAGAAATTTTGCGACTACATGGCATACATAAAATTTTGTTTCAGATAGGGATGTTAAGTTTCTTAGTTACTTTTGGAAAAAATTATGGCACATTTTAAGCACCAAATTATTATATAAGACTTCACATCAACGATAAATCAATGGATAAACTAAAGTTATCAACCTTACTATTGGTAGTTTGCTAAGAGTATTGACAAGTAAAAGTACTAAAGATTAGGATATTGAGTTAGATCATACAGAGTTTGCTTATAATCGAAGTCCATCAAGTAATATACATTAAATTCCATTCAAGATTGTTTATGGAGGGAATCCTCACATACCAATTATTATGGTACCCTTGAAGAAAGTGGAACTTAAAAGCTATGAGGCTAAGGAATAAGTAGAAGTCTTCTAAATGCTTCATCAATAAATTAAGAGGAATATAAATGAGAGAATGAAACATATTAAAAAAAACCTAAAAAACATGGCACTCAATAGGTTTTTTCTCCTGATGATTTAGTATGGATAAATTTGAAATAATAGTGATTTTCTAATCTAAGAAAACATAAAATAATGTCAAGAGCATATAGAACATTTAAAATCCTTAGAAATTTGGAGAAAACGCTTACGAACTTGAACTTCTAGAATCATATGGTAGAGTTTTGAGGACATGTAATGTTGGTGATTTATCTCATTACTTCTGTGATGTCAATTTGAGGAAAAAATTCTTCTCAATTTGGGGAGAATGCTGCAGGAGCATCCATAGATCCTCAAGATGATAATGATTTGGCATACTTGATTATGGAGCTAATCACATTATATGTGTGTGATAATAATAATAGGACTAACCTTAATGAGCTTACTTTAATTCATGATTAAATGTATGTAACATATATGCTAGAAGAAGTTTAAGTCATTTAAGATGTCAACATACATAAGATTTTATGTTTTTCAAGATATTACAAAGGAAGCTATTATGCATAAAACTTAACTCTACAAGTCAAGAGGCCTAGTTAATATTTCATGTTAACATCATTGTTTTTATTAGGGTTATGTTAGTTGTTTTCATATATTAATTATCTTAATTTTTTTGTAATATTCTTTGTTGATTCATATATTAAATAGGATATAATTACATTACTACTAGTAGTTTATGAGCTAGTTAGATGTGTGTGTGTCATGTGGGTAAATTCGTGTGCTATTTAGCAATATAAGTCTTCTTATATAAGGCATGGGTGTCTACACTACTGTAACATGTGGCTGAGTATATTGAAATCTAATGCAAGTAACATGATTTTTTAATTCTCTCTTTGTGATTAAATAATCCTATCTAAGAATACTTGGAGTAATCTTAGATAGAATGATATTCAAAAGTTGAATTCTTGTTGAATTCTGTATCAAATTTTCTTAAATATATTCATTTCTTCTTCTCTAAAGTACTCGTCACTCCTATCTATTACTCCCTTCATATGAATCTTCAATCCCATTGGAGGATTTGTGTTAAAAAGACACATAATAATGATTATGATGATGATGATTTTTAACCTCAAAGGTTAAGTAATACCATTATACTTGTTTCAATAACAAAAAAATGGATTTTTACATCTAATGTGTTTTCTTAAATATGCATGTTCAACAAATCAACACATATAAAAAGAACCAAGATATGAAGCCAAACATTTGATATATCTTAGGTATATTGTAAAGAGTTAAGTTGATAAAATGTTACATTTCAAACAGAAACTCTGCAAAACTCTTTGTTAAAAAAATACATGACTTGATTTCATATTATAAATATTTTAAAAGCTTTTTTGAACAAATTGATTAGTTAAAAAATTATCATTGAATTCTTTGTTAAGCATAGCCACTAGTTGTGTTAAAACTCAGACACATAAAGTGATTCATAAAACCAATCAATTATTTTCCTTGAACTGATCAACTTATTTGACAAGCAGTCCATAGGTTTAGGTTTCAATTCTGCATAAACCCAATTCATCACTATTTAAACACATCGACTAGTTTAAGCAAATCAATCGACTGGTTTTGCTAAATCAATCAAAAAGTATTACCAACAAGTCCATGGGTGTCAATTTTACAGAAACCCAATTTATCTCTATTGAAACACATAGAATGGTTTAGGCAAACCAATCGACTAGTTCAGCCAAACAGATCGACTGGTTTGACCAACCAGTCCATGGGTTTCAATCTTATAGAAACCTAGTTTGTCTCTGTTTGACCAACATAATAACATAAAAAGAGTATACAAAGTCCAACATAATAACATAAAGGCATATGAACATTCAGGTGAATATACAAAGGTCCAATTATGGTGTGGATTAATTACTTAATTAATCTTTTATCAGAATTATTTTCACACTATTCTCTTTATCAAGTCCACATGTGTACGGGAATGCCACTACTTTACCTGGTGGATTGGTCTCTAGGGCACTCCGGAGCCGGGCCACTATTCTAGTCGGTGGATCGGTCACTTAGGGTAATATACCCTAACCACTATTTTATGCTGGTGGATCGATCTGGCCCCTACTCACATGGTGTTCCACTATAAGTATTGGTGTCTTTTACGTGTCTTAGCAAACTATAGCATTTGGTTTATTAAGCTTGGGATCCCCCACTATTATAATCGGTGGACCGGAAACATATAGGGCATAAAGCTCCTGACCACTATTATAGCCAGTGGACTAGAAACATACAAGGCATAAAGCTCCTGACCACTATTATTGTTGGTGGACTAAAAACATACAGGGCAAGACGCCCTAACCACTATTATTTGCCGGTGGATCGGTTTTGGCCTGGCTCAACAATCTTCCACTTTAAATGATTTATGCCTTATAGTGTCTTATTCAGAAAATTTACCCCTAGACATGCATGACTAACTCCCTCTGCGCTTATCTTCCAAAATCCCTGTCCCGCATCATGAGACTCATACACCTTTTAACTCGACCGTACCTCCTTTCCTCATTAATCTTACTCACACTAGAACCTATTTCCACGTGTGTAGGTCAAGGCCCACTACTTTTTCACCTCCTACCCACTCAATTTCTCCCTTTAGGGTTTTTACCCAAAAACCCTAGTTTAGATCTAAATGGTCCTGCCTACTCCACCTTACACAATTCAAATTATTTTAACACAACTCTCATCACAACTCATAGATTCCACCTTCACCATCACACCTTCCTCACCAAGTACACATACAACCACAAAAACCCTAGGTATCCACACCAACCCCAATCGGCCACACAAAACCCTAGATCGGTCTCCTATGTACCCTTATAATGTCTCACGTACTATTTTTCATTCAAAGCATTCAAACACCCAAACAACACTTCCAACACCTTCCTCATACCTCGAATCAACTTTCCATACGTAAAATTCACTCCCATGTAGACTTTTCATACCCCATCCAACCCTTCAAACTTTTTCATGAAAACCCTAACACTCCCACATGAAACCTTAAATTCCCCATGCAAACCCTAGATTCCTCCACGCAAAACCCTAATTTCCTCCATGCAAAATCCTAGATTCAATTCCTCCATACAAAACCATAGATTAGATCCTCCCACACAACACCATAGTTGGATTCTTCTATGCAGAACCGTAGATTCTCCCATACAAAACCGTAGATTCTCCCATACAAATCCATAAACTCTCCTTTGCACAAACGTAGATTCCCCCATGCACAACCATAGGTTCTCCCATACGAAACCTTAAATTCTTCCATACAAAACCATAAACTCTCTATGCACAACCGTAGATTCTCCCACTCTTTTACTTTATTTAAAATCCCCATTTTATTCATCCACTCATGGACCATTAAAATATTCACGTCAACTCACACCCCTTGATCAACTTATTTTCCTTTGGTCAATTTACTCCCCTTTGGTCAACTTACTTCCCTTGGTCAACTCCTTTTTCATCCTTTCCCTCACACAATACCATATTAAACATCCTCACATACATGTCTTAAAGGGGTCACAACACATTTGATTATATTCCACAATATTTCATCACATATACATAATACACATGCCATATGAAAACAAATAAGCATACCTCATCTTCACGCTATACAATACATGAAATAATTATAATGATTACATAAGATACATAACATAAAAAGCATATAATGCACATCAACACACATAAGGCCTTAGTTACACCCTTACCCAAAACGACACCTGATGAAACCTAGACGGGTTTCACAAAATTTTGCCAAATCGAAAAGATAAATCAAACGCGGGGTTCGATTCACAAATATAATCAGCTTGAGGATTTTTCTCCAAAGGAAGATTAAAAAAATCAGAGCGCAGTTGAATCAACGACTACTGAACTTGTAGAATAGAAAATATCGAGAAGCAGATCAAGAAAGGAGATCGAGAAGAAGAAGAAGTTGCGAACAAGGAGGTCGCGAGAGAGAGAAGTCGAGAGAGAGAGAGAGAGAATTCCAGAAGAATGTAATCACAACAATGTATTCGATCAAAAAGTGCCTTGTACAACTAGTGTATATGCCTTTTATATGGCGTATACATTAAAAAAATACAATGTATAGGAACGCTGGCTTACAACTATCTCACACGAATCAACCCAAATACAGCCCAAGAAATCAACGGAGATATACACATCATGCATCGACAAGCCGAACAAAGAAACAGCCCACCCTTACAAAAATAATTACAAGGAATAATAATCGAAGTTAATGGATTTACAATTAATTCCCATCAGCTAAAATATGATAGCTAATCATGGTTACCAAGGGTTGAGTAATCCACATTCCAACTAACCCAATAAATATGGTTCGGGTGGCAGATTACACATCTAACTTAATCCCCATTAGCCAAATATGCCGCCGAATGCATCACATGGGATTTTTTTACAAATTAATACAACACAATTTCTGTAACAACACCCAGCAGCACCTACAACAATCACCTTGATCCATTCCCATGTTTTGAATTAATTTCTTAAACAATCACACCATAAGAAAAGTAATTATATGTACAACATAATCTATAACAATTAATAGAATTATTTAAATACAAATTTTGGAGATATATATCATTCCCCTCTTCTTGGTGAGGTTTCGTCTCTGAAACCTGATTAATACCCATAAAAGGACTAAGGTCAGCAACATTAAAAGAATCACTAACATTACCAAACTTAGCAGGTAAATCAATTTTATAAGCATTATCATTCATTCTTTCTAATACAGTAAAAGGTCCATCTCCCCTAGGATCTAATTTTGATTTTTGAAGGTTTGGAAAACTTTCCTTCCTAAGGTGTACCCAAACTAAATCTCCAGGTTGAAAAACCATTTTCTTTCTCTTTTTATTAGCATTCTCAGCCATTTGTTGAACCCTTTTAGCAATTTGTTGACTCACAGATTCATGTAATTTATTTATATTTACAGCTCGAGATTCAGCATCAAAATTTTGTAACTCAGAATTAGGCAAATGACTCAAATCAAGAGGAGTCAAAGGATTAAAACCATACACAACCTCAAATGGAGTCTTTTTAGTTATAGAATGTAATGTTCTATTATAAGCAAACTCTACCTGAGGTAATACATTTTCCCATTGTTTAAGATTCTTTCCAAGGACAGCTCTCAATATATTGTCTAATGTCCTATTTACTACCTCTGTTTGTCCATATGTTTGAGGGTGACATGTGGTTGAAAATAACAGTTTAGTTCCCAATTTACTCTATAAAACCTTCCAAAAATGACTCAGAAATTTAACATCCTTATCTGACACTATTGTTTTAGGTATTCCATGCAACTTAACTATATGAGAAAAGAATAATTCAGCTACAGTCACAACATCATTAGTTTTTTGTGCAAGGTACAAAATGGGCCATCTTACTAAACCTATCTACTACAACCATTATTGAATATTTGGCTCTATTAGTCCTAGGAAAGCCTAAAATGAAATCTAAGGAAACATCAGTCTAGGGCTGATTAGGAACAGGCAATGGAGTATATAATCCAAAAGGTTTTGATGTGGAATTAGCCTGTCTACAAGCTATATAATTAACACAGTATTTTAACACATCCTTTTAATATGAGGCCAATAAAAATGATCAATTAGTATATCTAAATTCTTTTGAAATCCTAAGTGTGCCATTAGTCCACCATTATGGGCTTCTTGAATTAATAGTCCCCTGTATGAACAATCAGGAATATATAGTCTATTTCCCCTAAATAAGTAACCCTCATGGCTTGTTTGGTATGAGGGTAATAGGGGTGGAAAAATTTCTCCTCTACTTTACATTTTTTATATTAAGTATTTAATAATAATAAATATATTTTAATGAAATACCCATTTTAGATTAAATTAAGATCTAAAATGGGTATTCATTAGAATAAAAACATTTACTTTTAAATAGATTATATAAGATATATAAAATATGGGGGTAATTTTTCCACCTCTATTACCCCCATACCAAACGAGCACTCAGAGATGTAATATTTCCCTTGTGTAGCCTTTTCACAATTTTTATATATTTCCTTAAAATCATGATCCTCTAAGTATAAAAGCTTGATACAAGAAAATCCCAACAAAGTGGTGTCTACAGCATTCAACAAAGCATGTCTCCTAGATAAAGCATCTGCTACTACATTATCACCTCCCTTTTTATATTTAATTATACAAAGAAAAATTTCAATAAATTCAATCCACCTACCCTATCTTCTATTTAATTTTGACTGACTTTTTAAATATTTGATAGCTTCCTAATAAGTGTTTATAACAAACTCTCTAGGCCATAAGTAATTTTGCCAAACTTCTAATGCTCTTACTAATGCAAATAATTCTTTTTCATAAGTAGAGTAATTTAAACTACTACCATTTAATTTTTCACTAAAATAAGATATAGGTCGACCTTCTTGAGAAAGTACAACCCCTATTCCCAACCCTGAAGCATCACAATCTAATTCAAACATCTTTTCAAAGTTAGGAAGAGTTAATATAGGCACTTGGGTTAATTTATCTTTAAGAGTTTCAAAAGATTTTTGTTGTTCTAAACCCCATTTAAACCCATTTTCCTTTTTTGTTATTGCTGTTAAGGGAGCAACTATGGTACTAAAATTCCTAGCAAATCTACGATAAAAAGAACAAAAACCATGGAAACTCCTAACTTCAGTCACAATTTTAGGTACAGGCCACTCCTAAATAGCTTTAATCTTTTCTTTATCCATAGATATACCATCCTTACCCACAACAAATCCTAGGAATACTACACTTTATAAACAAAACCTACACTTAGCTAAATTAGCATACAACTTTTCTATTTTAAACACATCCAGAACAATTATTAAATGTCTCAAATGCTCTTCTAAAGATTTGTATAACATCAAAATAAACAACCACAAATTTCCCAATAAAATTTCTAAGCACATGATTCATAAGCCTCATAAAAGTACTAGGAGCATTGGATAACCCAAAGGGCATAACTAACCACTCATATAACCCAAAGTTTGTTTTGAAGGTTGTCTTCCATTCATCTCCTGGCTTCATTCTAATTTGATGATATCCACTCTTTAAGTCTATTTTTGAAAAAATCACAGCACCATGGAGAAGATCTAACATCTCATCTAATCTTGGTATAGGATACCTATACTTAATGGTTATTTTGTTTACTGCCCTACTATCTATGCACATCCTCCAACTTCCATCTTTCTTAAGTACTAATAGTACTGGGACTTCACAGGGACTCATTGATTCCTTAATATAGCCTTTACTCCATAATTCAGAAACCTGCCTCTTTAACTCCTTTACTTCTTTGGGATTAGCCCTATAAGTAGGTCTATTTGGTATAACAGCTCCTAGTACAAAGTCTATTTGATGTTCTATCCCCCTTAATGGAGGTAATCTATGGGGAATTTCCTCAGGAAACAATTCATTATATTCCTCTAACAAGTTCCTCACATCAATAGACACTTCCTCACTTAACTCCAATCGACATTCATAGCATTCCTTATAAACCATCAAATATACATTTGCTTGTCTTTTAATAGCCTTTTCAACATCTCCACTCTTAGCATAAAACCCAGATGCTCCTTTAAGTTCCGTTGAACTAATTCCAGTCTCTATACTCTGTTTGGATAATTCCTTATAATCAGACTTTATTTTAATTTGATCATCAAAGATTTATTTTGGAGTCATAGGTGCTAAAATAATTTTCTTATCATCCTTATGTATAGTATATCTATTTTTATAACCATCATATGTTACTCTCCTATCATATTGCCAAGGTTTTCCTAATAATAAATGAGCAGCATGCATTGGAACAATATCACACAAAATAGAATCTTCATGTAACACCCCTATTTTCAAACCAAAAACTCATTAAAAAGTATGCGCGGAAGCTGAAAACAATGAGGGCATCACCGCCACATCTAGTGTAAATTGGCACCATAATCCCATTCACACTAGATGCTAAGGCTATGTAAAATAAGAAAACACAAAACATATTTATTAATTCAAACTAACCGAACCGAAATTGTTACTACAATTGAAACCATGAAAAGTATCTACTAAAATTAATATAATAAATAAAACTCTGAAAGTCACCACCACTCTCAATATCTCCCATCATGCATGCCATCAACACCTGGAGTAGGTTCGTACCCAACCTGCACTAGATCATCTGCTCACCATGTACATCATGGATCATCACAGCCCCATTTAAAACATGTAACAAATTAGCCAGGGGAACAGCTAAGTAACATGTAAATACGAAGGAATAAAGTTATATATTCACATTTATATAAGCGTATAATTTATAGACATACACTCAATTCACATAAGAAAACCATCCAATTATTAATCTTTATTTAGGTGACCATAACGTCTAATTTATTTATTTATTTCTTTTTTTTATAAGTGGGAAAACCAACCAGGGGGTCACCTGGAAAATCAAAAGTCCGAAGACCTACCACTAACCACAGGAGGAATACAAATCACACCTGGGCCATCCCAATGGATATAGTCCAAAGGAGATAACAAAAGTCTGAAGACCTACCACCTCGGTCATCCTGTCCTTAAGTGTGCACACCCCCTAATAGGGTCCGGAGAAGCCTATAGAGTAGACAATGAGCCTTAACCAGACACGGTTGGCAAATAAATAAATATCCACAATAGAAAAGGAAAGGCTATTGTCGATCCCCAACTTCAGGAGGCCAAACCTGAAGGACCCAAAGCCCACTTTATGTTTCACTTTAAGTTATAGTATATTAATTAAATAAATTCACACAATTCACCATATAAACTTCACTTTATATAATTTTTATATTAGGTAGCTTTCTCAAAATACCTAGAAATATACCACTTAGAGTCACCACTCAATTCACTAATTGGAATAGAATAGAATAAAATAGTTATCCAACCAGCACTTCAAATAAATAACACCACTATAAAATGACAATATTTATATAAAATCCATCGGGAACCCATATTTGTATTAAATTCATAATAACAATAGAATATCCTCCATGGGCCTAATTATATAAAATCTTATATATTCACATAAGGTTACATAGCCAGATAAGACCATTATATTAACAAGTGCGTAATTAAAATATACATGAACGCACATACACATATATACCTACATATAAAAGGTTGAAAATAATGTTACACATATATATCTATATATATAAAGGTTGAAAATAATGTTACCTGGAATGCGATCTGATCACAAATGTTCACTAGTCGCTAAACCTATAGATTACACCAATAATATTAACTCTAAACGAAATATATTAGGTAAACATATTATAAAGGGCTTAAATCCAACTTATCAAAATTCTTACATTTGCCAAAATTTTATTTTACCGCCTCATATTTATATATAAACCCCCACTCATAAAATAATTATATAACTATATGATTACTCAAATATATATATTTATATACACACACAAGTACTAACAATACATAAAATTTACTAGTAACGTACTTTCATTAGTTTGATCCATTAACAAAAATAAAATAAAATATTTGTAAACATTCAAGGCTTGCGAAACCTGAGTACTACCCAGGTATTATCATCATGATTGACGAACATGCATATACATATATATATATATATATATATATATATATATATATGTATGTATGTATATATAAGAGTTAGCCGTGAATACCTGCGGAGAAGACATACTTATAAATGATGCGGAAAGTGCATCACGTAAAGTAATGCAAAAGTTTGAAAAAGCTATTCTCAAATGAACTACATCATGTAAGACCCCACCCACCATTCTCCACTAACTAGATTGTAGTATTATTTTATATTTAGAAGAATCAAGGCCCACTTCAATTACCCTTCAACAACCAGATCCCCTATGTTTTAATACTAGCATAGTGTCGAGAATTACCGTAATGTATCAGTTAGAATGGGGTGAGGGCAGAGGGTTCACGCGGAAAAGAGTGCTGATGTGCCTCCTTAATCTCTGCTGCAAAACCTATCTTCCGTTGCTCGAGCGGCCGAATGGTGTATCCAAGGAAATAGATAAGTATTTATAAAGGTAGGGAGCCATTAGGGTTATGGATTAATTAATTTTTTTAAGCTAATTTATAATTTCTAACTCATACGTAATTTTATTATACCCTAAAATTAGTTAGTTAATGAAATGTATCGGCGGTAACATATTAGTAAATAAATTAAATATTATTAGATAAACCTATAACAACCTTGTATTAGTCAAAACCCACCACGACCTATTATTTTATTATTAATATTACTATTATTATTATTATTATTATTATTATTATCAACAAAATTACCGAGTATTACACTTCATACTTACCTAATTTTAAATTTATTAGAACCTGCTGACTAACTTTAACATCCCCTAACTCATTTAACCACTGTAGTCTATAAGGTTTTTGATGTCTAGTAGTTGGTAAGCCTAACTTAGATACTAATAAGGTACTAGCGGCATTGATATAACTACCACTATCTATTGCCATGTTAAAACACTTATCATCAATCAAACATCGAGTATGAAATATGTTTTTTCTCTAAATTGCATTTGAATTAGGTAATTTATTACTATTTAATGCCCTACGTACCACAAAAAGATCTGTACTTATTGGAAGTTCTATCTCTTCTTTCAATTCACTAGCATCATCCCTAATCAAGTTAACCTCCAATTCATCCTCTTCAGATTCAGATTCTATATCTCCAGAATCTCTAATCAAGATGTTCCTCTTATTAGGACACTCATAAGCTATGTGACCTAATCCCCCACACTTAAAGCATTTTATGTCTCTAGTTCTGTTGGGACCACTAGTAGGATTAGTTGTTATAGTTCTCCCCTTATCAGTCCAGTTTCCTACTTTAACCTCATTACTCTTACTTCTAGATTCAAACCTCCCATTATTCTACCAGTTTCCAAAATTAGGCCCTCCAAAATTCCTTTTTAGGGTACTCCTAATCCCAATTCCAGGGGTTTATACTGCCTAGTTCTCCTTATCTGACTCTATATCTTGGTAGCTATATTAACCATTTAACTTAAGGTACCACAAGGATATAGTTCTACCTTATCAGCTACCTCGGAGTTTAATCCACTCAAGAATCTAGCCATTATAGCATCCTCATCCTCAACAATTCCTATTTTAATCACTAATACCTCTAGTTCCTTAAAGTATTCATCCACAGACCTATTCCCCTGATTTAATGTCTGCAACTTTTTATGTAATTCCCTATAATAGTAACTTGGAACAAACCTTTTCCTCATTAAAATCTTAAATTCATCCTATGTTTGTATAGGTGGTTCTCCCCTCCTACGCCTAGTTAAGACAAGATTGAGATACCAAGAAGATGCATATTTTGTAAATTCTACTACTGCTACCTTAATTTTCTTCTCATCAGAACAATTATTACATTCAAACACTAATTCTATCTTCTTTCCCACTCAAAGTAATAATTAGGGTCATTTCTCCCATTGAATCCAGGTATATTAAACTTAAGATTACTTAGATTCCTATCAACTAGATCTAATTCTCTTTCTTGCCTATTATTCTGTTTAGGTCTCCTATCACTATTATTGGATATTTGATCTTCTAGTTCTTCTAAATTATTTAAGGGTGGAATCCTAGTTCTAGGGTCCATGGGATCCCTTCCTAATACCCCATCATGTTGGTTATCTATTCTATTATTCTGCAATTCATTAGTTCTTATTTCTTGTTCTCTTATCCTCTGTTCTAGGTTAGCAGATAAAACAACAAGTTGAGCAGTCATTTGTTCTTGAAAAGTCCTAAGAGTTTCTAATAAATCATTGCTAGATACTGAGACAGATTGATTAACAGATTGGCCATTATTAGATATTATAATTTTTTTTATCAAGGTTTACTTTATTAAGCACAGGATAAGGCACAAATAACAGTTAATCTATAGCTAAGATCACTCTACTATCAATCCAATCAGAACAGAAAATTGATTATAATGATATGTAAAAGGGATCGCAGCACCAACACAAGATTAAAGAGTCTACCAGAACACACAGAACACACAATAATTTCCAGACAGTTGTTGAACTGAGCAGGATAGAAAATTTCAAGAAAGGAACGAGATTACTGCGAGAGCAAATTATGCAATTAAGCAAATTAATGAGATAGGACCCCTCTTCTTGGAGTCCTTACCCCTTTACAGAATCAAGGGTTCACCGGAATTTAACCACTTCCTGCGCACTCTTTTAATTGTGAGCAGAATATCAATTCGTAATAAAATATTAAATTGACGTCTAACAATTGCAGTCATTAGCAAAAGTAAGGCTCGAATTTACCGATCGAGGAGTATTCTTCGAATATTGTCAAGATTCAAGAATCTTGACCAAACCCTAACTATGAATTCGTCAAAAGCTATTTAGGGTTTCCCAAATAGTTCTGCCTCCGTCAACACAACCTTCTTGGTCGTTGGCTTAATTGCGACAAGAATCATTCGATTCTTGTCAGTCGCAAACCCTAGAATCAGCACTTCAGAACCACGGGTTAGTGAACTCAAGAATGACGAATAGAACAATAAAATTTCAGTAACAAATGAATTAAACCATGAGAACTCGAATATTCGTGTCTCTGATACCAAATGATGAAACTTGGACGGGTTCACAAAATTTCACTGGATCGAAAAATAAATCAAGCGCGGGGTTCAATTCGCCAATATTATCAGCCGGAGGATTTTTCTCCAAGGAAGATTAGAAAACTCAGAGCGCAGTTGAATCAACGGCTACTGAAGTTGTAGAACAGAAAAGATCGAGAAGCAGGTCAAGAAAGGAGATTGGGAAGAAGAAGAAGCTGTGAACGAGGAGGTGGCGAGAGAGAGAAGTCGAGAGAGAGAGAGAGAGAGAATTCCAGAAGAATGTAATCACAACAATGTATTCGACCAAAAAGTTCCTTGTACAACCGGTGTATACACCTTTTATATTGCGTATACATTACAAAAAAAAATACAATGTATACGAACGCTGGCTTACAACTATCTCACACGAATAAGCCCAAATACAGCCCAAGAAATCAATCAAGATATACACATTATGGATCGACGGGCTGGACAAAGAAACAACCCACCCTTACATAAATAATTACAAGGAATAATAATCCAAGTTAATGGATTTACAATTAATTCCCATCAGCTAAAATATGATAGCTAATCATGGTTACAAAGGGTTGAGTAATCCACATTCCAACTAACCCAATAAATATGGGTCGGGTGGCAGATTACCCAGCTAACTTAATCCCCATTAGCCAAATATGCCGGCGAATGCATCACATGGTACTTTTTTACAAATTAATACAACACAATTTCTATAACAACGCCCAGCAGCAGCTACATCAATCACCTTGATCCATTCCCATGTTTTGAATTAATTTCCTAAACAGTCACACAATAAGAAAAGTAATTATATGTACAACATAATCTATAACAATTAATATAATTATTTAAATACAAATTTTGGAGATATATACCAACACCGGTCTTGGAGCATGCTCCTATGCCTCCTTAAGACTTTGACTGGTCTAACATATATAAGGGAAAATCTAAAGATTAGTTTCCCTCTTACCAAAAATACTATTTTTCACTAATTTATTCAAAAACTAGTTTTTTGATAAAATAATAAGATATTAATAATAATGACATTAACTAATTACTAATTTTGCTAAAGATATAAGAAATAATAGTCATATTGTAAAGTTGATAATATAAGGTTTGCAAACTTTACCTTAATAATAATAGTAATGATACTAAAAATAATAATAATAATAATATCATTTGAAATAAATGGTGGAATAAGGGCTTCGACTGTTCACCAAAATAATAAAATAATAAAAAAAAAATAATAATAATATTATTATTATTAATAATGATGATGATGATGATGATGATGATGATGATGACGATGATGATAAAAACAATAATAATGTTGCAAAATAATAATAATTATTGCGGTAATAATAGTAATGATAATAATCAATGATAAAATGAAGTAGGGTTTTGACCCTACATTGAATAAATAATAAAACTATTAATAATAATAATAATAATAATAATAATAATAATAATAATAATAATAATAGTAGTAGTAGTAGTAGTAGTAGTAGTAGTAGTAGTAGTAGTAGTAGTAGTAGTAGTAGTAGTAGTAGTAGTAGTAATAATTATATTAAATACTAATGGTGATAATAATAATAATAATAATAATAATAATAATAATAATAATAATAATAATAATAATAAGACATGATATTAATAATACTACTACTAATATTCAAAATAAAAATAATAGGGTAGCAGCGCTATCTAGAATAATAATACTAACATTGAAAAATAATAATAATAATAGTAATAGTAGTAGTAGTAGTAGTAGTAGTAGTAGTAGTAGTAGTAGTACTAATAATAATAATAATAATAATAATAATAAAGTAATAATATAATCAAAATAAGTGAAATAAAATGAAATAAAATAATTAAGGTTAGTATAAATAGTGAAATAGGGTTGAGAGGGTTTAGGGTTCCACCGTAGGCTAGCGGGGACAGGCGGCACCAGCAGTGGTGCACGACGGTGGTGGCGGTGGCTAGAAAAAGAGAAGAAAAGGGGAAAAGTTGAGGGTTGGGAAGAGGGAAGGGAGAGTGAAGATGGAAGTAAGGGTGTTTGTGACTGCCTAGAATGAGAATGGCGGTGCACGACGGCGGCGGTGATGGCCGAACGGGGAAGGAGAAGAGAAAGAGAGGAGGAGAGGGAAAATGAGGAAATGGAGAGTAGGGGGAGATAGAGGAGGGTATGTAGGTGGTTTCAGGAGGTGTAGGAGGCAGTCGTAGTGGCGGGATTGTTGGTAAAAGGCAGCACGAAGGGCGATAGATGAGGAAGAAGGGGTTGGTCGAGGGGGCTTATGTAGGGAGAATCGAGGAAGAAGGGTAGAGTAGTTAGTTAGAGGGCAGTGCAGAGAGGATTTAGGTCAGTAGAGCTGGCGGCGAAGTTGGCCAATGACAGCAAATGAAGCATCTAAAGTGGCAGTGGCACACGAGAGTAAAATATAGGGTTTCGAGAAAAAGTTTCCAGTTCAAACAAGTGAGGGGTATTTATAGAACTTAGAGGAAAGGGTAAGGTCGATGGGGTGATGAGGGAGTAGGGCAGGTAGGGTTAGGGTTCGCCGGCAGCACCATTTGGCCTGCAAAAGAAAATTTAAATTGTGGTAAGGCATTCGCACAGGGAAAGGAGGGTCTTGCACAGAAATATAAGGGGTGGGTTGGGTCATGTTGACCGGCGAGTCAGGGAAAAGAGAAAGGAAGGAAAACGGCCGGTCAAAATGTGCGTAACTAGAGGCACCATTCTAGAAAACAGGCAGAGTTGTAGGTCGATGAAGGGAAAGGAGGATTGAAGAAGAAGAAGGAAGTGCAGTGTGGATTGGGCGGCTAGGAAAAGAAAGAAAAGAAAAGAAAAAAGGAAGAAAAAGAAAGAAAAAAGAGAAAAAAAAGGAAAATGAAAGAAAAAGGAAGAAAGAGAAGGAAAAAGGGAAAAATAAAAATAGGTCGGTTTGGTATTTAAATTAGTTTGGATATTTTGGATATTTAAAAATAATAATATTTAAATAAAAAAAAATTAATTTCCTTTTTAGGCTAATTTAGGATTCTTAAAAGGTTTTTCATAAATTCCATTTTAGTTAGCAAATCACTCTGATTTTCTCCAATTAAATTATTTATAGCATTCCTATTAATTTTTCCCTATTTATTCCCTCTTATTTAATAAAATAATTTTTTAATTAATTTCTAAAATAAAATCCTTAATTAACTAAAATACCCAAATTTTTCCTAATTAAAATATTTATTAATTTTTTCTAGATTTGCCTTAATTAATTCCCTTTTATTTTAATTAAATAATTTATTTAATTAATTTTTCTAATAAAACCTTATTTAACTATAATTCTTAAAATTTGGATTTTGGGGCATTTCAAGGGCCTAGATCCTTGAGGCTTTCCCTTGCCTTCCCAAAATGGGGCACCGACTAGAGTAGGTGCCCGTACTATCAAGTGCGGTCTAAAGATGTGCTTGCTACTAGGACATTAGGGCACCTCCCTACTGAAATGGTCGAGTCTGATTCTACTAAGATGACGGAGGACTCCATCACAACCGATCTGTGGCCCAACTTCCCACAATTTAGGCAGGTCAACAACTTGCCTCCACAATTCCTACCCGGGAGGCTTCTGCAACACTGTCTATAAGAGGATCCCCTCAAGGGTCCCTGACTTTTGTTGCGATCTCATGGTGGGGGTCTCATTGGTCCTCCTAAAAATGGCTAGGTCTTGCCCCTAGAACTCTGACCGTCGAGGTTCCTCTTCCCAAGGATGGTAACTCGCTCTTGGACCAAGGTGGCAGCAATGTAGGCATGCTCGTTAGGGTTGTGCAAAAAATCCGTAATCCGAAAATCCGATCCGATATTTAAAAAATCCGATCCGAGTTTTAGGATATTCGATCCGGATTTTAAAAATCGGAGCGGATATCTGATCCGGTCAAAATTAAAAATTTTCAGAGCGGATATCCGATCCGATATTTTTCCGGATTATCCGATCCGATTAAAATATCCGGTATATAACAAAAATAATTTTTAAACATAAAATATATAAATATTTTTTGATTAAATAAATTATATATATAATTATTTAACCCGAAAATTATGAATTTATGGACTTTAGATTATTGTTGTATTTGCGTTATGGACTTTGGACTTTGGATTATTATTGATTTGTTGTATTTGTTATTAACTTTGAATTTTTAGAATTTATTTTAATTTAATTCTACCAGGTTAAAATATCCACATTTGGATATTTCAATGCAGGTATTTGGATTATTATTGATTTGTTGTATTTGTTATGAAATTTGAATTTTTAGAATTTATTTTAATTTAATTCTAGTAGGTTAAAATATCCACATTTGGATATTTCAATATGGATGTTTGTATATCGGATACCGGATATCCGAATTTAAATTATCAAATTTTTCGGATATCCGGTCATAAACAAGTCTTTTTTGTTGAAAAATAAATATTTTTCGGATAATCGGATATACAGGATATATCCGATATCCGTATCTGATTTTTTGGATATCCGACTATTCGGATATCCGCTATTAATGGATACAGATACGGATATAGGTTACTAAATATCTGATCGGATAGGATATCCGAAAGAAAAACCCGACCGGATACGGATATCCGGTTTTGCACAGCCCTAATTCTCGTATAGACAAGCTAAATCCGTGAAGGATGTTGCACCCATCATCCTGCGAATACTGAAGTTCAGCCCCTACTCGAACTAGAACACCATCGTGGACTCATTAGCGGCAATCCCTAGAGCAAATTGGAGCAGCTTGAAGAAGCGAGCATGATACTGGCATACCGTCATCAATCCCTGAGTGAGCTACATGAACTCTTGGAACTTGTCCTTATTTAGGCTCTCGGGGTAAAATTTAGAGCAGAAGGTGGTCTTGAAAGCCTCCCAAGTCTTTAAAGGACTGTCTCAGGCATGTTGCTCCACCCACCAAGCAGCTGTTACGCCTCTCAGGTATAAGGTTGCGATGTTGGGTTGTCGGGCCAGTGGGCAATCCACTGCTTTGAAAGTGTTATCCATGTCCTAGATCCACCTCTTAAGAACCACCGGGTCCTCCTCGTTGAAGTAGGTCGATGGGTGATGTCCAATGGCCCTCTAGAGCCATTCCTCACCATTTCCCTAAACACAGTGAGGGTGCAGGGCAGGCACCAGGAGCTAGCGCTGGACAAACTCCATGAAGGCCTCAAAAGCCTCCTCCAAAAGCCCTACTTGGTCGTTCATGACCATTGGAACCTGCAATAGAAATGATGAGGTTAGGAGCGAACCAACTAGTTCAAAGCAATCATTTCACACTATTTCCCTTTTAGGAAAACCCTAATCTACTCTTACGTTCCTCACTATGGCCCAGACTAGGAACTTTAAAAATGGAAAGGCCTTTTTATGATCGAAAACATTTCAAAATCTAGGAAAAACTTTGTAAATCAAAATTTACTTTGCAAATAAGCACAGTTACCAAAACCAACGTTTTGATACCAACTTGTAACACCCCCAAAATTCACTACTGAAAATTTTTTCATTTTTATTAGAGGATTCATGAGAAGTAATTAAATCAAAACTTGTGAATTTTGGGGATATTACCACCATAATTAGTACAAGATCGACCCCTGACCAGTCTTTTACTAACTACAAGGCTAAGGATATATTACCATCCATTGTTACTCAAACTTAAATCACAAAATCATAAAAGCATTAAAATGTTCATAAGACAAAAACCAAAGTATGCGAAAAAGAGTTTACAATCCAAAGTACATAATTAAAATTCCTCAAAAGGAATAAATCTATAGTATAATAAAACAAGTCGGAATAAACAAAAGCAAAATAAAGGAACCTTAAAGGGAAATCCAACCATGTTGCTCTCGACCCCTAGACCAATTCCAAGCTCAACTCTCAGCTCCATCTAATGCCTCGTAAGCATTAAAGGGATCGAAAATAGCATCACCTACCTACTCAAACATAGATGGGCCTTTTGCTAGTGGAAATGAGAAGCACCTATGAAACGGGTGGTCAGTACACTTCGTATTGAGCAAGATAACCATGCATCTAAGGGAAACACAAAAAGGTATATAACACAAGCATGATCACATAAACAACATACAATCATTACTAATAAATAAAGGCTAAGCTATAGTCCAGATAAACCAATTATTTAATTCTCTGATTTATACTCGTTTTACACCATGCTCTTTATCAATCCATATGAGTATGGGAACCCCACTATTATAGCCAGTGGATTGAAATTATAAAGGGAATAACACACCTGACCACTATTATATGTCGCTAGATCGGTCTCCAAGGTAAGATACTCTTGGCCACTATTATGCTAGTGGATTGGTTTGGCCCCAACTCTCATTGTGTTTCACCGTAAGTACTTAGTATCTTCTACGTGCCTTATCGAACTTAGAGTTTGGTTTATTGAGCTCAGCATCCCCCACTATTATAGCCGGTGGATCAGAAACATATAGGACAGAACGCACTAAACCACTATTACATACAGATGGATCGGTCTTTACGGAAGCCTGGCACCTAGCCACTATTATGCTGGTGCATTAGACTGGGCTCGGCTCAATAATCTTCCACTTTAAATTATTAGTGTCTTATGGTGTATCATTCAACATGTTTTACCCTAGACATACATGTCATCCTCCATCTACACTTATCTTCACAAGAGGGCCCGCCCTATATCTTAAGACTAATACACCTCTGAACGCACCCCAACATCCTTTCCTTCTTCCATTTACTCACACTAAAGGCCCAACTCCTAATTTTGTGGGTCAAGGCCCGTTACCTTACACCCTCCAAGTCCACTCACTACCTTACCCTAGTATTTTCTCCTCAAACCCTAATTTGGGCCTATGTGGCCCATCCTTCTCGACCTGTATGCAAGTATGGCCGTTTTACACTCTATACATCACCTCCGTTATATTCAACCCCCATCATTTCACTTTAATCCCCCAAATACAGGTGTGACCACGAAACCCTAGTAGACCACACCAAACCCTAGCACCCTTATTGTCCACATGTCACCCCTCCATATCTCACCTTCCATCCTTGCTTTCCCATGATACCCATACTCACCTTACATGAGGTATTCTCCACTCTCATCCCAAACTCCACTCACCCTCAATTATTTTTACTTTCAAAACCATCTCAAATTAGGGTTTTCCTCCCAAACCCTAGCTAGATCTCCTATACACCCTTATACTAACCCACATATTATTTTTCACCCAAAGTCTCCAATCACACAAAAAACTCTTCCCTTACCTGTCTTACACACTAAGAAAACTTTTTACATGTAAAGATAATCACCATGCAGACTCCATCCACACCATACAAGCCCTCAAAGTTTCCATGCAAACCCTACAACCCTAGAATTCCCATACAAACCCTAGAATCTCCCATACAAACCCTAAAATTCCCATGCAAAGTTCACGCACTCTTTTATTTTATTCATAGTCCCCATTTATTTTACCCCTTATGGATCATTAGATAGTTAGGTCAATCCCATATCCCCTTGGTCAACTCATTTCCCTTTTTTTTGTTTTTCATTATTTCACCCTATATCATTACATTAAATATCCTATAATTCATGTTCTAAAAGGCCTCATCACATAACATCATAATCACAACATATACTTATTATACACATGCCATAAGAAAACACATGAGCATACCTCAACTCCAAGCTACGCTATATATAAAATATTTGTATTAATAATAAAAAGATACACAACATAACATGGTACATGACATATAAGGCACATAGCACACACATAGAGGGTCTTATCTACATCCTTACCTAAGATGACACCGGTCTTGGAGCACGCTCCTACACCTCCTTAGGGTTTTAACCGGTTTCACCTATAAGAGGAGAAAACTAAGGATTAATTTTTCTCTTACAAAAATTACTATTATTTCCTACTTTACTCTAATATTAGTGTTACTATTATTAAATGAAACTTTACCAATAAAAATAGAGTTTTTATTCTCATGTTAGCCTACTAGGTTATTACTAGTAAAAATAGGTTCATGTTGAGTATTTATAGAATATTTATATTGTTAAAAAGAATATCTTTAATACTACTACTAATAGTAATAATAATAATAGTTGTAGTAAAAATAGTAGTAGTAGTAGTAGTAGTAGTAGTAGTAGTAGTAATAATAATAATAATAATAATAATAATAATAATAATAATAATAATAGTTCTAATCTTAAGAATAATACTTAAAAGATGTTCTAATAATCATAATAGTAGAAACAGTAGAGGTTAAGGCTAATAATAGGGTTAGTAATAAAAATAATAATATAATAATAGCAATAATAACAATAACAACAAAAAAAATAACAATAATAATAATATTTTTAAGGGTAATAATAATAATAAAAGTAATAATGATATTAATAAAAATAAGGATAATTATAATAATATTTAAAATAGGGTTTGGACCCCTTTAATAATAATGGGATAAATATCCCGAGGCTATATTTAGTAATACTAATGATGATGATGATGATGATGATGATGATGATGATGATGATGATGATGATGATGATGATGATGATGATGATGATGATGATGATGATGATGATGATGATGATAATAATAATAATAATAATAATAATAATAATAATAATAATAATAATGATGATGATGATGATGATGATGATGATGATGATGATGATGATGATGATGATGATGATGATGATGATGATGATGATGATGATGATGATGATGATGATGATGAAGATGATGATGATGATGAGGAGGAGGAGGAGGAGGAGGAGGAGGATAATAATATAAAGACAAATAAAAGAGATAATGATATCATGACTAGGGTTTTAAGGGTTAGGGCACCACCCCGATGGCGGTGGCGGGGAAAATAGAATAAGGGTAGAAAGTTGTGTTTTTAGGGTAGGAGAGGGGGAATAATAGGATATTTGAGGTGTGGAGGATCCCTAGGTTGAGAGGGATAGAATTGTGGTGGTGGCATAGCCAAATATAGTGGCGCAAGCGGTAGTGGTGTGGTGGCCAAGAGTGTTGGAGAGGGAGGAATGGAAAAAAGGAGGGATGTAGGGGAAAATGAAGATAGGGGCAGGTAGGGGAGGTTATATTCATGATTTTAGAGGGTAGGGGAGTGGTGGTTGCGGCAAAAGGGGTGACGGACAGTGACACAAAGGGTGGTGGTGGGTGAATTGAGGTTGGTCGAATGGCCAACTTTGCGCAACCAAGGCATCTCGTACAGGGAGGTTTGAGGGTGGTGAGGGGTGTGGCTTGGTGGAGGGTGGTGCATGGAGTAATTTGGGTGGTGGTGTTGGAGGGCAGTGGTGCAATAGGCAGCTGAACATGTAACGACACACAAGAGGGAACACATTTTTTGGTCGAGAAAAAAGGTTGAATGGGGGTGGTTAAAGGGTTTATAGGCCATGGATGGGGGAAAAACAGAGGGGAAGAGAGAAGGAGGGTAGCATGCATGCAAGTTGCCGGCCGGGGGCACATGGCCAATGCAGGCCTACAAATTTGTAGGACTTATCAGCTCAGGAAGAGGGAAAGGAAGAGGGAGAGAGATAAGAATGAGGAGAGAGAGAAAGGGTATGATTGGGTGGGGAAGAGAGAGGGAATGACGGGAAAGAGGTTAGGGGTGGTAGGTCAGTAGGTGGCGGTGTAGAGGTCACGTGCCTGCACATGGAAGTGGAGAAGGCAAGTGTCGGGGAGAGGGAAGATCGGTGGAGGAGAAAGGAAGAAGAAGGGTGGGCAGCCAATCATTCTTGGGAGAGAAGAAAGAAAAAGAAAGAAGCCGGACCAGACTGATGTTCTGGTGAGGGAGAAAAGGAGGGGGTGACGGGCTTGGGCCGCACGGGAAAAAGGAGGGAGTCTTAGCAGTAAGGGTGGGCTGGCCTAGATCAGGGAAAGAAGGGAAGAAAGAAAATGAGAAGGAAGAGGAAGGAAAGAAAATAAAAGAAAAGAGAGTGGAAAAAGAAAAAGGGAAAAAGGAAAAAATAAAAATAGGTGGGTTGGGGTATTTAAAATATTTTAGTATTTTGGGATATTTAAAATAATAATAATTAAATTTTCTTTTTAGGTTAATTTAGGATTTTTAAAGATTTTTCCTAAATTCCATTTTAATTAGCAAAACACCTTAATTTTTTCAATTAAATTATTTATTAATTTCATCTTAATTTTACCTTAATTAATTCCTCTGATTTTAATAAAATAATTTATTTAATTAATTTTCCTAATAAATCTTTAATTTACCATAATTTTCTAATTTAGGGTTTTGGGGTATTTCATATTTATATAGTGACCTAGCATGCATAGAATCCTACATATTTTAACTATGGGAGAGATAAAACAAGGCATGTACTATACAAAATATATTTAATAGAATCATAGATGTAAATTATATCAATTAAATTAATGTTATAGGAAAATCTTATTAAACAAAGAAAATTAATATTATATCTCAAATTATAGTCTAAGGTTTCAATTTATTCCATAACTTAAATTATTTAGTCACCCATAATAAATAAATTAATTACATAAAAATATATATATAAAATAAAAAACTAAATAGCAAAAACTAAATATGGATGAAAGTTTTGGAAATGAAATATTGCTTATTCTCATCTGAAATAATTTATTTTTGATCTCTTTTTCTCTTTCCTCACACACATCTGATCTTTTTAGTCTTTCCCTTTTTCCACTTGTTGCTCTGTCCTCTATCCTATCCTCCCTATCTTTTTGCTTGTCTACTACTCTATCTTTTGTCACTCTCCCTACATTATTCTCTTCTTTTTTTTTTCTTCCTCTTCTTTCTTTTTCTCTTTCTTTATGTCATCTCCCTACCGCCTAACTGCTACATAACTTCTCTCTTGTTTTCTTCTCTTTCCTATGCATTACTCATTTTTTTCTTTTTCTTCCCCTTTCTCTTTTCAATGACTTCCTTTTTCTTGTTCATTTGTGCTTCCTATTTGCTTTCGCCATACCAAACCTTTGGCCTTCTTGCTTTCATTTTCTTTCACAAGGTCTTTAAGCCGTTGGACAAAGATTTTTTTCCCACTCAACAAAGAAAATTATACCTATAAAATAAAATTAAAGGAATTAATAAATTATCTCATAATTCAAGTCCATAATTTTATATTTGTTTAGATCAAGTAATTAAATATATGAGATTATTATCTGTTAAACATAAAATTATAATTATTCTCAAATATTTTTCAATTAAAATATCAAAAAAGTAAGATTAAAAGAATATGGATTCATCATCTATGTAAAGAGTTACATTGAGAAAGTTTACATTTTGATTGAAACTCTTTAAAAATGTTTTTAAAAATACTTATTTTGAATTAAATTCATAAGAATTCATATTTGATATTGATTTATTATTCTTTCAAAGTGTTTTAAAACTTATTGGTTTGTTCTAGTTGGAACCAGTCGAATAGCCTTACAATGGATTGACTAGTTTATTTTAATCAATGAGCTTGAAAAGAGTTAAAGTCAGATGGATTGATCGGTGCAGGAAAGCAATCAACTGATTTAACTAATCTGTCTATGGTTTTCACTCAAACTAAAATCCATTCATCTCTATTTAAAATCATCAACTAGTTTCATGAAATTGATCATTTAGTTTGAGGAAACTGATCTACTATTTTGAACAACCAATCTATAGGTTTCATTCCTATATAAACCTATTTGTCTCTATTTAAAATTATCAGTTGGTTTTTTCGAAACTGATAGACTAGTTTGAAGAAACTAATTAACATGGGTTTCACCCTTGTAGAAACCCACTTGTCTTTATTTAAACTCATCAATTAGTTTATAATCAATTGACTAGTTTGAATAAATTGATCCACATCAACATGGTTTACTGAACCAAGTAAATAATCATATATGTTCATATAACCAACTAGGCACTACACAACATTGATAGACTAGTTTTAATAAACCAATTGAATGGTTTGCATAAAGGTAACTTTCCATTTCAAACCTAAACATAATAACTTGATTGGTTTGAACCATTGATCCACTAGGTATGCAATTAATTGACAAGTTGGTCACACCGATCAATGTGTGAGCATTAAATCCTAATCTTCTGCTCATTAGGTGATACAACGTTTTAGATATTTGTTGCTTAATGGCAATTTATTAAGGGTGAGCATTATAAATAAGTTCCCTCTGCATTTATTATGATAAATTTTCAACTATATTGATTGTGCAATCAAACATCTTCCCTTAAATAATTCAATTTCTCACTAAAATCTCTCGACATTCAAATTTAGAGTTTTCATCGAAGTTTGTTCATTGCTCATTTCTCTTTACTAGATTTTCTCTACAAATATAATTAATTTTATTACATCTAGATAGATTACATATGATACGAAGTTGTGAACTTACATATCTTATATTCTTAGTGAGAATCAATTGTAATCATAACCACCTTATAAAATTTATTTCAAAGTGATTAGTGAGTGTTTGCCTATCATTATTGAGAGATTCCTATGGAGAGTCTTGAGAAGATAAGTAGGTCAAGTTGTAAATCATATCTTAGAGGGTTAATGAGACTATAATGCTCATAAACAAACAAAAGAGTGATCATCAGTAAAAAAATTGTTACAATTTCAAAATCAAAAAGGCAAAACCTTATAGTGGTGGATGTAGAGAGTAATTTACTTATGAACCACTATACATTCTACGAAAACGTTTTTTCTATCATCTCTATTTTTTTAAAATGTTATTCACCCTATATAGGGTTCTTTCAGAAAGCATGTCTTTCAAAATTGATAATAATTTCTTCAAACTCTTACTACTCCATGTGTTGTATACTTTCAAGTTGTATAATTCTAAAATACTGGATAATTAAGTAAGTGACTTACAACCACCACACAAAGGATTTTCTGAATCATTCAACAATGTCAAACATTTTAGGATAATCCCAAATACTTTCCTCAACTTCCTTAGTCATCACTTGTAATAAGTATCCCTTGCATTTCTCAAATCTTTTGTTATTTTCCCTTCTATCTTCCTCATTATTATATATACACTCAGTCTCACCATGCCATATCCAATGAGTATATATTGTATTATGTATATTCACAAAAAAATGATCTCTCAATTCATAAACATTTATACATTCATCATAAGCACAATGCATACATAGACAGATTATTCTACTAAAGTCTTTAGCATATTCTACTATAAATGTGATAAAAAAATTCCATCCTTTCTTCATATTTCCTAGACAAATGATTTACAGGCACCCATTCTCTTAACACAATTTTCAAATTATATGTCTTCCAAAGAAATATTATTATAGTAAAGAAAAACAATCAATGATGGTGTATCCCAACAATTAAAGCTAGCTTAGGCTATAGTTTATATCAACCTTAATATAAAAACAAGTGTTAAAAATATTTTTTTGGCTTTAGGATTTAGGCTTTAGTGACCATGGTTTAGGGTTTTCTTTTGAAGATATCAAAAAATCATGGTATAAATACGTAGGCTATGGGATAAATAAATATTATAGCATAATTATGAGCTACACAAATACATACATATATATAAGACTACTACAAGGATTTAGATGTACATAAAACCACTATAAATATAGGAGGACTAAAACATGATGCAACAACTATCACGATATATCAAGAAAAAGCCCGAATAAATACAATAAAAGATTGCTGCAATTTTATGCATTTTACTAAGTGCATGAAACTCTTAAAATCTCCTAAGGTACTCCTAGCCATCCTGAAGCCTCCAAATATTAGCTATCAATCTCTAAGCCCACTATTTTTGAAGAGTTAAATGTCATTATAAGATGGTCATATCAATGAAGAAGTTATTATAGGATACTGACTAATGAAAATTTTAATCTATATAAACCTAAACCTAAAATAGTGAAGAATGAAGCTTATCTAGCTAAATGCAAATGATTACCAGCTAAAATGACAACAAGGATACCGATGATAATACCACAACAAGTATAATCTAAGTTGGTAAAAATGGAGTGAAACAGAGAGAGAGAGAGAGAGAGAGAGAAGCAATAGAGAGAGAGTGTGGGGAGACAAAAGGTATGCAAGCCTTTGAAAATTAAAACTGCTTCAAAAAAGATACAAGAGCAAAGCATACCAAAATAACTAAAGTGGTCGACAATGATGAAAATGAAGATGATTCATGAGCCAACCACTAGCAAATCCAACATAGAGACCACCACCAACACCTCTTTGATAATGGTAGAGTGAACATTAGTGAGGAACAAAACTATCCTAAGTTAGTAATGGAGGAACAATAAGGAGACAAGGGAGCTAGAGAGTGTGTGACTATTAGAGAGGTTAGCGTACATTATACAGTTGCAACAAAAAGAATGAAGCTTTGACTATTAAAATGTGTTTTAGATAATAATTTTAAATATAACTTTTATCTAAAATTTTTTGATTTTGCATATTTAGGTAATGGTTTTATTTAAAAAAAGCATATAAAGTGCACACATTTTTAGTCACTCCCAATTCCTACACTCTTACAAGTAGATACTTTAGGTTATTTTTTTAAAATGGCTTTGGATACTAGTTATTAGAAAAAGCTCCAACAAGAATTAATTCTCGCATAACTAGATGGGCTTTAGAAGCCTATAATTACAAAAACCGACATCTAAAGCTTCATTAATGACAATTTTAAATAAAACTGTTATCTATGGTTCCACAATTTTTTTAGGCTAGAGTTTTGATTTCAATTTTAAATTGAAAGGTTATTTATAAAAGGTTATCAAAACTCATTTTTATAATGGTGATGGTTATGTAATTGACCTTTTAACAAATTACTTAAATATTTGTGGACTATTAAGAGGATGATTGACTAATAAAAAAGAATAAAATATTATATTTCATCAATGGTTAATAAAAGACTAAAAGTGGGATGCAATTACTTAACAAAAAAATTCATAAGAGATTAGATAAATATCGTGTTTTAACCAAAGAAGAAAAAACTTATCTGCTTTTATAACATTAGAGAAGTCTGACCTAAATGCTATGAATAGCATTACATATGAAATGCATTTCAATAGTTTTTTTTTCTATATGTCCGTGTCAAGAAGATTTACAAACCTACCTATTTATTTTCACATGAAGTAGGTTCACAAATCTACTTTTAATAATCGGATAAGTAAACGACAAAATTGTAGGTAAATACATAAATATTTTGAATTGATTTATATAAAAGTAAAATATTTCTAATTTATTCTTAAACATTTAAAGGCTTAAATTTTACTTTTGCATAGTATTTTTTAAAATTTTAATTTTAGATAATATTATCATTTTCATATAGCCTACAAGGTTTTTTTTAATGAAAATTTCAAAAATATTTATACCATAATAAAAATAAACATCAAATAATTATGTCGTTAAATATAATTTTCTTAATAAAAAAACTATAAATTACGATCTTATCAAAGTAGAGTAGGAAACAAGACCTATCTAGAGTTTGCGTTCATGACCAAGCGGTTAAGTTTAATATTTAAACCGCCAATTACGGTCGAGGTAGGAAAGGAAACCTATCAAAAATGTGTCGTGCCGCTAAGTAAAGGTAAAGGTAATGGTTATAAGAAATTCGGCGAAGTATAGTTGGTGCAAAATCAAGGGAAATTCTTAGAAGGATGGCATTAAGCCTTCATTTTATTTTATTTTTCTATTTCCTCTAACAGATAATAATTCTCAAACAAAAAAAGTCCTATAAAAGTTAGAGACATTTTTATAATTTTGAATTTTTCATTACAATATCATGGAGTGTATGAAGATAACGAGGATGGGGGGAAGTGGTTTTTTTTTTCACTATTTTTCTTTTCATAAGACTGAAAAAGTTTTGTTCCCTTCTTTTAATTTTTATTAGTATGATCTGATTAAAAATTTTTAATGTTATTTTTGTTGTTGCTATACTCTTATTAATATTATAATTATTAATTTATTACCTATATCACTATTGGTATCATTAATGATATGATTATTATTATAATTGATATCATTATTTTTATATGATTTGTAATATTTTCAAAATTATAGTACATATTTAATATGATTTAAACTGATTTGATATAATCCTACGGTAGATATGATCCTATCTCATAATTTTTAAAAATAAGTTGAGCAAAATATAGTATAAAGAGTCTAGAATCACAGAAAAAAGTCAACTAAAGTAATTTACCTATAATTTAGTGTGCCTGCGTCACTAGCCACTCTAGTGGTCATTCCACAAACTTAAGTGCTAAATTGGCACGGTAGTTAAAAAATTACTTCTATATTTTATATATCTTATATAATTTATTTAAAATTAAAGTACGATGATTAAAAATTTACTCACGTATTTTATATATCTTATATAACTTATTTGAAATTAAATATATTTTTTAATAAATTTTTATTTTAGATTTTAATTCGATTTAAAATTAGTATTTTATTAAAAATATTTATATTATTTTTAAATATATAATATAAAAAATATAAAATAGAAGAAATTTTTTTCCATCCTTACTACATCATACAACATTAAACCCTAAGAATAAGTCGTCGGAGAAGTAAATATTCTTATAAATTAGTGTACACCTCGCTTCAAAGAGTTCATTTGGGGCAGACATAATTCTCTCGCCCGGCCAAAACTCCCTGCACGAGCTTTCCCAAAATAATTGATTAATATCACCATGTTATCAACTCATGACGTCTACAATGTTGTGGTGGCGATAGTTCCTCTTTATGTAGCCATGTTATTGGCTTACCTATCAGCAAAATACTGGAAGATATTCACACCAGAACATTGTTCTGGAATCAACGAGTTTGTTGCAAGATTCTCAATTCCATTAATAAGCTTCCGAGTCATATCCTCTTTCAATCCGTATGAGATGAACTTGAAACTTCTTCTTTCGGACGCCATTCAAAAGCTCCTCGCATTCCTTACCGTAGCCCTGGTGATCAGGATTATCCCTAAGGTCAGATTATATTGGATAATTGTGGGAACTAGTCTATTAACAATTCCTAACAGTAGCATCCTTGGAGTCCCCCTTGTCAAGGGCATGTATGGGAGTCAGACTCTGGGGTTGCAGGCACAATTAGTGATGATGCAAGGTTTATTTTGGAATATTATATTTCTGTTCTTATATGAGCTCAATTTTTCACAAGACGCTCAGAAACATGAAGCAGGAGTATTACCGGAAGTACAAGGTACTTACACTATAATCTCTTACTAATCTCAGTTGATAGGGTACTTGAAAAAACAAGACCGTTTTCTAATATGCATACATACTTTTTGATTTTTATCCCTTAATCAAGAGCAGTATCAAATGAACAGCATGTAATTATGTGTGAGAAAATGGTGGTCTTTAATAAAGCAGCTCATACAGTAAACGATAAATATACGAATATCAACAATTACCATTCTTTTTATTTATTTTTTATTTTACCAATTGGCATTGTGTCTTATCATAACTAATTGGTGTTACCCTTTTATATGAGATGAAATATGATCGTTTGGACAAAAGATATTTACTAAGATCATTTAAAATAATCCTCAATCCAGTTAAATTGTCCAAAATGATATTTACATTGAT
This sequence comes from Tamarix chinensis, assembly GCA_030549775.1. Lineage (NCBI taxonomy): Eukaryota > Viridiplantae > Streptophyta > Magnoliopsida > Caryophyllales > Tamaricaceae > Tamarix > Tamarix chinensis. The sequence continues at coordinate 29,916,396 of CM060171.1, read as the reverse complement.
AAGGGAAACCTTTGATTTAGGTTAATTTCGAAAATTTAATATGAAATTAGGTTTATGATACTTTGTCCTTCAATTTTGGTCAATTGAAGCATAAAACAGAGATTAAAATATAAGATATTTGCATAATATCATTTGAATTATTTCATCGCGTATTGTGTGGACATGATAGTATGTATGATACATAGCAAATAAATACACTACTAGGTATAGATAAAGATAATACTATAAATATTTAAAAATACTAATATAGATAACAAAAGTACACCCCAAAAAACTATGTTTAAAATTCCATTATACAAAGATAAATAGTAAATGTAATGTTACTACTATATATTCAAGGACATATTATTATTTGAGATAAATAGATATATTGATCATAGCTTATTTGATACTTAGTACTTTTGAGATCCGAAATATGTGTTGAAAAGTACATATCTTAGTGATTGTTTTATATATCTTGAATTGTCTAAGTAAAAATAAAGATTTTTTTAATTTTTACAAAAATTCATTTTAGATTTTAGTTTGATCTAAAATGGGTATTTTATTAAAAATATATTTTTTTTATTGTGAAATACTTGATACAAAAGATTTAAAATACAAGTAAATTTTTTCTAATGTTATTATCCTCATATAAAACAAACCCTTAAGCTTTAATTTGATACCTAATAGGACTTCTTACACTTAGCTAATTAAGAGAAGATTATCACAAAGGATAAGCCAAATTTGGTGGTGCTCAACCAATTTGCATGCTTGAACCTCGTAAAATAATGACTAAAACACCAATGCACAAACCATAGGCATGCTCCCTAACATCATAAAATCATGTTCTTTTACCTTGAATTAATTAAATACTCAAAGAAAGCCATAAATCTCATGAAACACATACATCTACACATATTATGTTACATAAGATCATATAAGCTATGGAGTAAGATTAATATTACTTGAGCCCAAGCAATTAACTAAAGAAAATATAAATGGAGGCTTGTAACATACTAAAATTTATTAATAAAAAAATTTGATATTTGTTGAAGCTCAATATAAAATAATTAGGTGTTACCACCATACTTAATACGAGTCCAATTTAGAGTACTATTCTCACATTAAGTATAAGTCAAAACGTAACAACAATTTAAATATGATAAAGAGAGAATAAGAGGAATTTCATAAGACACAAACAAAGGTTTGGAGATAAACTTCAAGTACAAAGCAAATTAAAATACAACATAATGGAACCTATGAAACTAATAATCCATAAGGTATCTAAACGAAATTGTTAACTACGAGATATAGTAGACTCTGCATCCACAACCCCATAAATCACTTATCCATAGGCAGAACATCAAAGTAAGCAAAGTCTCTAAGGTGTTCATCAAATACTTTCGTGTCAAAAATAAGTTCGTATACTTGTTGAAGTGAGTAGCACCTATGAAAAGGATGATCAATACTTACGTATTAAGTAAGGTAACACATATGTATCACTAAGGTAAGACATATAGTAGATGAGACTATCTTAGGGAAATAAATTACACAAGCTCAGTACTCATGATAAAGAACTACCTAAAAGATGTTACCACATTAAATACTATAATTAGGTGATTAATGAAATCATGTTACTAACACATTGATTTCAAGAAACTGATATTAACAATACTCTCCCCTTTTTCTATAGAGGAAGAAAGGTAGTCAACCTTACTCATACTCTCGGATATAAGGTGAAACATGTTTAATACACTATTAAACCTATAAACCTTAAGTATATATACCCTCTAGAGATTAGTAGACCTATCAGATAGGGTAGACCAGGGTCCTCAAGTTCCGATAAGACCAGGCAATTAACTTTAATAAGTTTAACATGCAATTAAATTCAATAATTTCAAAGCACTTGATTCTAAGTCATTTGTTTTCCCACTTTAATAATGTCTTATTAGTGCATTAACCAATGCCTATCACAATAAAAATGCATTAATAGAATTACTTAGATCATTATACTCTTCATTTTCATTATGTTATTATGAGGTAAGTTACTTATCATGATTCTAGTTTACTATAAATTTAATACAACAATTTATAACAACCAATCACTTAGATTGTATTACTAATAACACATCAAACATGCTACAGGATTAAGGTAAGATATAGGCATATTGATTAGGTATATAAATAAGGTGAAATACCAAACTACCTTCCTAATCCTAATTTCACAAATATACTATAACTTTCTCCATAAGTCTTTCTAACTCACAAAATTCAACACAATAATCTAAAATATTGTTAAAAACATCATATGAAAAAAATGAAACTCGGCATAAAAATTTTGACACATAAAAAATGATTTTACCCTTTTCATTATTATTTTCAAATTAAGCATTTTTTCGTAAAATCATACCTTTTGTTACTCATAGTTTATCAAGGAAATTAAACAAAATCATCATCGTCATATTTTAACCTATATTTTACTTCAACAACACCAAAATTTCTCGATTTTACTAAAAAAACCAAAAATATCCTTAGTTCACCGAAACATCTCTAATTTTATTATTCTCATAACTTAAGTTATCCTTATCCAAAATTTAATATATCATGCATCAAATTTATTATAAAAACCTCAAGGATCATAATGAAATATTTAATTTCTCCAAAGCTCATGAAAATTACTATATTACCTCTATGGACAAAACTCTAACATAAATCACCAAATGCTACAAGTCTCTAACTTTTATGAATTTTGCACGCAATACCATTTACATTATTATTGTCCTAAACATATAATATACCAATATGAAAATGATCCACAACACCTTAAACACCATAAGGCCGAGACTTCCCAAAAGCACAAAAATTCCGTATTTTGAAATTGGGACATAATATACCAGTTACCATACTTATATATATTTTAATCTACTCATCTCAAGAATTAAGAATATAACATAATATACCATCATGCTTGGGACTTTATGACAAAGCCTAGCAAGGTATGAAATATTACAACTATTTATAAAATTATAAAATTCAAAAAATCATGCATTTTACCAAATGTTGCATGGATATAAGTCTAAGATCAAGCCTATCATGATTTCTAGCAAGAAATATAAAAATCACACAAATATACATATAAACATAAAATGCTATAGACTGAAGATATATATTACTTATTAGATCTACTCTAGTTTATAAACATGCAATATTCCTAAGCTATTTCTTGCAATCTTTGATCACTCATAATAAGAATAATATAATAAATTAGACAAAAAAGGGGTGGCATAGGTTAGAAGAGAATAGAAAATATTAAAAGAGATGATAATAGCCCTTGAAATTTGAAAATGGGATCTTGGATAAACCTTCACAAATCTATAACCTTAAGTCTTTTTTGCTTAAAATAAAGCACTATTAAAATAAACTTAAGATTTTAAAAGTAAAAAAATAATTGAAAAAGGATAGAAAAATGGAAAAAGGGCTCCACACCAAGGAGGGCATCTAAGAACAACACAAGCAAAACGTGAGATAGAGGAGAGAGAGAGAGAGAGAGGGAAGTTAGATGGAAGAAAATGGCTAAATGCAAACATGATTAACCAAAGGAATACCTCTTTATAAGCTATTGAAAATGGGTGGAGAGAGAGGGAAAATGATGATGGGGTTGTTTGAAAGAAAGAGAAGTGATAGGAGCGATTAGCATAGGTGAGAGATAGTGTACAAGAGTTAGTAGAAGGTGATTATGGTTGAATTTTTGGTTGGATGAGCAAGTACTATATGGGATATGATCATGGAGAGTGGAGAAAGTTATACTTTTGAAGCTCTTATGTCCAAGAAAGTCATAAATAGTAGAAAATAATTTAAGTAAGGTAAAAAGTCTAATAAATGGTTAAAAAGGGAAAATTAATCAAATAGTTCCCAAGAATCATGAAATATTATGGAAAAGTGAGGAATATATTTATGAACCCAAATATGTGAAAAATATAAATAAGAATTGATTTGAGATTAAAATAAATAAATAGAAAACAAAATGGTGGAAATTGCTTAACTCATATCAACTTGAAGAGACTGGTGGTTGATTTCTTGAGGGCCTAAATGATAGGGTTTGGAAATTTGTTGATTAGTCGACCAAAGGTATTACTCAATAGACAGCATGCTAGCTAAAATAAAAACTAGGATTTTTAAGGGTGGAAAGGTAAATTGAGGGTTTGAGAGCCATAGCTAAGATGTCAAAAAAAATTTAAGGTTTAAAGTAGGTGTTAGGAGACTAGACACCTAAGAATTAGAATTAGAAAATTTTGGGGTATCACAAGGCTAGGTTACATCATCAAGAATTTTATTCCCCATCTGAAAAATCAAGGACTAAATATAAGATTAATGACATAAAATCATCAAAGAAATAGAGAAAAATAAAGAAAATGAGAAGGATTAACATATCCGAGTTGATATTGTTTGAGGGGAAGCTTAAAAGGTTCTTCAATAGAGATACTTTTAAGGTATGTAGATAGATAGGGAAAAGATAGAGAAAGTGGAAAATGGAGTCTAAGATAAGGTTCATATAGAAGCAGGCTTGGATGAATTGAGTTTGGGAGGTGATAAGGTGTACTGAATGATGAGATTTATGTAAATTTGTGCAAGGTGGCAATGTGCATAGGTTAAGGGGTATATGTATTTGGGTTCACATGAGGGAGGTAGTGAAGGGGAGGTTATATGTGAGGAAACAATTAATTACCAAGGAAATGGTGTGGGGATCAACTATGGGTGGCAATGATTGTTTACAATAATAGAGTGTGCCTTTTAGGGGTTAAGGTTGCATGCACATTTAATGGAAAAAGGGTAGCAATAGTGTGATTTTAGGATGAATTGAGAAGAGGGGAAGGAATCATGGGATAAGAAAGGAGATTAAATGAATGGGTGATGGTGTGGTTACATGATATGAATGTAGTAATGAGAGAATACTAATGATGACATTTTTGCATGGAATTAAGCCAAGTTGAGAGGGTGAATAGAGAGGTAGAATTCCTATCTTAGTTTTGATGGATATGATAAGATCTTGAGGGATATCGATGGTAGAGATTGAATATCACATATTAAGGATAAGATTTAAGTACAAAAGTTGAGTTTGAGTGGCTTATTTTGCTTAATAAACAACTTATGCGACAATTATAAAATAAAAATAAATTAGATTTAATTCATTTTAGACTTTATACAATGATAATAAAATGATCCTTAAATTTTATAAAATTTAGATAATTAAAAAGATTATTTTGGGACATAAAATAAAATAAAAACTAACTAAGATGAACATGATATATTTAATTATAACAATGATTTTTTTTTAAAAAAAAACAATGGATAGGAGACTCAAAATAATTCAAGGAATTGAAATATGGAGTATTTAAAATTTTTAGAAAGAATTTTGATAGCCAAAAATGGCTCAAAAGTCTTATGGGATGCAAAACTATAAAAATAATAAGAAAGTAAGAATGAAATGCTTTAAAATTATAACAGGTGTTTTTAATAATATAAAGGATGTCGAAAGATATTTTAGATAATATAATTTTTATGTTTAAATCCCACAATAATTTTTATGTTTAAATCCCAAGGATACCATATGACAATTTAGTACACCCATAGTAGTGATGTTATTAGAGCATCATTTTTCACAAAATTTTAAAATTAATTATATTTAATTTGGGCCATTAGAAAAAGTGTTAAAAAAAATTTCTCACTTTTTCTCTATAAATAAACAACCATATTGGTTTGGTGCAGCCAAATCCAAAGATCCCTCAAACTAGCTGATCAGTTTTGTCACACCATTAGATTGTTCTAAGAATAGTAGATTAGTTAGGACAAACTTATCAATGTGTATAAGTAAAGAGTAACCAAAGTCATCACGAAGCATCCTGTCAACTAGTTTGAGCTAACTAGTTGACTATTCTTATGACCAATCAATTTGTTTGGTTCAACCAGTCCATCGATTTACTTCCAGACATCACATAATAGATCTTTTAAATGAATTTTACACTCTAAAGTCTTACTACATCCAAACCACAATATGTCATTAAAAAATACCAAACAAGCTCATAAACTAAATCATGCTTCATTATCAAGAAAAATGACCCTATTTTCCATAAATAAAGAATTTTTCTTAGAATTCTTATTTAATTCAATGTGCATCCATTAGAAATAAAAACTCTCATGCAAGCGTATAAGATTAACAATTTTCAAAGTACAACTAATCACATGCTTATTCATCCCACATTTTAAAGCTATGAATGACTTACTTGATTTTTAGCAAAGTTTTTAACTAAAGAGGAAAACTAAAGCTAGAAGATTTCAAATTCCAACATCTTTAGGAAAAATTAAAGCTCGGAAATCTTTACATAACTTTCACAAGTCAATTAATTGAATCAGGAAAGAAAATAAAATTGCCACTTCCAAGAGAAAAATAATGAAAGATTCTACTAAAAACAACTCTACTTCCTCCTAAAACTAACTATTTATTGCTTAATAATAAAATAGGATGGAGCTAGAGAAATGATCAAAATAGTAAATCTAATTCATATGGAAGCTCAAAATGGAGAGGAATTAACACAAATACTTGCGGACTTTGATATTTCAGAGGCTGAAAGAAAGGTAAAAAGAATTGGTGATTAAGGTCATTTATAACAAACAAATTGATTAAGGAATAAGTGAGGTTATGAAATAGTTTGAAAATCCTAATTTAACAAGTTAAATCTAAGCTTAACATGCATATTTATCAAGGATATATTAATTTCCATTTTAAAGCTCAAATGGTGATTTTTTAGATAATGCAGGTTGAGATCATCCTTAAAATAGTGAACAAAAGGAGGGAAATGGAATATCAGCGTGGGATGGGAATGTCCCAACTGTGTAGGGATAGTATAGAAGTCAAAGAATACTTTAAAGGTGTGAAAATGAGAGATGAAGAAGAAGACAAGAGTGATGTCATCATCTCCTTCACTTGTTAAAATTTAGCCCTCACATTTATTTGAAGCAAAAACTAAAGCTAAATAAATGATCAAAAGGGTTAAGGATCACTAAAGAATAGCTGGGATTTAGATAGTCAAAGTTCCATTTTGATGCAACAGAATTTCTAGAAAATCAAGCTTCGAAAAGTACTAAGCCCGACAACCCATTCGATTGGTTTGGCTAGACTAGCCTATTGATTTCCTCAAAACATTTGATTAAATTTCCCAAACCATTAGATTAGTTTGGTTGAATAAAACCCATTGCTGAAATTATGAAGCAATCAATTAGTTTATAGAACTAGTCAATCAATTTGCTAAAAAGCTTGTTTTATTCCATTTCCAAACATTTTTCAAATTTATTGTTACCTCAAAGCCAAGCTATAGATCTAAATGAAGATTAAACATTATCAAATTTTATTAAATAAAATAGTTTTCCCATTTTGTAAGTCTTATAAAAATATAAGGTATTACAACACTACCCTCTTAAAAAGGTTTTGTTCCTGAACCCTACTAACTAATATCTAGAAACATTATATAATACACACCAGTTTACACACTACATTCAATGAGGAAAAAGAGGTTACTGCCCCCTTAAAATAAAAGGTTACACTAACAAATATCACACTAGGAGAAAATCTCTAGCAACTTCACTTGAATATCCTCCCAAGTCACCTCCTCAACAACATGCTATGACCAAAGGACCTTCACTAGTAGGACGATCTTTATGTGCATCGCTTAGATTTTTGTGTTCAAAATGCTTCATTCTTTGTAGGTTTTATACTTATCAAGCTCTAAAGACTCCAACTAGATGATGTGTGCTGGATCTTCTACATACTTCCTCAACTGGGTTATGTAGAAGACATTGTGTGCATGCAACAATTCCACCAATAGGGATAAATAATGAGCGATCTTGCCTACTCAATCTATGATCTCATATAGTCCAATATACCTTAGGTTGAGCTTACCCATTATGCCAAAACTTATTACTCCCTTGGTGGGAGAGGCCCTTAAAAATACTTTATCACCTGCCTCATAACTATTAGTTCGTCTTCTCAATTCTACATACCTCTTCTATTGATCCTAGGTTGTTCTCATCTAATCTTTAATCAGTCATATGAGCCTCATCATGTCCTCAATCATCTCTGATCCCAACACAATCATCTTACTAATATCGCTTTAACATAAGGGATAATGAAAATTTCTCTAATACAAAGCTTCAAAATATGTCATCTTGATAATTGTATACTAATTATTATTACAGGAGAGCTCAATTAAGTCTAAGAAGTCCTCCCAATTACTACTAAAATACAACACATATGCTCGAAGCATGTCCTCTAAGGTTTGAAAGGTCATCTCTGTCTAACTATTTGTTGCTAGCTAAAAAGTAGTACACATCTTCAGTAGAGTCTCAAAAGCTTCTTGCAACTTTTACCAAAAATGTGACAAGAATCTAAAGTCTCGGTCTAACAAGATGTCTCTGAGGACCCTATGAAGTCACACAAAGTGCTTCCTATAAGGGTTGGATAAATGCTCCATACTCCATGTCTTCTTCATTGGTAAAAATATTACCAACTTAGTCAGATGATCCACAATAACTAAGATGGAATAAACCCACTATGGGTCTTTGAGAGACTAATTACAAAGTCTATAGATATACCATCTCATTTCCACTTTGGAACTTTTAGTGGTTGTACTAACCCTGTTGTTCTCATATTCTAGATCTTGAACATCTAAAAAGTAAAACATTAGGCAACAAACTTTACAACCTCCCGCTTCATATAGGGCCATGAACATACCTTTTTCAAATACTTATACAACTTATTCCCTCTAAGAATAAAGGAATAAGGTATATACTAACCTTAAACATTTTCCTCTTAAGCTCAATACATCCCTTGGTATACACCACCTACCATGGTATCTAACACTACCATCCTGGTGGAGGTGAAACCCCTTGGATCTACCTTCTTTAATACTCTACTTGATCCTCTCGAGCTTAACTTCACTAAGTTAACTATCTCAGATATCCTCAAAGATCGATGATGTGATGGTGAGTGTACACATTCTTGCTTCCACACTACTAGCGGTGATCAAATCGACCTCCATCTCTCTGAGATCTTGCACAAATGATCTAACAACATAATTATCCTCAAGGAATGCAACATATTTAGGCTAAGGGAATATGCCATGACATTAGCCTTACTCTCGTGGTATGCAAATCTAGATCATAATCCTTAACTATTTCCAAGCATCAGCATTGTCTCAAATTCAAATCCCATCATGTGAAAATGTACTTAAGGCTCTTATGATTGGTGTAGAACTTGCATTGAACACCATAGAGGTAATGCCTCCAAATTTTTAGGGAAAACGCCATTATAGCAAGCTCTAAATAGTGTGATAGGTAGTTTTGTTCATGTTTCTTTAGTTATTAAGAAGCATATGCCACCACTATCCTATGCTGCATCAACACACATCCAACTCCATGCTTAGAAGTTTCATACTTCAAAACCATGTGATCCATTTGGTAGCACGAGGACTAAGGCAGTAGTCAAGTGCCTCTTCAACTCCTCAAAGGCTTCACCAAACTTCTTATCCCACTAGAATCACATAATCTTATTTAGAAAATTATTCAACTTACGAGCTACCTTAAAGAAGGTTGCGATAAACCTATGGTAGTAATCAACTAACCCTATAAAATCACTCACCTCCTTAACAAAAGTTATTGTTGGCCACTCAAAATGTGTTTGAACCTTGGAAGGACCTACTTCCACACCATCCTTCAAAATTACTTGCCCAAGGAAAGCCACTTGATCTAACCAAAACTCACACTTCAAAAGCTTGACATGCAAATTGTGTGTCCTTAATAATGCTAAAATCCATCTCATATGTTGTTCATAATTCTCTCAATCACTAGGGCAAATGAAGATGTCATTGATGAATACTAAAGTGAACTAATCCAAAAACTATCAAAAAATATTTTTCTTGAGAGGCATGAATGTTGTTGTGCATTAGTGGATTTGAAAGGCATTATAGTGAAATTGGAATGGCATATCTTGTCCAAAATGTCATCTTTGTAATATCCAACTCCATTATCATCAACTAATGGTATCCTAACCAAAAATCAATCTTAGAAAACACTAAGGCTCCTCTGAGTTGGTCAAATAGATCATCAATCCTTAGAAACAGATAATGGTGCTTCATGTGATTCAAACCTTGGTAGTTAATGCACAGTCTCAAGCTCCTATTTTTCTTCTTAAGGAATAAGAATGGAATTGGCCAAGTTGATACACTTGGTTGAACGAATCCATTCTCTAACAACTATTCTAATTGAGTCTTTAGCTCCTTCATCTCCATTGGTTCCATGTGGTATAATGCTTTGGATACTAATTCCATCCCTGAAAACATCTCCATGATAAAAATCAACATCTCAAATAGGTGGCATACCTAGAATCTCATTACAACATTTCACTCTAGCGATGTTTCATCGACCTTGGTATCTTAAGAGCTGCATAGGAAGAGCAGATAACCCTTACAAATAAGGATATTCATTATGATTATCGATACAACCTTTATAGAAGGGTTAGGATCGCAGTTATGATGTGAGACCCTGACGCACTTTGTTCCTCAAAAACCAAAGGTTCCTATGTGCAATCTATCAATTCTAGCTACTTTCCTAACATATCCATACTAAAAATCACATCAAAATCATGAAATTCATGCTCCATGATATTTAACGGAAACTCCATTCCCCCAATTATCAAGGCCACAACTTTATTAAGCCTGGACAACGCAATTATATCTCTCAAAGGAAACACAATAGAAGTGGAAAATACCACTTGTGAGAGATGAAACAACTTTAGCTACAAATTTAGAGGACACTAAAGAATATAATGCACCTGAGTCAAATAATACTCATGTTAGAAAAGTAGAGATAGTGAGCGTATCCGTTCCCTCAGCGGCTTAACACTCGGCCTTTGTCTAGCTGATCATATTCGGGCATCCACCTAAAAGAATCCCTATACCATTACCTGACCTCTGACCTTGCTAGAATAGGCGGGGGTTCGGACCCCCTGACTGATGGGTATGGATGACAATACTAACTAGCGATGGAGGAACTCCTAGTGTATGGGGTTGTGGTTTCTGTATAGATACAAAGTCCTAAGAGTGAGACTAACCTTTATGAATGCTTCCACTTCTAACACGAAACTCATAAGCTCTGTGCCCCCAAGATACCAAATCTATGGCAAGTCGCCTTGTTTCCTTTACAATCTACTCTTGGATGACCTACTACACAATGATTATAGTGGCAATGCCTCTCCTCAATACATCCCCTAGATTGGCCTAAAAAATGAGGTGTTGACCCCATACTCTAGTCATACCTAGGTAGCATGCTACCTCTAAGGTAGGCCTTATTCCTATGGCTTTGATGTTGGTGACCCTCAATCTTCCTTTTTCCCCTAACTAGGCACTTCTAGCTTAGATTACATTGGAATCCTCTAAGGCTCCCTCGTATATTCCTACCATATCTAGTAAGGTAAATCCCACCAAAAATGCCTAATATCTAACTAATATTTCCATGATGTTAGGATTTTCCTCACCCTAAAAGATTAGTGGGTGATGTTGCCCTATCCATCTTAAGCTAATCCTCTAAAACTTGTGTAGGTACTAATACTAGTATTACTTACAGTGCTCAGATCTAGCCTTCCCTATAAGCATCGATACTGTCCATAAATTCCTCAATGCACTCATAATGGTGGTTAGAGGCCGTCAACTCCTAAAGATTAGGATTAATCAAAAATAACTAATTTACCAAGTACTAAGACTCGTATAATAATTCAACATAGAGGCTATCTACAGAACATTCCCAGCCTACTCTCACTCATGGACATTTTGGATTTGAAAATACTCAAACTTTTAGTTAAATCCTCAAATAGTTGGGAAATCTTTAAAACAAACTTCTGTGCTAACTCAAAATATTATGAGGCTTGAGAAATCTAGAGCAATGTCCTAAAAATCAATCTATGATATTAGTTAAAAGTACTTTAAAATGAAACAACTTTAAGATAAAGCTCTAATGCCAACCTATAACACCCCCATTTTTTACTACTAGAAAAATTAATTTTAAAACATTATAGACGTATTAAAAATACTAAACATAACTAGGAAAAATGAAATGCTACCACCATAGTTAACATATTATAGGCATTATTCGTCATCCCATGTTAGATATAAGGCCGAGATACTAAACCAATAAAAATAAGAGTAGAGTGCACAACAAACACAATATATAGATACTAAAGACAATTTTTACCATATAGAATCTCCATAGTACCTAAAATATTCAAATACATGAAAGATGATTAAATAGAAATACATATTGACAATGATAGAAAATAAAGCTAGGGCATAAGCCTAAACCTTGATCCATTAAGAACCAAATAAGTGTCTTTATATGTCCACGCTCTCAAGCCTAAAACAAAGTAGTTTCACTACCATAAATTCCAAAAAGAAATTCACATGGTCTTCTGTTCGTGAAGTTGAGTGATAGAATAAGTAGGCACATCATTAAGTATCATACTAAGTAAGCTAAATTACCTCCTCAAAAGGAGTCATAATCATACAAGGTCCTAGTACAATGTGGAGATAATACTAAAAACATATCATGCTTATGCCATACAGTTGGATATACATGATCTATCATGATCATATAATGTATTGGTACCTCGTGGCATACACGAATTAAACAAATCAAGACTCATCATGCTTATCAACATGACATGAACATCTTGGATAGCAACGTATAATTTAATAAGGAGATTGTTCAAAAACTTATTAGGCCTTCTACTATCCATTCACATAATTTTCCATTTGGTATATTTCCCAAGCCTACATAATCCATTAGGTTGTTTATTTATAAGTCATTATTTCTATTTCCCTTTTATTTTTTTATTTTTCTTTATCCATGTCTTTATTCTTATTTTTATCAAGCAATGGATTGTGTATAACCTTATGGTCTCACATACCATGGAATCTTATCCAAACTAAATGACATAAAGTCTAGATGAAGCTAAGTAACCGCTAATGGATATAAAATCATGCCGAAGCCAAGTAAATCACCTAGGTAACTAGACCCTTTAGTATTGATACCGTCTAGTACATTATCAATATCTAGAGTAGGTAAGGCACGAGGATATACTAGGACCTAACTCTAACGAAAATCCCAGAGACACCAATAAAATCTCAAAGGAAGATTAATTCCCAGTAGATAATCCAGGATCGAGTAACCTAGACCCATGCAGAATTCAATTATCTTCCACTTGAAGTGATTAAGATGTTATTTTTTAAGCTTATGTTATCATATAAGGCCCATGTAACATTCAAGTAATGCATCCACTTACTCATTCCACCTTAACTATTATTACCCTCCAACCTTGTAGTGTGATTTCTACTAATTCTTAGCTAGAACCTATTAAAGCAATTCATTTATGCCAAAATATGGTATCTTATTCTCTAGTATGCTCATAGAATACTCATTCCAATTTACTCACTAGAGTCTTCTAAAGGCACTAATTTAGAGTATCATGAATTATAGTCCCTTCATTCCATTTAATAGGCTAGTTAATTCATTCTAAGATGTGGTTTCTCACCATTAAAGGATCATTGTATATCATTGTGCAAAGTTTCAAAGCATAGGAAGATAGAGAATAAAAAAATAACATACTTTGGCTAATTAATTGATATGTTTGGGCTAACAAGTCTACAGATTTACCTTGGCCAACCTTCGATTTCTCTCCAACCATCTGAGTAGTTTGTTTATTCATGTATATTGGTTCTAATAAAACTATTAATGGGTTTAAGAAAACAGAAACTAAAGTCACCATAAACTATCTAATTGATTGATTTGGGTTAACTAGTCGATTGTTCTAAGCACCAATTGATTGACTTGACTTAACCAATCCATTAGTTTACTGCTAACCAGCACAAAATAGAAATTTTACATGTGATTCACACTCTAAAATTTTACCACATCCAAACCATAACATGGTACACAAAATATCAAGATTAAATAAGCTCATAAATTGAATCATGCTTTATTTTCAAGTAGATCAACCTTATTTCCTATAAATCAAGCCTTTTTCTCAAAATTATTAATTAATTCAACATGCATCAATTAGAAAGATAAATTCTTATGCAGAAATATAAGATTAACATTTTTCAGAGTACACCATGTTATGGGTTTATCCATGCCACACTTCAAAGGTAAGAATGATTTACTTGATGTTTAACAAAGTTTCCCACTAAAGATGAAAACTCAAGATTCCAAAACCTTTAAACAAAATAAGTTAAAACTTAGAAACCTTTAAAGAACTTTCAAAATCCAATAACTTGAATTAGAGAAGAAAACATACTTACCATTTCCAAAAGAAAAAAGAGAAAGATTAAGCTGAAAACAACTCATCTTCATCTATAATTGTTCTATTTCTTAATTAAATATAACATAAAAGGGAGTATGAGAAAGGATTATAGGAGTGAATGAAATTTTTATATAAGCCCTAACTAGATAGGAATCAACATAAGTGCTTGAGGACTCAAATATTTTAGACGTTGAATGAAAGGTGAGAAGAGGTGGTGATTGGGATTATTTATAGCCAACAAATCTATTGAGAAACCAGTTAAACTATGCAATAGATCAAAAAACCTAATTTTATAGATTAAATATGATCTAAATGGGCAGATATATTAAGGAGAGGTTGACTTCCATTTTAGAGCTCAAATGGTAATTTTCTCGAGCATGCTAGTTAAGTTCATCAAAAAAATATGAAACATAAGAAACGAAAGGGAAGATAAGTATGGGAAGGGAATATCCCAGTCATGCAAGGATAATTTGGAAAATGATTCATACTTCTAGAGGTGTGTAGAGGAGAGTGTAAGAAGAATAAGATAAGGGTGTCATTGTAACACCCCGAGTCGACACGACCACGCGGGGGCTACCTTGGAGTGCTTTCGGATTGATCGGCTGGCCCCACAGATCAACACGAGTCCTTTTAGCACGCTTTGTCCTCACTCACGTGCTTCCCGAGAAACTTTCAGAAAATTTCCGAAACTTCCCAGGAGGTCACCCATCCTAAAATTGCTCCACGGCCAGCACGCTTAACTGTGGAGTTCTTAGGACGGAATCACCAAAAGGATGGTATACCATGTTGATATAAGTAGCCAAATCAATTCTTATAACACTCCGCTCAATTTGGGGTATTACATTCACCCCCACTCAAAGAACACAACGTCCTCGTTGTGCCTCAACCAATGACTGTCTCAATACAGTTCATCCCAAGAATCGTCCCGCTAGGTGGCTGACTGACTCATCCAAGTTCAGCTCACGGTCGCGGTTTTGCTCTGATACCATTTGTAACACCCCGAGTCGACACGACCACGCGGGGGCTACCTTGGAGTGCTTTCGGATTGATCGGCTGGCCCCACAGATCAACACGAGTCCTTTTAGCACGCTTTGTCCTCACTCACGTGCTTCCCGAGAAACTTTTAGAAAATTTCCGAAACTTCCCAGGAGGTCACCCATCCTAAAATTGCTCCACGGCCAGCACGCTTAACTGTGGAGTTCTTAGGACGGAATCACCAAAAGGATGGTATACCATGTTGATATAAGTAGCCAAATCAATTCTTATAACACTCCGCTCAATTTGGGGTATTACAGTCATCATCCTCTCCTTCAACTATCAAATTGAGTTGTTAAATCAGTTTAAGGTAGTAACTAAAGCCTAACATATATTGAAAAGGTTTAAGGATTACTCATGGATATCTTATAGTTGGATTATCAAAGTTATATTTTGATCCAAGAAATTTCTCAAAATATTAAGCTTTAAAAAGTGCTCAACCCAACAAACTAGTTGATTAAATTGGTAGACCAGTCAAATGTTCTACAATCGGTCAATCGGTTTTTCCTAAACTAGTTAATTAGTTTGGTAGAATGAAACCATTTAGGAAATGATGAACTAGATGATCAATTCAATAGAAAACTTGTTTTATTCAATTTTGAAAACTTTTATCAAGCTCATTTTTATCTCAAACCCAAGGTATAGTTCTAAATTGAGATCGAACATTATCAAATTTTATTGTACACAATAATTTTTTATTTTATAAATCTTACAATGATATGGGGTATTACAAGTTAACATTTATCCTAGTAAGAATACACATATTTTGGTAATGAATACAATTTTTCTTCTATCGATGTGGATTCTTCAAAAAAATTAATACACATCTTCTACAATATATATACATATCATTTAGAATAATAATACAAATCCTTTAGTACTATAATTAAAAAAATGAATACATAGGAAGTTTTATAACATATGAACACACATATTTTAGAACATAAATACACATTTGTCTTAGAAAAATATTCATCTTCTAGAACATAAAATGCATAGGCATCTTATTCAATTTGTGTATTCTCTTATGGTGCATGTTTACACTTTCTCTCATTTGAATGTACATTCTTGTTGTAATATATGTATTTTGTAAAGATGCATATCTTAAAAAATTAATTTGTGTATTTATCACTCTAAGATGTATTTTCTAGCACAACCAAATAAATATGAGTATTCGTTGCTATAAATATGTGTACTTCTCATGGAAGATGTATATTTATTCATAAAATATTTGTATTCTTAATACTATAAATATGTGAATTTTTTCATAGAAGATGTGTATTCCTAGAAAATTATTGCATAAAAATTATAATTCATGAAATTAATATGTTATGCTTGTTCATTCTATTGGTGTTGTTATTAAAGATTTATGGTCCATTTACCATTTACCATTTACTTTCATATAAGATATGTTGAGCTTTATAACGTAACCAAAATCACCAAGATTTTTGTTACTAGTATTATGATGCAGCGATTTTTCTATATATATGCACCTAGTTGTAATATAAACATAGGTTAAGTAGGCATGTGTGTATTATTATTATTATTATTATTATTATTTTATATACATGATTTTTGTATGCTACTCTTAATCAACCTCATACTTATGATTTCAATGTAATTACACCTTCTTTGTCTGAACAAAAAGGGGATGACCAAAGTGATCCTAAAGACACTCAAATTCAAAGGAGAAGCAAAATTTTAAGCATTTGTTTGACAACAGCAAAGAAACTCATTCGGAATCCAAATACTCATGCTAGTTTGGCCGGTCTTACTTGGGCTTTTATAAGTTTTAGGTACACATTCCTATCCTTGATTTTTGATACGTGTTCTTAGCATACTAGAGTGTACATTCCCAAAATATTCTTGATGTGTGCACCTATCACACAATAAGGTTAACTAAATAAATAAGCTTCAATGCATGTGTTCATAGGTGGGGATTAAAATTTCCAACAATCATAGAGGATTCAATATCAATTTTGGCAGATGGAAGTCTTGGGATGGCTATGTTCAGCCTTGGTAAGTTTATATATATATGCTTATGTATGTATGTATATAAGTTTTAATTTATTAAAATAATCTATCGATTTGCCTCTATATCATGGTGCATGAGCCTTCCCACCATTCATAAATAGTTTGAAGATAGACACTAATCATACTTAGCTAATATCTCAATGGTTGCATCAATATAACCCCCCTTTAGAGTCCCTCATACATATATAAAAAGTAAATAAAATATAAAAGTGTTGAGGTGAAGACCCTATTTGGAAAAACTAAAATCACCCAACTACAATGTGTTTTGACAAGATTATAAACAATTCCCTTTAGTACAGCTTGACATGTCAAAAAAAATGTAGAGAAAGAAAAATAAAAATCAAAGTAGCAAAGAGGAGTGAGGCTTTTGATTGAAAACACACTATGTGGAAGAGTAGAAACGTTCCATACATAGAAGGGGAAAGAGCTTGTATATCTCCTAGAGACACTACAAAATCCTCCCTGAAGCCCTAAATTTATTTTTGATAGATATAGTCAAACAAAAGCAAGTACAATGCTAATAATCAAGTCTAGCTTCCAAATATACAACAGCTAACAAGGGTAGAAGATAAAAGACACTAAATAATAACACTAAAAATTGTAATGACCTTCAAGAAAGCCTCACACCAAAGGAGGGATATGATTTTATCCTTCCTAATGCATATTTTAGTGAAATCATATGAATGGAGGCTCTAATAGAGCCAGTTGAAATCACATGTGAGCATGTAAATTGTGTATTACATTACTCACCTTGTAGCAAAGCTATCTTGACCCATATCTAATCTAGAATACAACCCTCATCCTAATCAACATCAGTAAAAAATTTATATAGGGGAAATAATTATCAAATACTATTTTGTTCTTGAACTCATAGATTGTGCCAATTATTGCAAATAATGATGTTATCCAAACTCTTCAACGAAGACCTTTGCTATGTGCTCTCATCCAAGCTAGTGCTGCATCAAACGTGTTTTTTAGCATTACCCATGTGTAACCAAGCCACTCACATACCCTTGTAGCAAAATTTTCCTATCACATTAAAATGTAGAAAATGGTGGCTAACTTCTGTCATCACACTCCTATAGAACAAACACTTACCTTCCTCAACTTCAATGAGCTACAATCTTATATGTTTGTCCTTATTGTTTAACTTTTGTTGGATTACAAAATTCATAGTTAGTTAAATCATTGGAGGGGTGATACTAATCCAAATATTGCTGATATCATTGTCATTCTCGTCCACTCCAACCTGCACTTAGAGAAAAACTTCACAAAAAGATCTCACCAAAAAAATACCATTCTTGTTATAGTCTTAGAATATTGCACCCTTTCTTTCTTGAGTTGGTAACGATTAGTTGATTTTAAATAAAATAATTACTTCCTACTCTTTTTCCTATGAAAAAGCCTTCATAGCCACAAAAGGCTTGATTTCCACACAACACTATCTCATATGCTCATGCTTGGAACTTTCTCATCTTGCTGACAGGAAATGGAGAATAATTAGGTAAAATTTTTCCTCAAAATTCCCTAACTAGACCAGTAATCATACCAAATTTATGCCTTTGAGCCTTCTCTCATGAAAATCTTAAAGCCCCCTTTATTAGATTATCTTGATACCCATGCCTCTTATATCCCCTTACCCTTTTTCTTCTTATAATTCTAGGGCACCCAACTCATTGCAGGAGTAGATAACTTATATTACCCACTTCCATAGTACCCCATTAGTAGTGAAAAAGCCCCCCTACAATTTGAAAAGCATCACATTATTCTTTAGCAAGGGGTCTTTTACTCCCAAACAACCTAGTATTCTCTATTTTTTAATTACATTCCACCTAACAAGTGGTATCTTCTTCTATTCTCAACTATAATTCTACAATAAATTCCTTTGAATTCAAATTATTTTCTTTGCCAAACCTTTTAGCATTTTTAAAAGGCTTATATAGTACAAGGGAAGGTTGTTTACGACACTTTTGATAAGCACCAGTCTTCTGGCTCTTGAAAGTGTCCTCTCCTTCTAGTTCTTTAACAATTCCTTCACCTTATCCACAATAGGTTACAACAATTTCTTATGTCTTGGATTTTCACTCAGGAGAAAACCAAGGTAGCCAATGTGTTCTGACAATTAAGGATATCTATAGCCTCTTCTCAATTCTTCCTAGCTCCCAAACTTATGAATTCCGTTTTGGTATAGTTCATACCCAAACCTTATGCTAGATATAAGTAGTCAAACAACCATCTCTAGTTATTTAAATTTAAGTGTGAAGCTTCATAGGAGATCATTATGTCATTTGTATATGACAAATGAGAGACTTCAAGCTAGTTCTTCCCACTCTTCACCCCCTGTACCAAACCATTCAAGATGCCTCTATCAACCACTTGGTTGAGAGCTTTTGTTGCAAGAATAAACATTCAAATTTAAAACAACCTTGATTAGGTAGTGCCACTAGTAAGATAACTCAAAAAATTTTATATGTTAAAGTTTTTAAATAGATTATGTTTCATTTAAGTTATTAAAATATAAAATAAATTTATCAAATATATTCTAAGATTTTTTTTCTCAATATGTATACATATATTGCTAGCCTTTTACTATAAAAATATTATAATATAAACATGGTCATTCTAAAGTAGAAATTTTCACATTGTCATACTAATGTATCAATTATCTTAAAAAAATAAGGATGAATATTCAATTTCTTGAATTTTTTGAAATGTTTTTGTAATACCCCGTATTAATTAACCCTTATTTTAGACATGCAAGACTTAAAACGTGATTAGTAGGTAAAGTGAACCATAAGATTATTATTATTGTTATTTTTATTATTATTATTAATATTGTTTTTCATCGATCGCCTTGTTTTCTTGAGTGGTTCCATAAATAATAAGTTATAAAAATAACCCGGGCTAAGTGCAAGAAAGAGTAGAGGAAATAAAAAAATTTATGTCGTTAATAATAATACCGAGCACAAGAGGCGAGTAATTAAAATAGGTGGGGTGGTGAGAATAATAACAATGTTGGCAATAATGGCAAACATAATAAAATGGGGGAAGTGATAAAATAATGATAATAATAATAATAATATTGGTCATAATAATAATAATATCATTATTTATTTTTGGAGGAGATTAAGTCTTGTTTAGGTGGTAATTTTTTTTCCTAATATCCTTCTTGTTAGCTACTACCTTAGGAGTTTTTTTTTTTTTTTTTTTTCTTTTCTCCCTAATCTTTTCTCTAATCAGCCTACACCTTTTTCCCACCTTCTTCCCCACGTAAAACCAGCCCAAACCAGCCCCAACAGGTCGCATGACCTGTAGCTCCCAGCCATGCACCCGTCACCTTCCTCCCTTCCCATGCATAAGTCTTTTCCAGCCAGCATTATCCCCCTCTTTTGCAGCCTTTCCTCTTCCCCAATCACAGCCCTTCTCCTCCCCCAACCTCACTCTCTCTCACGCCACCCCAGCCTGCAAATTTTGGGCAGCCATCACTCAACCATTTTCCCTCACATCACTCACCACCTGCAGCCTCTACCCTTCGACACTCAACCTCCCATCCCCTAACTTGCAGCCTCATCCTTCCCTTCTCAACCTGCAGCCCTACCCTATCCTTCCTCCATCTACCCACCTATTTTTCCTCCTTTCCCATGCCCTTCTTCCCTGCAAAAATACAAGCAAATCAGTCCAGCCATAGCCATCACGTTACCAGCCTTATGCAGCCCCAAAACCACACGTAACTCCAGCCCCTCCATCAAGATACAGCCTGTATCTTCCCTCCTTCTCAACCTGAACCCCTAGCCCATTATTCCAGCCACCTATCCCTTCTTTTTCCTCTTTTCCCCATGCATGCAACCAGCCCTTTTCCCTCCTCAAAAGCTTCGAAACACTCTCCCCCAAAAACCAACCTGCAGCACCCTTCCCCACTCACCCTTGTAGCAGCCCCTTTTCTCCCCATTTTCTCCCCCTTTTATTTGAGTCCCAACCTGCAGATATCAGCCCATTTTCCCCTCCCTTTAAGCCCTCTAAGTTTCTCCTTGCAGCCCCCTCTTCCCTTCCCTAAATTCCAGCAAGAAAACAAAGGTAAGTGCAGCCCCAAAACTCCCCTCTCCCCTCCACCGAATTTGGGTTCAAAATTCTTCCAGCTTTTACCTTGTGTTCTACCTTCTCCAAGCAGCCATTTTCCTTCCCCAAGTAAGCACTCCATCCTCGGTAGGTTCGGTGCTTAAATTCATGCACCGGCTGCCTCATTTATTTTTCCTAATCATTCTCAAGTATTAGCTTGCGTAGGTTGCATTTTGATTATTTTTATTTTGCATAAATATTAATGCTTGTAGTTTGGATGGTATTTTCACTTCTAGGTAACCCCGACCTCGCTTAGAGTATTTGTGGAGGAAGCTCAAGGTAAACCCAACTAACCCGAAGACGGTAGAATTTTTATGTGAAAATGATAAGCTAGTTGCTAGGACTAAATCATGATAGAATGCATATATCAAATTATCATATGTTTGTGGGAAATGGGAGCATGATGTATTTCTTTTCTACATGAATACCATGATGTGTAAATTAACATGTGTTATCATGCAATCTTTTCATGCGCCTAAGTGATATTCTAAATATTTGACGAAGTATATGTTAACGATGACGAACTTGAATTATGCTAGTAAACTGAGATGAATATGTCTAAGGTAAAATGTAGTTTATATGGGAGCATGTTGTAGTTTATTCATACATAGATATATTGAAGTGTAAATTAATATGTGTTTCCATGCAATCTTTTTATATGCCAAAGTGATATTCTTAAATGTGAAGAAGTGTATGCTATTGGTAACGAACTTGGATTTATGCTAGTAAAATGAGACGGGTATGTTTAAGGTGAAATGTAATTTTATATACCATGATTTTGTTTGAGATTTATTTGTGAAAATTATATGAGCTTCTGAAATATTAAAAATGCATGCTAATAGTGTTTACATGTATTATGTATGATAAATGGTTGGGGATAATATGGTCCTTTGTAGTACCGAAGAGATTGTCGGATGTAAAGTATCAATAATTATTTTATGCTAGCGTTTCATGACAAATGGCTTATGTAAGTAAATCGGTAAGGCAAAAAGTTGTTTCAAAGTGTATAAATGGATTAATTAAATTAAGTGTTGGCCTTAAAATATATGTTGGGAATAATTGGATAATTGGTTTTAACTTTGAATTGAATAATTATTCGGGCTATGGCATAATGCCTAACCCTAGGCCGTGTTGGCTTGGAATGGTTGCGACCTTGTGATATTTGGATGTGATGTTGTTTGTTGATGGTTGAATAAGTTGAACTCTGTGAATCTCGACTTTCTAAAAGGAAATAATAACTCGGGATTTCATAAGACAATAATTACTTAAAGAGAAAGACTCGAGTTGGAAAGGAATCTCGTGCCTCGGACTTGACCGCCGAGTGCATAGTTTTGGGCCTTCGGGTCAAGGGGCTCACTTCTGCTCTATAGGTATTCCATACACCCTATAGGGAGTACGCGTACTTAAGGTCTTGAGTTCTGAGGTTTAGTATGGGCGACTGTTATGTCGTGTGGCTTCCTTGGCGAGCTTTGCCCTGGAATCGAGTGATTTATTTTGGTACCACCCTCCTTGACGATCTTTGTCATGGATATGGGATTGTATTCCACTTGAGAATTTTTATATAAATTATATAACCGGATTAGACACCCACCATAATACTTCTATAATAATCGGAATAGGAATGACTTGACCATCGATGGGATTGCTTGGAATATCACTAACTCTTCTTATTAGGCCATAATGTATGGTTGTTGGTTAGTTAAGTTGATTATGAAATTATAAGCATGCCTTAAATGCCTTTGATGGAGATTTTGATCTAACTCGTACCGTTAAATGTGATGTGGTTGTGTGTTTCAAAATCGTGGCCTTGCATGTGAGCATATATTTTCTTTGAACTCCGTATTTGCATGATGTTTGCTATGTGGGTATGCTACCTCTCCGGAGGCGTTGTGGTTTACTCAGTACGAGGAAGTCGTACTGATGCTATCACTTTTCAGAGGAGTACGTCCAAGGCATGCGTTGGCTAAAGGACTACGAGGAGCGTCACCCCGACGAGTAGGTTGATTTAGGGAGCGAGTGGACCCCGCCCCTTTTTCCCCTTTCCTTGTAATTCTTCGGACCGTGAGAGTGTAAGGCAGACCACTAATGACTTTTGCATACTCTGTTGTTATTTTCTAAATGGTTTGTTATCTAATTTCCTAAACAATCATTGTTATGGATAATATGTCTTTTGCAAAACTCTTGATTTCGCATTATACTTTCGTTATATTTGGATGGGTTGATTTGTTTTAAGCCTTAGCACTTGACGTAAGGATGGTGAGGAGACCAGACTTATGTCAAGTGTGGCGGTAACACCCACTGTTCTTTAATTTTCGCTTCCGCAAAGCATAATTTAAACGAAATTTTCAAGTCGTGATTTTGGGGTGTTACAGTTTTGATGGAAGAAGATTAAGATCATCACAAAATTGATAATGGATTATTGCACATAATGGATAAAAAAATCATTAACATTGGTGAAAAATCAATACTTGTATGGTAAAAACTTATTACAGCAATTATTCAAAACTCATAAAATAGTATTTAAATATTAACTTATAACTATTGAAATATTATCACATTTTAGTTAAAAAATTAGTACCAACCAAATGAAAACTCATAACAACTATTGAAAATCATAAATGACTGTCTAGAAGTATTATTATTAGTTAGAGATATAGCAATAAGGACATTTTTTATGTAGTAGACTAGTGATATAATTCTTATATTCTTAAAAACCATAAAGAAAGATAATATATTTCAAATAATTACTAAAAAATGAAACAAAAAATGCAGTCAAGTGCACATTAAGAACTATATTGCATGGTTTGTTGTTGTTGTTATTGTTATTATCACTATTATTATAATTATTATAATGGACCTTTGTTTTTGCTTAATATCCTCTAAAACTAAGTGTTTTTCTTTTCCTTTTTTTTAATAGGTCTTTTTATTGGATCACAAACGAGCATAATATCATGTGGGCCCCAAATAGCGATCCTAACAGTGATCTTGAGATTCTTTGGAGGCCCTGCATTAATGGCATTATCCTCCATTGCCTTTGGCTTAAGGGGCTCGATGTTGAGATTTGCAATTCTCCAGGTGATAACTAAAATTGTATTTCAATATTACCTATTATCAATAAAGTCATAATCTAATGGATGTATATGAATTTTAGTAGAAAACGTATCCCTATATATAAGACAAAACTAGAATTAGAAAAAAAAATTAAAAATATTAATTCTATTAATAATTCATAAAATAAAATTACACAAATTTTACCAATTGCATTTTTCCACCATGTATGAAACCCTAACCAATAGATAATTACCTATTAAAAAAATTAAGTTAAAATTTTTCTAAAATAACTAGTTATTACAAATAACTATTTTTTTGAAGGAGCCTTAAAAAAATGAGTAAATCTAAGGTAAATACTAATTATGCTTTGATGGCCTCTCTTGTCCAAGTTATGTTTGATATACATGTTAATTTCCTTTTATAAGCTAAGAAAAACAAATAAAACTTTGGATTATTCTTCAACTCACTAATGTGAATAAAACTTGTGTGGTGAATTTAGGTCTATGTTTATTTTATGAGAATAACCTTGGTACTAAACGTATTATAGTTTAGTCTTGGACTCTCTCCTATCTGTTCAACGTTGTTGATTAACAAGCCATGGCGAAGCCATGATTAGATTTTCATAATGTTTCCACATAAAATAATACTCTTAATTAATATCAATACATTACACTTAAATATAATTTTTTTAAAAATTGGTTGCATGACTTTATTAACACAATTAGATTCATGGTAACTATATTTAAGTCAGATTGAAAAGTATTGATGCATCCTAAATTGAAAAATAAAAAAATTGAGTTAATTAACTAAGCAATTTACTATAACTTAATTGATAATATAATTTTATAACTAACTACCTCTTATGTTAACTAAGAAATTAAATAATTCAATAAATTAAGAAACTAATAAGTAAATTAGGGTTTGCTAGATCAATTAGGGAATTAGTGTTTCTGTATTATGATTTCCATAAACTAGGAAATCTAATCAATTTATAAAATAATTAGATATAGATTAATTAACTACTTCAAATGTATCACTAATAAATTAACTAATTAAAGAATACAACAAATTTTTACCTAACAAATTAACTAGTTCATGGCATGTGTGGTGTGCCAAAAGTGGAAGTTAGGGTGGCAACATTCGTTGCATGTGTGCAATAGATGACACTGAGTAGGGGCAATCAACGGTGGAAGATCAGCAAGGGAGCAACTGTGGTCTCCCCCTATTCCATGACAAAAAAGCAATAGATGATGTCTAAGAAAGATTTTGAAGAAGAACAATGAAGTCAAAGAGGAAGGAAGGAGTGAAGGTAGTAGCAACATTATCATCGATGGAGTGTAACAGAACGACAATATATGGGTAAGACATTGGGGAAGGAGGTTGAAGAAGAAATACAAAATCGAAGACTACATGATCGATTAAGTATAATACAAAGGTGGTTTAGTGGTCGTGTGTATTGTAAAGGATAAGGAGGGAAGATCATGTGTGGGTAGGAAGGGAAAAAATAATACAACAACGCCATTTTCATTAATGCAAAAAAAAAATTCAAAAAAAGTAGGACAAGGACTTGATCCCTAGCCCTTATAGTCTAAGAACACAGGACATTGATTAATTCAACCGTTGCTCCATCTTAACCCCTCAAATCTAAAAGGGCCCCTAGTTACAAAATAATCTGTTAGACCCACTGTATATTATATCATGTCAAATAATTGTTGTAGTAGCCTTGTATATTACATAATGTCAAATAATTGTTGTAGCACCCTTGTTAGGAAAACATATTCGCAATAGGAGTGCTTCTAAATTATACTTGTTGAAGCATTCTATGCATTTTAGACTTCCTATGCTTGTTTGCTTCATTTGGTGGTTAGAGTT
Source organism: Tamarix chinensis (assembly GCA_030549775.1). Lineage (NCBI taxonomy): Eukaryota > Viridiplantae > Streptophyta > Magnoliopsida > Caryophyllales > Tamaricaceae > Tamarix > Tamarix chinensis. The sequence continues at coordinate 29,889,908 of CM060171.1, read as the reverse complement.
CATGTTTTCATTTTAAGCAGGTCTAGTGTTAGAGTTCCTATATTTTGTTTTAATCTTATCTTTTGACTACTTTTTTTCTTCTTCTTTTTTTCTTTGGGTACCTTCTTTTTCATATGCTTCTATTTTAATATCTTCTAAGTATCAAATACTTCTAGTTTTTTTTTTATATATTTTTTCATATGTTTAATTTAAATGTCTTCTAATTTTCATCTAATTTTATTTGTTTTTATTTATTTATTTTCATATGCTTATACCAAAATGTCTTATAATTTTGTATTCATTTTTATATGTTGTTGTTTTAGTTTGATTTGGTATTTTATTATTATTCATTATTTATATTTTGTTTGGTTAAATATGCTAATTATTTTAATTTATTTATTTATTTAATTTCTATTTGTGGCTACATTAGCTTAATATTTCAAATAAATTCACAAGATATCATACTAGTTATTTGTTTTTTGTTATGCCTGTTTCTATGTTACAACTATATCTTTCAAATACAACATTTATTTTATAAAATAAGTATCAATGAATAGAAATATTGCTAGCAATAGTCTTAATTTATTTTTAAATTACATCATATGATATAAAATAATATATTATTATTCATGTAATATATTTTATTGGGAAAAAAAATAATTTGCATTGAGATGTTATTGAAAAATTGAGGAATCTTCAGTACTTTGTTTAATAATAATAATAAATCAATCGCAATATAATTGTCATATAAAATATACTTCTTGTTTTCATAATCATTTTTTTAGGAGCCTATTCTCCATTTTAAAACATGACTCTTAAAATGTTTGAGACAACCTTTGATATACTATACTAGTTTTGTATCCTTAGTGATTGATCCACTATAATTATTCTATAATTACATCATTAGATCTATACCTCTATGGTATTTTGATATCTTTGTTTGTTTTTTAGAGGAAAAATCATAACTAACATAGTAATAATTTGACAAATATTGATATTTACTATATAATTATCAATTTTAGCTATATCATAATAAAAATATGATGTTATCTCATGTTAAGCATGGGTGTTATTCACTTTTAGTAAAAAAAAGGGGGGTTTATAATTTTATTGGTTGGTTTTGATATAGTTAGTATCTTGTACTATTAGATGCAGAATCATAATATTCTTTATATTTTATAAATTAGAAAAGGAAGAAGTAAAAATATTAGAGTTATTATTTCGTATTTAATTTATATTTTGGTTAGTTAAAGGGAGTAAAATAATAGAAAGAAAGTGAGAAGCAATTATATTCTTATGATGTAAGATAACATAAAGTATGATAATAAAAGAAAAAAAGATGAATAATTTTTTTAGAAAGGTAACTTACCTAAAAGTTTTTTTTATTGATATTGTACTGTTAAGATAAAATTTAAATCTTTTTATAATTTATCTACTTTAAAATACTTATTTCAATTTACATAATTTATCTTTATGTATTAGTAAATAAACCCTATATATTCATATCTTCCACCTTGCTAATTAATTACTTGCCTCGGTAAATAATGTCTAAACTAATTATTTTATTTATAAAGTATATACTACTGTTATCCATACTTATATTTTACTCCTGAAAAGTTAGTGTATATTTATCATGATAATTTGTTGTAATTAAGAATTCGCATGACAAAATTTGATGTACAAGTGTAAAATTTAAAGGATATGGTATAAAAATATTCATACAATACATGTATACTAATCTAGTTGATATATAATGTGATTTACAAATGACAAACGTATACCATAATCGATTATTATCATTAAGTACAAATATCTTTATCTTTAATAATCTTACCTAATTAGCATGTATTTTGTATTAAACTACTAAGTGAAATTTGCACGTGTTTACTATAGGCTTCATTCCCTCAAGCGGTTGTCACATTTGTTTTCGCCAGGCAGTACAATGTACATCCTGAAATCTCAAGTGCCGGGTAAACAAATATTTTGTTTGATCTTTATTCATTTATGTTTGGAGTTGTGTGGCGACATTTGAAACACTAAAATAGCTATTGACTTTTGGTTGCAGGATAACTTTAACTACGCTCATGGCGTTGCCAGTAGCTTTGGGCTATTTCTTTTTACTGGCATTATAATTTGGGAAGGTATGGATACATATCGGAACACGGTAACTGTATATTAATTTTTATTTTTATTTTTTATAAAACAAATGCTACGCATGCAGGTTTTTTGTTAGATGCGGTAATTTATTTGTTATCAAAATATGTACACATGAAATAAGGCTCAAATATTGTGTAAAATCTAAATTCAATAGCTAATCATACCAAATGAGTGATAATCTAGTTGCCAAGTTTCTACTTAAGATTTTCAACCAACCTTTGTTATAGGAGTAATTTTTATATGACCAGATTTACCCCTTGTTACAAGAATATAGAATACACCATGTGACTTACACATTATATGTAAGGGTTCATTGTGAAATATACTCATGCAATAATTCCTTTTCTCATAGGAAATTACAAATGCAGGCCGAAATTTTGGAATATATGGGGAGAATTTCTCCCTGATTTGGAAATCCCTTCTCGCACCTAGTAAATACTTCATGTTTTTTTTAAAAAAAAAATCTAAATTTTATAAATTATCAATTTTGGCATACATAAATCAATATTAGTTTTATCAAAATTGGCTTAGTTTTATTTAAATTACAAGTTTCTAAAATATTTAAGAAAGTTTTTCGAAAGATTAGATTTAAAAATTTTATGATGATTTTTTTAGTGAAGCTTTAGAACACCTTTTATGAATTTCCAAACATTTGTAGGCAATATTTCAAAATCTAAGTATGAGTGGGATAACATATCTCCTTTTTTTTTAAAAAAATAAAATTTCTAAGTGAAACAATCCTTTTCTAGAAATATTTCATGGAATGACACTCATGAATTTCATGTTCACTTTTATTTCCATATGAAATTGATTTTCATGTAACTATTATACTATAATATTTGTCAAAAACTAATTGAAAAGCTAACAAGAAGCTTATAATCTAAAAATTACTTTAATTAACTTTTTTTAAAATTTTAAGAGAATAAAAAAATAATTACCAAATAGATTTTCTTTTAAATAAGCTTGTTTCAATAGGCTAAAAATTAGCTTATAAACTACTGTGAGTCAAGAAAAACACATATTACGTCTATGCATGCTTTTGTTTCCTAGATTTATCAATAGCTTCAACTTCATAATGAGGTTATAATTAGTCATTTCTTGTTATGGCAATTTTTTTGATAAATCAATTTTTATTATTATATTAAACTCATATAATTTTATTTCCCATATATGTTCCATTATATTTCTATAAAGTAATGCATGCTAGAATTAATATTTTAATTTTGTTTTCAATTATGGATTTATAGTACGATTATGAATTTTGTTTAAGTCATATATCATTAAATGAATACTACTCATATTAAATTTTAATTTTCATTAAAATGTTAAAATTTTCTTAAACATTAATTATTTAAGGTTCCATGGTTGCTTTAAATACTTGTGAGGTTTTGTTTTGACATTTTAATTTTTATACATGGCTATGTGCCTAACTCAAAATCATAATTTTTTTTTTGCTTTTCATTTATGATTTATGAATTGCTTTTATAATATGATTTAAAATTATATATCTATTCTAATTATACATTTTTTTTACAAATAATTTTTAAAAAATCATATTTCACTTAGAAATATAATAATTTTTCAAGTAATATTTTTTGTATGACTATATGTTTGTTTTAGATAATAATATATACAAGGATTTAGCTTTTATCTTTAGTTTTAAAAATCTGAAACACAATTTTGATTTCTTTTTAGAAGTAAATTTCAGACTAAGTTTGTAATACCATTCTTTCTAACCCTAATTACTATACGTGATTGGACCAGTAATAAGTCTCCTAAAAACATATATATGCTACTATCAAATCCCATTCTATTTGTGTTACTCCTAAACATTTCATCAATCATTTCTCTCATCTATAGAAAATACATTTTGTTGCAGTTGTTGAGTTCATCTGCCTATTTTAATCATTTTATGTTTTACCCATTCCTTATGAATTGATAAATCATGAAACAATTTGTCTATACAATCAAATGATTTTAACCATTTTTTCCGTTTTTAATACATTAGTTATCAAATAAGATTTGAGACTAAATATTTATATATATTGGATTTCTAAAAATATTTTGCTTCAATCCATGGCAAATTGAATCCCTGTTAATCATTTTGTATATTTATAGAAAAATGCATTATTGCAACTTATTTATTTTTTTATCATTTTCGCTCGTTTTCCATCCTTAAAGCTTCAAACCAACTCCATACCATTTTATTCCCTAAAATCAATCCCGTTCAAGCTTCATTTCACCCAAAATTTCACTTCCCAACCAACTACCTAATTGCTACAAAACTAATTTTTTGTAACTTCCCGCAGCTACCATGCCTTAACCTTGATTCCTATACCTTATATTTTTCTTTTAAATTTTTCCTTGCATGTCATAATTTATCTAGGAACCCTTTTCAACCACAAAATCTTGCCCCTCACCACTTTGTTGTCCGCTCCTATGTGCCTTGCTGATTAGCCTTAAAATTTTACTGTTGTTGCTGCATGTATTACAACAAAGATTTCATGTCTTTCATCACTTCTTTTCTCCTTTTTTCCCTTCCCATTAACCCTCTAACACTTGGAATTCTCATTCCTTGGTAGTCTTTGAAGGTTTTGGTGGTTGTTTCCAAGCCTCCATATTCAAGAGTAATTTTATCATTTCACCTCTTCTATGTTATTTCCTCTCTTTCCTTTTGACCTTATTATTAATCTTGGTTAATCTAAATCCTTTATCTCATATTCTTAAAGGTGACCAAATGGTTTAGAGAAAGAGTTACTTGATTCATTATTTTATCTTTGCTAAGGAGCTTAGAAATTTCGATAACTAAATTAACCTTTAGAAATAATATTATATGGCAGGTGTATTGTATGTTATTTTGTACATAACTATCTTTATTTTAATTATAAACATATAATAATATATTGAAAAAACTTTTATGATATGTGTATGTTTCTATATTATGTGTATAAGCATGAAAATTAAAAAAGAATAATGATTGTGTGATTTTTATATGTTCTTAGTAGAGTCATGCTAAATATTCAGTAGAGTCGTGCTAAATTTTCAATATAGTCATGATGAACATGCCTTGATTTTTTTAGCTGTTTTATTATTTTATGTGAGTTTTGTTGTTTTAAACTTATCTAATTGTTTCATTTTATGTATAAATATAATAGGGTATAGAATTTTGATTATGAATTTTGGATCACTTAGAGTTAAAATGATTTTTTTAAGGTTTTAGACATATTCAACCATGGGTATATTGGGAATTACAGATTTTTTTTTTGAAAGTTTTAAGTATACCACTATATTAATTGGGTCTTTTATATAAAATTTGGTATATGATTTGTTTGGATTTGATGTTTTTGAGAGTAAGTTATGAAGTTTAGAAGTTAAGGTAATTTTAGGTAAATAAGGGTATTTTGGCCATTATATATAAATTTTAGAAACATTGAGATCTAAATGAATATTCTATTAATAATATAAGTTAAATGGATATGTTTGGCTTTTACATGTCATGATGAGTAGACTTAGAGACTTTAATTAAAATAATTAATTAAGAAAGAAAAAGGGAAATATACATTTTGGGTACATTGAGCAATCTTAGAATTTTATCTTAGTGTCCTATTTATATGTCATCCTAAGAAAAAAATTTGGTTAAGTATAATCATTTTAGAATGAAAAACACCTCTCTTAATATTAAGGTAAATTAGTTGACCTTAAATATATTTTAGTCATTTTATGTATTCAGACTAATTATTTAATTTACCTTATTAATGAACCTTGGGCTGACTTAAATGTTGGCTATTGAACCTTATCTAGAATAATCGGAGTGAATGTACCTAGGTTATCTATTTTTTTTGGCCTTTCAAGACATGAAACTTGGGCTTTAGTACCTCAATAAATTTAGCTTAGGTTTTAATACCTCAATAATATTCCTTGGGCTTTAATGATTTATATATTTAATTACACCTTAATGGCATATTAGTAGGCATCTGTGATCTAAAATGGTTTAGGTCTTGATTCCTCTATGGATCAAGTGCATGGATAACATCAGAATCTAAAAAAAATAATTAGTTGATATTCGAAGAAGTGATCGAGTGATATTTTATGGGTCCTTGTTCTTGTTTAACCTAAATCATTGATAAAACATTAATTACTTAAAGTGAAATATCTTAAGTCGAGACTTGTACCACTTGGGTAGCTGCTCAAGTCAGGTTTGGCATTCACTTGGTAACATTTTGGTGTATTCTATTATATGATCTTATGTGCCTTATAAGTTTTGGGATGCCATTTTATTCTCTATATTTCATCCCTATAGGGGATATGTATACTTAAGTGATTAGGTGTCTTATTATTAGGTGGGCTGGTTACGTTTTTTGGTGGGCTAGATAGGGACAGTACTATTTGCGTAATAGAATAATTGTTATGGTTTCTTTGAGTCTACATTCTCAAGTTAATATACTATATTGGTTGTGATCATGATAAAAAAATATATTAAATAATGAGTCCTATCTATCCATATATTTGAATTTCATTATTTTATGCTTGATGGTTGTTTTTTCTTCTTCTCAATTTCATTTGTATTTCATTATATGTAAGCTTTTTATCATCATGTTATTACATGTTCTATTGCTTTCTTAGCATGGACCTCATAAATAACGCTATCTCTCTAGGATAGTTATATTACTCTACATAAATTGCATAGTGATACTACACATTTGTGGATATTGTGTCTTAGGTATTTGATGATGATCCTGCTAACTTTGAAGAGGTTCTTCAAGTAGAGTGATGCAGATTTATACCTTAAGATTATGGCATAGAGTTATATCCATCTAAGTTTGCAAATAATAGGTGCATTGGATTCTTGATATCTCTTTTGAACTCTTCATCCCTTTTGTCCTTCTCTCTTCTTATGTATTGTATTATTGGAGCATGTACTCCGTACTCTATCCTTACCTTTTGTTTATTAAAGTCTTATGCTATTTTTATCTATTTTTGTAAGTTTTGATTTATTTGTTGTAACATTTTAGCCTTGCACTTAGTATAAGAAAGGTATGGACTAGACTCCCGCTAAGTGGGGTGATAACACCCGCTATATTATGTTACTAATTCCATTTGAAGATAAAAATTTTTAATAGTAACTAGCAAGTTTTGGAGTGTTAAAAAACTATATTCATTTAAGTTATATTTTTTATTTAACTATTAAACATATAAGATTGCTAAAACCAGATAAGAAGGTAATTAGAAGCTTATAAGCTAAAAATTGCTTGAAGGCATTTCAAAAATTAGTTTATAAACTAACAAAAATCCACTTAGATTTTTTTTTTATATAAAAAATAATCTATTTTTAGTAAGTTAAAAATTAGTTTACAAACTACTTTAAGTCATGCTAAACACACGCTATGTCAATTATTTTTCTTTTTCATATATTTTTCATCGCTTCAACTTAATATTACAATTATAATTAGTCATTTGTTGTTCTGATAATTTTTTTTGATAAACCTATTTTTGTTTTTGACTTTATTAATCTTACATAATTTCAATTCTTAATTTCCATTATATTTTTGTAAACTGATGCATGTTGGATTTACTATTTTTTTTATTGTTACTTCATCATACGATTATGACTTTGATTTGGAGTCATATATCCTTTAATTAATACATTTCATTGTTAATAATTAATTTTCCTTAAAATGGTAAATTTCCATTCAATATTTATTAAGGTTCTTCGCCTGAAATCAATGTGATGTTTTATTTTGGCATTTTTTCCAATGGCTATGTGTCAAACTCAAAATCACAATTTCTATTTTTAGTGTTTCATTTATGATTTATGAATTAATTTTATGATATTTTTTAACGTTATATTTTTTTCCAATTATAAATTTGTCTGACAAATGATTTAGTTTTGAAATTATATTTCAGAAGCAAATATAATATTATTTTAAGTAATATTTTGTTTACAATTGTGTGCTTGTTTTAAATAATTATTTTAATTGGGATCCAATTGTTATCTTTAATTTTAAAAATCCACAATGTATTTTTGATTTCTTTTCAAAAGTAAACTCAAGGCTAAGCTATATTCATTTAACATAAAACCTAATAATTTATGCAAGTTTTCACTTAAATTTATGATTATATATTCTATTTGAAATATATTATCTTTCTATGTCAAAATCCTTAGTTTTAATTTATGAATAAAAAAAATTAAGTAATATATCAATAAATTAGTATAAATGGTTTTTTATTGAAACTACTTTCAACCTATACTTTTTTTGAAAAATTTCTAACTTGACAATATATTCATTTTCAAACATTTATGTATGGTCTACTATGAATTTTAAGGTAATACAAAGTGATTTTAGCATTTAACTTCCCATTTTGTACTAAATTGTACCACTTTTATTAAAAAGCTATATATATATATATTGGAAGTTTTGGTTAATTTATAGATTTGTTTTTCTATTTCTTTCAGTATTTAATCTAAGAACTTGTATTTTAGTATTTTAGCTTATAAAAGGGCTTTATATGGTTATTAAAAAGCTTTAATGTTGATTGTTAAGTTTTATTTTTTAAAATTTATTAAAAACTCTGTATTTCACATATGACACAATATTTTATGAATCAAATATTATTAATAATTTAGGAAAATTTAAAATTAATTTCATTATATTATTTAAAAGGTCCTCAAATTTTTTATTTTTTTATTTTTTGGGATTAATTATTATTTATTTGAGTTTCTTTTTAAACACGATCTTTCAAATTTATTACATTATTTAATATATATATATATATATATATATATATATATATCAATAACTAAAAAATTATGAAAATATATTTAGGCTTAAATTTTTTTTTTTAAAGTATTCAAAATATTTTAAATTTTATAGAATGTATTTATTATTTTACTATTAAATACATATCTAATTAGATTTTTCCTAAATATATAGTATTTAAAATTTACCATCTACTAAGTAAGTTGCAATGGGTATGGAGTCATAATTCTTACCAAACAAATCAGCTTTCCACACAAATTTTATTATGCATCCTGGTGTACCATAGTGCACCTAGCCGATGTGTCACCACTCACCAACACCTAAGCAACATTTAGGATATGGAAGTCCAAAAGGATGCAGCGTGTTTTATAAGCCACCAATAAAACTAAGTAAACAAATAAACTTTACATTTCAATGGTTGGAATATGCTTCTGTTTTGTTACATGTCATGAGTTCAAGTCTTACTAGATTCATGTATTTTGTTTGTAATTGATGTCTATTCTTTTGTTGGTTGATGTGTATCCTCCTCTTGGTATTCTCCTCTAGGTTGATGCTTACTCTTCTCCACTTTGATGTGTATCATTCTCTATGAGGAATTTTATCCTTCTTTTGGAGAGTTTGATGCTTATCCTACTCCACCTTGATGTGTATTCTCCTTTTGCTTGACGTTTATCCTTCTACTAAAAGGAAGTTCATTTTTCTTTGGGTTGAGTTGATATTTATCCTTCTCCACCTCGATGTGTATCATCATCTTGATTGATGTTTGTTTTTCTATCAACCCACACAAATGAAGTTTTTGTTGAACATAATAATGACAAAAATATTTCCAATGAGACTTGAACCCACGATTGATAGCATGAGAGTAAGAATGTTAACTACTATACTATAACATGCTTTAGTCATAATTTTTATATTTTTTCCTTATACCTCTTCTCAGTTGTCCAAATCAACATGTCTTGTACTAGGTGCATAATATCCATACAGAGGTATATGGGTGTAGTGGTTACTATTTCCCATTCGCGCCTTGCAAATAAAGAAATTAGTAGATAAATTCAAATAAGAGTGAAGCCTTGTTGAAAGGGAGGTAATTTGCATAGTAGTACTAGTAGTACAAAGCATAACAGAACACCTAAGATGGCTTGAAATATATAAATCTTTCACTCATAAATATATATATATTTTATATATAAATCTATATTTTTATATGATAAAATTCACTTCTTCCTAGACATATGTGTGGCATTTTTATAAATTTATTAAGCTTTCTTTCCAAAAAATGTACATCTTATCTAATAAAATTACATTTCTTGTTCATATAAATACACTTCATTTACTTATAAAACAACAAGGGATGAATACATGTGATATAAATACAGATCCTATTAAAAATAATACACATATTAATGATATAAATTCACATATTATATCAAAAAATAAGCATCTCATAAAGATGAAATATATACACATTTAATATCAACAAATGTATATCTTATATTTTTAAATACATATCTAAATACACATATCATATTGATAAATACATATCATATATTGGAAATATATATGTTATAAACACACATCTTATACATAAAATTTACATTTTTTCCCACAAGTACACATCTCATTTACACATCTAATTTAACAAAACACACACCTAAATAAATGTCCATCATAACAATGTTGGGGAAATTAAGGTTTTGTTTCTTTCTCTGATTTGACGTGCTTTTCCCTTGTTATGTAGGCCACTTTTTCAATTTTGAGTCTATAACCTTGCAAATTACCTATTTGATTATAATTTTTCCCATTTTTCTTTCTCCTTATTTCACCATTTCTTTGTTTCCTATAGTTATATTTTTAATTTCTCTCTCCTAGTGATTAACATTTTTAAATCTAACATATGTAGTGTTACTTCTTGAAAATTCCATTTTTCTTTCCCCTTTTTGAGTTGTTGTCACACAATTTATTTTGAAAAAGCTAAATTTTGGTTGTTCTATGGTTGTAGGTGATAGATGAAACTCATGGAACATGATGAGCCATCAAATGGAAATAAAAAGGTTAAAATAAAAGGGGTAAGCTCCTCAAGTGGAAAAAATTTGAGATTAAACATTTACTAGGGAGAAAGAATATTTTGTTGAGTTAAAAGATTAGAATAATCAAGAATCAAAAAATTAATGAGTCTATGTTTGTTGGGTACATTATGTGCTTGTTATACCCCCAAAGAAAAGCATACGCCACCACTCTCCTATGATGCATTAACATGCAACCTAACCCATGCTTAGAATCGTCATTGTATACTTCAAAACCATTCGATCCACTTAGTATCATGGGCACTATAGGGTATTCAAATGTCGCTTCAACTCCTCAAAATCTTTATCACACTTCTCGTCTCACTTAAACCGTGTATCCTTCTTTATCAAATGAGTCAACATATGGACTATCTTATTAAAGTTTGTGAGAAACTTGCGAAAGTAACTAGCCAACCCTAAAAACTTGCACACCTCCTTGACAAAAGTTGGGGTCATCATTTGAAAACTACTTAAACCTTGGAAGGATACACTATCGCACCATTCTCCAAAATTACATGCCCAAGGAAAGCTCCTTGGTCCAACTAAAACTCACTCTTCAAAAGCATGGCATAAAAATTATGTTTTCTTAACAATGATAGGATTTGTTTGAGATTTTTTTCGTGCTTCTCTTGATCACTGGAGTACATAAGGATGTCGTTGATGAATACTATGACCAAAGAACATGTAATGACCATATATTTTTTGAAATTTCGTCTTTGGAATATCTTGCTCTGCTATCCTCTAATGTTGGTATGATGACCATAGATTAATCTTAGAGAAGACTGAGGCTTTCAAAGTCATAAACTAGATCCTTGATCCTTAGTAACATATAATGATTCTTCACTGTATCTTTGAGAAGTCTTAGTCTCTCATCCTTATTCTTAACTTATAAGACTGGCACTCCCCAAGGTGATACACTTGGTTGAATTTATCCCTTCTCTAATAACTCTTCTAACTAGGCCTTAAGCTTCTTCATTTTTATGGGTTCCATGCACTATGGTACTTTGGATATTGGTTTCGTCCATGGCAACATGTCTACAACAAACTCAACATTTTGAATAGGCAGTATGCTCACAATGCTCTCGGATCACTACAATTTGCTTTAGCAATGTCTCATTAGCCTTACTATCTCAAACACCACACATAAAGAGCGAATAATGCTTACGAACAAGGTTACTCATTATAATTTCCAATACGACCTATACAAAGGGGTTAGGATCACACTTCCAATATGAGACCTATTCTTTGAAGAACCATACTCTCTTATGCACAGTCAATCAATGCTTGTTGCTTTTCCAACATGTCTATTCCAATAATGATATCGAAATTGCACAATTTAAGCTCCATGAGATCTAAGGGAAACTCTACTCCTCCAATTATCAAGGATACCCTTTTATAGAGCCTACAACATGCAATCCTATACCCCTAATAAAACACAACAAAAGTGGAAATACTATAGGAAGGAGATAAAATATCTCTAGATATGAATGCAAATGACACAAAAGAATATGATGAGCCAGAGTCAAACGATATGCATGTTAGAAAGGTAAAGATAGTAAGCATACTAGATACCATACTAGCCTAATGCTATACCTTAGTCTGAAAAATCATGTTCAGGAATCCTCTTGAAGGATCCCCTACACCACTACTTGACCCCTAACTTTGCTAAAATAGGCTAGGCTTCTAAGCCCTAGACTAAATGGCATGACTAGCATCACTAGCTAGTAATGGAGGAACTCTCCGAGTTTGTGGTTGCATTTATTGTATAGATCCGGTGCTTTGAGCTTGAGACTGGCCTCCTTGAACACTTCTACTTTCAAAATGACACTCATAAGCTTTGTGTCCCACCGTATCACATCCATGGTAAGTCATCTTGTTACCTTCACAGTTTACTCTCACACGATCTACTATATAACACTTGTATAATTAATGCCTCTCCTTAATACGTCCCATGGACTAACCTCAAGCTTAGGGTGTTAACCCCATACTTCAACCATGCCTAGGCAGCATGCTACATCTAGAGTAGGTCTTCTTCTTATTACCTAGAATAGTAACCCTCAAAGTTCCTTTTGTCCCCCAACTGGGTAGTCCTAGCTTGGATGACTTGGGAAGTCTCCGAGGCCTTATCTTATATTCAAACCATGTCTAGTGGGGTTACTCCTAGCAAAAAATCATTATATCTTATCCAAAAGCCAATATTGAAGGGGTGTGTAACACCCTAAAATTTACTAATTTTTTCTTAAGGGAAGGATATTAAATTAAAACCCGTGAATTTTGGGGATCTTACCACCACACTTAGTACCAGACCGGTTCTCTCCGACCGTTCCAATACCAAGTACTAAGGCTAAAGAAAAGATTAACAATCATTTATAAATCAAGACAAAATAAAGCATTAAATAGTTGTAAAATGAAATCAGAGTACACATAAAGAATTGTAATTCATTTCCAAAAGAAAAAAAAGCTTACAACCAATAAAAGGTTCATTTAAAATACTCAATTGAGTAATAAATCATAAGAGGGTAAATTCGATACACAAGAAATAGCATAATGAAATAAAATCACATGAAAAGAAAATATGCTTACGATACTCTCGAACCTTGAGCCAAAACATGCTCAACACTCAGCCCCGACTGATGTCCCACCCACCTGCACAAAGTCAGAAGGGCCAACTACTCGTGGGAATGAGCAACGCCCATGAAAAGGGTGATCAGCACACTGCGTACTGAGTAAGGTAACCGAGCACTAAGGCCAACACACAAAATTCACATAAAACATGTAGAATAATAAAAAGAGCATAAAGTCCCACATAATAGCACAAGGAAAAAGAATGCTCGGGTGAAAAATGCCAAGATCCAGTATAGCTTAGATTAATTACTTCATTAATCCTTTAACAAAATATTTTCACACCATGCTCTTTATCGAGTCTATAAGAGTACGGGAACCCCACTATTTTTGCCAGTGGATCGGTCTCCAAGGCGCTTTGGCTCCTAGCCACTATTATAGCAGGTGGATTGGTCACTTAGGGTACATGACCTACTACTATTATATGCCGGTGGATCAGTCTCGCCCCTTCTCGCACGATGTTCCATTGTAAGTCATTAGTATCTTCCCACATCTTAACAACATATATGGTTTGGTTTGTTGAGCTCAAGATCCCCCACTATTTTAGCCGGTGGATCGGTCACTAGGGTAACATACCCTACCACTATTATACGCCGGTGGATTGGTCTCCAAGATATCGCAGTACCTGGCCACTATTATGCTGATGGATCGGTCTGAGCCCAGCTCAACATCTTCCACTTTATATGATTAATGTTTTAAGTATTTTATTCAAAAGCTTTCACCCTTGACATGCATGAATCATTCCCTTTACACTTCATACATCACAAATCATAAGATTCCACAATCATAATTACACTTTAATCACCAAATACACATGATAACACAAAAACTCTAAGTAGCCACAACAAACCCTAATTGTCCATACAAACCCTAGCTTGGTCTCCTATGCACCCTTATATTGCTCCACGTACTATTTTTCACTCAAAGTGTTTAAACACCCAAACAACACTTACAATTACCTTCCTCACATCCCAAATCAACTTTCCACACGTAAATTTCATACCCATGTAGACGCTAACCTCCCAATGCAAACCATCAAAAATTTTCATGCAAACCCTAAAAACTCCCACATAGGAACCTTAGCATCACCCATGCAAACCCTAGCTTCATCCATACAAAACCCTAAATGCTTTTATGCAAAACCCAAGAATCCTTCATACAAAACCCTAAATTCAATCCACACAAAACCAAAGATTCAAACCATATAAAACCAAGATTCATCCATATCAAACCCTATATAAATCCAAAGATTCATCCATACCAAATCCTAAATTCAATCCATACAAAACCAAAGATTCGTTGTAACACCCCCAAATTTACTACTGAAAAATTTCGTTTAACTCAAAAGTTTTAGCGGAAGCAAGAGAATTAAAAACCGTAAACTCGGGGGTATTACCGCCACACTTAGTACCAGATCGATCCATAGCTACCGACCCGATACTAAGTGCTAAGGCTAGAAAGAATAAAACCAGAACAAATCATTCATAAAACACGGGTTCTACAAAATCAGAGTGCGAAGGTAAAAGGTTACGTTCCGAAATACAATTTAAAAGGTCTATATATCAGAATACTTAAATAACGGAATAACAAGTATGATAAAACCCTTGAAGATTTAAGTACAACACTTGTGACTTTCAAGACGAAGGCGATTACACAAAACAAATTCCGAAGGTAAATGTCCGGTCCACTTACTCCCTCAAGTCAACCTTCCACCCCAATAGCAATCGATCAAAACCTGCATCAAAGGTCTGCTCCCCACCATTGGTGGATCATCACAGGACCCATTCAACCAGTGTAGCATCAGTACGGGTCCAGTACTGAGTAAGGGCGTAGGTGCCAAGGCCCACACACAAAGATACATAACATAGCAGACATAGCATAGATACATAGATCGAATGCAATAACACATATAAACCACACAGATTACAGACCAAACGTCACTTTTCTTTTATCAGGTCTCTGAATATAATCGATCATCATCTTGTCCAGACCCTGTGAGTGCGGGAACCCCACTATTATAGCCGGTGGAACGGTCGCGAGGGCCATGCCCTGCCACTATTATAGCCGGTGGAACGGTCGCGAGGGTAAGATACCCTGCCACTATTATAGCCGGTGGACCGGTCTGGCTCCGACTCACAAGGTATTCCACTGTAACCATTTATATCTTTCCCATGACTTATCACTTTTACGTTTAGTTTGTTGAGCACGAAATCCCCCACTATTATAGCCGGTGGAACGGTCGCGAGGGCTTATGCCCTGCCACTATTATAGCCGGTGGAACGGTCGCGAGGGTAAGATACCCTGCCACTATTATAGCCGGTGGACCGGTCTGGGTTCGGCTCAACCTCTTTCTCTGTAAGTCGTTAGTGTCTTAAAGTATCTTATTCGAGGACATATCTTTGTCATGCATGGCCAGAGTTCTCAACACATCACATCAAAACTGACGACATAATCGTACTATCACATGTAAATAAAACATAAGTACATGTCTTGTCTCCAAGCCACATTACCCATGAAACAAGTAAGATAACGACATTTAGAATACAACACAGCATTCATATAAGGCATCCACAGCACATAGGACACAGGTCACACATCCAATCTTATCTATATCCTCACTCGGTTTAGGTCACCGAGCTGTCTCCTACGCTTATATTAAGCTACTAACACCCTGTGTATTTAGCATACTTCTCGCATCGAAAACCCAAATCATGACCCTCAACTCAACTCCCCCACATACTTCACTCTTCCCCATAAATTCTTATTATTTCCCTCTTTTTTTTCCACCTCCTCAAATTAGGGTTTCCATCCCAAACCCTAGTCGGTCCCTATGTACCCTTATTTTATCCCACGTACTATTTTTCACCTCAAGCCTCCAATACTCCCAAACAACTTTCCGTTATCTTCCCCACGACCCAAAAGTAACTTTCCATACGTAAGGTTCGCCCCCATGCGGACCTTAACCACCCCATGCAAACCCTAACACTTCCACCATGCCAACTCTATCATTCCCATGCAAACCCTAGTGTTCCCCAAGTAACTTTACTTTCTTCTACTCTCCTATTTATTTAATCCCCCCTTTTCCCATTCATTCATTAATCATAACCTGCCTAGGTCATTCTTACCTGCGTTAGCCAACATACTTCCCTTTGGTTTTCCTATTTGCTTATTTTTCTCTTTCAAAGCCCCCACTCCACAACTCCTCATCAAAACATTCTAACGTGCATGTCACATCACACCATATCATCCTTGTATCATGCCATACTAGTACATATAAGCCAGAGTACGGAAACGTACCTCGGTTCCATGTTGCGCTACACGGTAGAACAGGTAACATACACGTAATATAGCATATAAAACACACGAGGCATCCAAGACAAATAAAACATGTAATACACACAAGCGGCCTTAGTTACGTCCTTACCTAAATCGGCGCCGGGCTTGGAGCACGCTCCTATACCTCCGGTGGTTTGACCCGATTTACCTATAAGAGGGAATACTTAGGGTTAATCTCCCTCTACCAGAATTATCAAAATTCCCATCTTACCCCTATTATGGCCTAATACCAAGGCTAATATTAATGATGGGGTTTATAAATAAAGGGGTAGGTTATTACTACTCTTACGATAGCTTAAACGGATTATCACTAATTAAAGTAGGTTTTAGCAAAATTCAGCGTATTAGGGTGAGGGTTTCGATATTATTAATAATATTTGCTAATGATACTAAAAATAGTAAGAAGACTACTTATAATAATAATACTCATAATAAGAATAATAAAGGCTATAATGATAATGACGATGATAATAATAATTGAAATCACACTGGCATTAGTGATAGTAATATTATCGATAATAATAATAATAATAATAATAATAATAATAATAATAATAACAATAATAATAGAGTATTTGTACAACCATAGTCGCTTAGGTGACAAAATCAATGATAATGTTAATAATAATAATAGTGATAATATTAATAATGATAGGAATGAAGACAATAAGAATACAAATAATATTAATAATAAATACAATGAAAGTATTAGTAATAATATCAACGATTATAAAAATAATATTAATAAGGATAATAAGAATAACAGTAATAATCGATAAAATAATGGATGCGATAAACACAATAACGATAAAACACTGATAAGAATAATAGTGATAATAATAATAACCATACTAGTGATAATAATGAAAGTAATAATAATAATATTACAATAATAATAGTAATATGGTAATAATGGTAATGATAATAATAATAATAATAATAATAATAATAATAGTAATAATAATACTAATAACATACGTTGAAAATAGAATAGTAAAGACAATAATAATAATAATGATATTAACCACAATACTTCTACTAATAATAATAGTAATGGTAATAGCAATAATGATAATAATAACAATAATACTAATAATAACAATAACAATAGTAAAATAACAATAACACTATTAATAATAATACTTATACTAATAGTAAAATAATGACCATGATAATAATAATAATAGTAATAATAATAACAATGACACAACCCTAAGAATAATAGCAATAATAATAATAATATCAATAATAATAATATTAATATCAATAATAATAATAATAATAGCAATAATAGTACTAACACTAACAGTAGTAAAAATAACAACAATAATAATGTTAATAATAACAATAATAACACTAATAGTAAAATAATAACAATAATAATAATAATAATGGTAATAATAGTGATAATAATAATACTAATAGTAACAATAATAATAATAACAGTACTAATAATAATAATAATAATAATAATAATAATGATAATAATAATAATAATAATAATAATAATACTAATAATAATAACATAGCCATAAGAGTAGCAACAGTAACGATAATGATAATAATAATAAAAACAATAATAATAGTAATAATAATCATACTAATAATACTATTAGTAGTAATAACAATCATAATATTAATATTAATATTAATACTAATAACAATAATAGTAATAACACTAATGGTAATGTTAGTAATAATAATGCTTAATAATAATAATGATAATAATAATAATAATAACAATAATAATAATAATAATAACAATAATAATAATAATAATAATAATAATAATGTTAATATTAATCATAATAATACTAATAATAGTAGTTAATAATATTAAACCACTAATCACTTTTATTTATTTATTTATTTATTCCTTATTATTATTTACTTATTTTATTTATTTATTTATTTATTCATTATTATTATTTACTTATTTTATTTATTTATTTATTTATTTATGACTTAGGGTTCAGGGTATTGGCAACCTGACAAAGGTGGTGGCGGCGGCGGCGGCGCGGCGGCAACAGTGGCGGCGGCGGTGGAGGAAGGGAGAGAGGGGAAAAATGGTGGTGGAGGCTAGGGGAGGGAGAACCAGAGGGAAAGGGAGGTACGGGGTGGTAGGGCAGGAGCTGCTGGTCGTTTTGGGGGTGGTGGTGGCGCTGCAAGCGGCGGTGTGGCCGGCGGTGGCGGCGCGAAGGTGGCGCAGGGGCTGGGAGGTCGAGGTTGAGGAGGGATTTTCGCACGGCCAGGGCGGCACGTGCGGCGCGAGGCAGGGAGAGCTAGCAGTTTGGTTGTGTAGAGGGAGGTGCAGGGAGGACGTTGGTGGCACGGGCAGGCGGAAACGGCGGCCGAAGGCGGAGGAAACGGCGACTGAAGGTGGGCGGTGCGGCGGCGTTGGATTTCTGGGTTTCAAATCTCCAACCCGATTCAGGCCATCTCCGGGGCTATTTATAGGCTAAACGGGACGGGAAAACGACAAGGATGCGAGGAGGGTCAGAGGTTAGGTGGATGCGTGTCCGGCGAGGCTGACCGGAGCAGGTCTGCAATTGCAGACCGAGACTCACCGGGGAGAGAGAGAGAGGGGTTTCGTGCGGGAAAAATAAATGGATCGATTAGTCAAATCTATAGGGGAGACAACGAGGTGGAGAAGGACGAAAAGACGGGAGCAATGGCGTGCCGTAGAAGCTTCCTTCTCCGGCGAAAATCTTGGGTTGCAGGTGGCTGGAGGTTGAAGACGACGCGGGGCGGGAGAGAAAGAAGGCTGGACCGGCGGTCCAGCGGAAGAGAAAAGAAAGGAGGAGACGGGGCGGGCCGAACCGGCCGGGGGAAAAAAAAGGAAGAGGGGCGCAGGAGGGGGAACGGGCCGCGAGGGGGAAAAGGGTGCTGGGCCTGGCAGGCCGGCCCAGGCCGGGGAAAAAAAATAAGGGGGAGAAGGGGAAGAAAGAAAAAGGAAAAAGAGGGAGAAAAAAAAAAAAAAAAAAAAAAGGAAAAAGGGAAAAAGGGGAAAAGAGGGGAAATTAGGGGTTGGCTTAATTAGTATAATTTGGGTAATTAGGGGTATTTAATAAAATATAATTATCAAAACAATAATTGAGTTCTATTTTTTCTTAGGTTAATTTAGGGATTTATGGACAAATCTTCTTAATTCCATTTTGATTAACAAAACACTTAAATTTTTCTCTAATTAAATTATTTGTAAATTTTATATTAATTTGAACTATTTTATCCTTCCTATTTTTAATAAATTAATGTATTTAATAACTTTCTAAGATAAAAACCTTAATTAACTTAAAATACCACAATTCCTCCTATTTACTCACTTATAAATTCCTTCTTGATTTATTCTAATTAATTCCCATTTATTTCACTAAAAGTAGTTTATTTTAATTAATTCCCTAATAATTCCCTATTCAGCTAGGATTTCCTAAATTAGGGTTTTTGGGGTATTTCATCACTACCCCCTTAAAGAAAAACCTCGTCCCCGAGGTTTACGCCTAGCACTAGGGTTTACCAAGAGGAATCTCTAAGATACTTGGGGGGTAACTACCCCCTTAAAGAAAAACTTCCTGAGAAAATCATTCTGGGTGATCTTTACTTTGTCTATGACTAAGGCTACCAGGAATTCTACCCCGCCTAGGGCTAAGGCCACCTTAAGAACAATTAGTTACAACCCAATTTAATATCGAAGAGAAGTATTGCCAATAATCTATACTAGCAGCAAGTGACTGACTAGCCTAAGCATCACAAATAGAAGAATACAGGATATCGTAGCTTTCGATTCCTCAAAACGTACACCTTTAAAGAATAGAAGGTGAGCATACCCGTGATGACGTCTAGCTGGTGATCCATCTCTGCTTGGCCAATCACATTCAGGTGCCCGTCTGACTGGCCTCCTTTCTGAAGGAATGATCTGGGTCCTTGAGGCCTTTCCTGAGCCTCTCTAGCTGGGGCAGGTGCTTGCTGGTAGTGCTGTGGGGGCGCCATCTGAAGATACTGCTGGTTACGTGTCGGTCCTCGACACTCGAACGCTCTATGGCCCCGTTTGCCACAATTCAAGCATGTGATAAGTCTTCCTCCACAATCTCGGCCGGGGTGGCTACGACCGCAACGTCTGCATGAGAATCCTCCTGGGGAGCCATGACTCCTACTATGGTCTCTCGGTGGGGGTCTCCTCAGCTTCTCTGTCTGTGGGTGGGCTCTGCTCCCCGAACTACGTCCATCAAGTTTCCTTTTTCCTAGGATGTCGGTCTGCTCCTGGACCAAGGTGGCGGCAAGGCAGGCGCGTTCGTAGAGTGTAGCGAGATCGGTGAACGGTACGGCGCCCATCATTCTTCGGATGCCAAAGTTCAGCCCTTGCTCGAACTGAAACACCACCGTCGACTCATTAGCGGCAATCCCGGGGGCGAAACGTAGTAGCTCGGTGAAACGGGCATAATATTGTCGCACCGTCAACGACCCTTGGGTGAGTTGCATGAATTCGCGAAGCTTGTCCCTCTTCAGGCTCTCCGGGTAGAATCTGGAACGAAGAGCATCCTTGAACGCCTCCCAATCTGCCGGGGGACCGACTCGGGCTCGGTGCTCTACCCACCAGGCGTCTGCCACGCCTCTCAAGAAGAAAGCAGCTATGCTGGGTTGCCGAGCTGCAGGGCAACCTACCGCCTCAAAAGTACGGTCTAAGTCTCTGATCCATCCCTCGAGGATCACAGGGTCTTCCTCGCCGGAGTACGTAGGAGGGTGATGCCCGGTAACCCTCCGAAGCCAGTCTTCGCCGACACCCTCTTGGTGGTGGGCACGCTGAACAAATTGCATGAAGGCCTCAAAGGCCTCCTCCAAACGGGCTACTCGGCTATTCGCCGTCATGGGAAGCTGTAAGAGAGAAACAAGGTTAGAAGCGAACCACTAGTCCGCATTAATCATGCTATGCTACCCTCATCCTTTATGAAGGATTCCTAGTCTACCCATACGTTCCTCACTGTGGCTCGGACTCCTAACGCTTCGGAATAAAAATTCATTTCTCTTCAAACAGTTCAAATTCAAGGAAAAATTTTCCTGTTAGAACCAAATACAATTCTCAAAAATAGGCTTTAATTTCAAAAACGAGCGTGGCCGAAAGGACCAACCGCTCTGATACCAACTTGTAACACCCCCAAATTTACTACTGAAAAATTTCGTTTAACTCAAAAGTTTTAGCGGAAGCAAGAGAATTAAAAACCGTAAACTCGGGGTATTACCGCCACACTTAGTACCAGATCGATCCATAGCTACCGACCCGATACTAAGTGCTAAGGCTAGAAAGAATAAAACCAGAACAAATCATTCATAAAACACGGGTTCTACAAAATCAGAGTGCGAAGGTAAAAGGTTACGTTCCGAAATACAATTTAAAAGGTCTATATATCAGAATACTTAAATAACGGAATAACAAGTATGATA